>ML682046.1:8914008-9030440 GCA_007922195.1 Podocnemis expansa
ATGCGAAAAATAAATCTGTTAGTCTTAAAGTGCCACACAACACCTTGGTTTTTTTGCTAGAATGTTAACAACACATTACATTGGGCAAAACTGTCTTGGGATTTATATGCCAGAGACATAAACCTATTAATTAAAAGCTAGAAGGTGCACAATGGTGCAGGGACACAATTGCTTCTTCTCACAGCTTCAATTAAATATTCTTCATTTTCATCCCCACATTCTTCACTCTTCATGTATGTAAATATGACGTGACTTTTATTTTTTTTAATAACAAAACCAGTCTAATGTTATTTGAACTGCAAGTTCAAGTGGGATAGCTATGTTATTATATTTCAGCCAAACAAACAAGGAGACTTGTGATAAAACAAACTAAATTTGTTAGTTTTTGAAAATACCACAAGAATCCTTATTTGTAGTACATTTTCTATTAGTTTAGCAAGGTTTGGTTCATGTGTATGTAATGCCCTTGCTAGCTCAGACTGAATTCTTACAATAACCTCTCCTGCGTGCAAGCTAAATAAATAAAAAAGAGAGGTTTGGAATGACAATCTAATGTATTTTACATAGAGCATAGTATGCACTAGTCTCCACTGACCAATAACAAATGCATATTTAATCATGTGATGAAGTCTGTATGTCTTTAAAATAAACTAGATAGAAATAATTGCAATTTTTATATGTCATTTTTGTAGGTAATGGGAAGGAACATGTTTTTTTCTTCCTTATGCTTACCAGTCTTGCAAAGTAGAGGTAACATACATCTCATCTGTAAAGTTTAACAGCTTTAGTTTAGCAAAACACGCTTGATTAATTTTATGGAGATTTCTGAAATGAAATGAGAAAGATGTTTCCCTATCAATTACACCTTGCAATGGGAGAAAATCTTGATAACATTTGACTGGAGATAACTAGAGATCAAAACCCATTATTCTCACTGCAAGAAGTAAACCTGCAAATGCAAGATGCAGTCAGGTACTGAATGCAAGAATTGGGTGGCTGCAAATTTCCACTATGTTCAAACAATGGGAGAAACAGGCTGTACATCTGGAAGTGGCTGCACAAGATAGGAAGGAGCAAAAATGCCACAGAGGAGATGACGTCATTCATATGACTTTGAGTGTCCACGAAAGCTCATGAGAAAAATATAATTGTTTGCCTTTAAATGCCACCGGAATCCTTGTTTGTTTTGCTGCACTAGACTAATAGAGATCCCCCTTTGGAACCTCAATACATTTCTGAAAATAAGGCAGGATCTTAGAAGGAGAATAAGCAGATGATACCCTAACCAGAACCTGAACTAAGCTACACTCCCCAAATTGGAGTTTGTGCTTGAATTACATCAAACTCCAAGGGGGAAGTAAACAGTTAAACAGTTGTTGCCACAGTTTGTGAGGACCCTACGAGTCTCAGGAGCCATGGTGCTTTCCTTAAAACCTCAGCTCCTGAAGTTATAGCATTACATGAAAATCTGAGTTCTCATTTAATGTTGTGGTTCCACAGAAAAGCTTCAGAACTTGAAGCAAGTATATGTAAAGGCTCAAAAAGCAAAAGATAAACAACACCAATTCTAAATTAAATTTTAAAAAAATCTCACGATTTTTAAGACAGTCCGATGCCGAAGTGGGGCCAGGGGGATTAACGCCATATTTTTGACCATCTGGTGCTGGGAATGAAGAGTAAGCTCCTAAGCTAATTCTCTAGCAATAAATGGGAGGTGGAGATGTTTGAGTAGTAGCAACATGACCCCAATTTGCATCTCTGAAACACTGTTGTTATACCAAAATTAGATGTTTCTTGAAATCTGGCCAGTTCCTCCCCTTACCCTACTATAGGATGTACTTTCTCCTCCCCCACCCCTGTACACACCCATATTTAAATGAGTCCCTCAAGGGTCCCATAGATATCAGACTATAGTGTAGTCCCAAACTGTCCTGATCTTCTCAGATGTAAACACCTGGTTAGTAGCATCCCTGATAGATACGGCCCAGTTACCATCCTCCACTTGACACGGAGAAGGAGTCTCAAAGACAGAAATAAGAACTAAGGCTATTGGTAGAGCCCAAGAAAATGCCACCAACACAAGACCCAAAGTAAAAAAAAAAAAAAAAAAAAAAAAAAATACTCAACAAACCTAGCCTCTGCTCACTGAAGATATTGAAAATGTGGAAGAAGAAAAGAAATTATCCTGTGGTGTATACTCTTATCAGGAATTAATAATGTTAATACAAATATTTGTGCGCGCTCACACACACACACACATACTGTTCATTTAGCCCTTTCAAACACATGCTTCCTGGGCATCTGCGTGTCCATATATATTAAATAAGTTTTCAAAACTGCTGGAGGGAAACCAAGAACATTGAATGTCAGAATCCATTTAAATAAATCATAAAAAAAAGCATAGAAGGACAGACACGAAACTAAAATTCTTATTTGTGCAAGCATCTAGTCATTCAGCCACTTCAACCCCTCCCAAAGAACCAAACCCCTTACAATATAGTTTATATGCCTGTCACTTTAAGGCAAAAATGTGCTAGTTCATTATGTATTCTCTCAGAGTTTCACAGGTAAAAAACCAAGCACACAAACAAACAAAAAACTAAAACAAAGCAACCTAAATGCTTTAGCACTGTCCTGCTTGGTTTATCTTCTCTGATTTACTGTTGTGATTGTTGACTAGCTGACCACTGATTTTAACGCAAGGGTATAGCAGCAAGAGATTGACACAGGTTTCATTAAAATTCAAGAAACTCAACTCCACAGAGAGCATGACTAACTTCTTTATACATGACAAGAATCCCCACAGATGGTTCTTCACCCTTGCTAAAGGAATTAAGTCTACCAAAAGAAACCCTGTCTATAAGCAGCCAATTCCCCAAATCTGCGGGCTCATCTGCACAGAAATTCTTTATACTGTCATTCTTAAGTACCTTAGGGTAGCAGTGAAAGACAGGGAGCCAACAGGGAGCACCGACTGCTGCCTTCACTACCCCTCAAGCATGCTGGTGGCACAGGGATGATGGGATTATAAAGTAAACACAATAAAACACAGTACCAGGGCATTCAGTGGCCACAGTATATTTGCTTGCTTATCTTTTTTCTGTAAGAGCTGCAGATGAAACTCTTATTACAACTGTGCGGAGCCTGCGTACCAAATTGGCAGTTATTAAACCATTAAGCCAGTCCACAAGCGAATACTGAATTTATTTTTCCAGACCAATTAAATTCTTCCTTTCATATACTCCCTTCCCCCCTACCCCCATTATTCTCTCAAGCGCCACGTTTTATCATCAAATGTTTAAATTGTCTCTCTCTCTCTCTCTCACACACACACATACAGACAGACAAAAAGACGTGTTAATAACTGGCTAAATTGTGTCATTGCAGATGAGATAGAAGAAGCTTCGTTCACCAGAATAATCCTTCTGCCCTATTTTTCTGTCACTCAAACCTACAGTAATTAAAATTAGGAGAAGGGGGGTAAGGAGATTTTTGTATAGAGAAAAAGCATTGGATGGGGACACGAGAAAGTAATTAAAATATATTAATAAATAAAGGATCAACTGTTTTACATGTTAAATGAGGAAACTGTCCAGAGAAATGTGAAATGTTTAAATCTTGTTTGTCTTTCTGCTTAGGAAACAAGAGACTCTGCCAAACAATACGGAACCTTTCTCCATTAGGTCAGTGGTCTGTATATACCTTGACTCCATTGTACAGTAGAAGGATAAATACCATGGAAAGAAAGGAATTAGTTAAGTTCTGTACCAATGTGGACACAATAAGAAATGGATATATACTGGCCATCTGGAAGTTTAGACTACAAATCGCAGGAAGGTCTCTAGCCATCACAGGAGTGAAGTCCGGGGGGAACAAATAACCAAGCTGGCTTCAGAACTGAGTTCAGTCAGTTTGTGGAGTGATGGTAAAATGGGACAGCCTAATTTAGCAATTTACTGATATTTGACTATTAGCGATAAATATCCCAATAGCCTGTGATGGTGTGTTATAGAGGATGGGGTGGGGTCTGAGTTAATACAAAGAATTCTTTCCAGTTGCTTGGCCTGGCCTGTATATTCATTCGGGGTTTAACTGATTTCAATATTTGTGGTCAGGAAAGAATTTTCTTCCAGGGCAGATTGGCAGAGGCCAGGATTTTTTTTTTTTTAATCTTCCATTGAAGCATGAAGCCTGGGTTACATGATAGTGGATTCTTTAGTGAAGTTTCTGTAGCTTGAAGTCTTAAAATCATGATTTGAGGACTTCAGTAACTCAGTCACAAGTGAGAGGTCTACTGCAGTGGGTGAGATTCTGTGGCCGGCATTGTTCAGGACATCAGACTAGTGGATTATAATAGTCCCTTCTGACCTAAAGTCTATGAATAACCAAATTTCATCACCACTTGATAGTTGTTTGGCGGAAGAAAGGGTAATGCTCATCTTCAGCACTGACAGGTGTGTGGCCAGGATGTGGCAGGCTGTTTTGCTTCAGAGTGTTCCTTCTCATTATTTATCTGATGTATGGGATCTGTTCTTTTAGCAACTTGGCCCTTCCACCAGGACATGCATTCAAGACCACCTCTTGCAGGATACCAAAAAGAGTCCAACTAAATGGAAATCTTCAGCAATGGACTTTTGGGTCCTCCCTCACCTTTGTTTCAAGTCTTAGGATCTGAACCCTTACACATTCAGGATCTTCCACAACTAGCTTCCCCAGCAAGGAACAACCTTCTGTCATGATCTTAATTTAATGACAGATGGAGGATCAAAGGCCCACACTCTCCACTAGGCTCTGATCCAAGGCCCAACAGTAGGAAGTTAAGACCTGCATGTTGGACTGCTATGTAGCCTCCTCCTTGAATCACTTCCAACCAGTGTCCCTTCCTCTTACAGAAAAAATGCCAAATTGAATGCAAAATGAAAGTTCCTGACCTTCAAAAGTCCCTCCTTTGCAGACTTGTTCAGGTCAGTTGCAGCCACAAGAGCTCTTGGGGGATGCTTCTTCCCAAAAGTACAGAGCTGCTCTCTTTCAGTGTTCCTCCTTTTGAGCTGCTCTGTTTTCCTTTCTAATCTTTACCTTCCAGCATATGCAGACTTTACAGGTGCAGCAGAGCACAGTCACTTAGGCCAAGAGTTGCTCCTAAACCCCTTGTTCTCCAGGGTGTGTTTTGTATAACACATCACATACTCTCCCACTCAAAACAGGACACAGGTTCTTGCCCATCACACTCAGGTTCCTTCTCAGGAAAAAATAAATCTGCATTTTAGTAGGCCATTTCGATTCTGTGAGGTACCTAAATATATGTTTGTAAGGAGAGTTATCACCGCATATCTCTTGGGATGGCAATCTTCATGGTATTTAATCAGAGAAGAGGGGCATGTGAAGACAGATTTTCAAATAAATAGTGTCTTAGAGAGTCCACAGTCCATTTCACAACTAAGGCTTCTTTTTCTATAATAGGAGAAATGTTTTTCTACTTATACAGAGAACTAAGTGTTCCTTTTCATCAAATTCCTGGGAAAGGAATGCTCCAAGTCCTATGTCAGTAATACTGGTTTGTAGCATGAGCTTTTGGAAAATTCCAGGTTAAAAAAGTACTGATTTCTGACACAGGCTATTTCTTAAAGTCCTAAATGCCCTTCAGACCACATGATTTTCTTAAGACTGGAATCCTTCATGAGATCTGCAGTCATGGCCTAGGTCTGGTACAAAATGTTTGTCTTGTCATCAGGGTGAGGATGGTTGCTAAGGCCTGTGCTTTACCAAGTAGAAGTCATAAGATGTCTCTTCTTATGGCATACCAAAGTATATAATTCCCCAGTTTGCCATTTTACCCTTGTACCTATTTGCAGTGAGTCCTTCATACTATAGCACTGAGGTAATATAATATATGTGGTCATTCCAATTACAGTTATAAATCATAATGTAATCTATATATGCTGCAATATATTGACCAGGTGGTTGCAGCACTTGAACCATGAGTCAGGAATGTGGCTGCTGCCCAGTGAAGGCCAAATAACACAGTTTAGAAAAGGTAGCACCTGAATAGGACAGAGAAAGTTGTCCTTTGAATACATACATAGATTCCAAAGCCAGAAGAGACCATTGTGAATACCTAGTCTTACCTCTTCTATTACACAGGCCATAGAACATCCCCAAAACAATTCCTAGATCATAGGTTTTTGAGAAAAGATCAAAACTTGATATAAAATTTGTCAGTGATGAAGAATCCACACAATTCTTGATAAATTGTTCCAATGGTTACTTATCCTCCTGAGACTCTTGAGATCAGAGGGACCTGCCGATATCTCTTCATGAGGTCTAGGGTTGGGTATGAATTTAGCAGTTTCCAGTCTTACTAGTAAGTTATCAACCCTGGGCAGTGGGTAGGTATCAAAGCTTGAAATTAAGTTTACCTTTCTGAAACAAATTCAGAAACACACTGTCCCAGCTGCTTTCATACCAGCACCCTGGAACTTCTCCTACCACTTCATTATTCTTCCAATATAGCCAAGTCTAACACGCTCATAACTCTTCTTATATGGTGTTCCACAACTTTTGTGGGAGTGGCTACGGGTTCTCACAGACCCGTTGCAATGGTGCAGTGTCTATATGATGATAGGTGAGCCCTTCTTAGCCATGTTGAAAACACAGTTCGGAAGAATTCAACCAGCTTCTGCAGTAGGGCGCTGTTTTTTTTGTTTTTTTTTAACCCTCTGATTGAAGCTCTTCCCCATTGTTAAGGCTTGGTATTTTAGGATTACTGCTGTTTGAGGACCTATTTCAGGTTCAGGTGGAAAGGGAATTATGAAGAGTCCTCCTTGGTCTTTCCAGGCCTTTGAAAATTTCATGTGATATACTGGTTTCCTGCTTCTTCCCTATCTGTCAGATTCCTAGTCAGCCATCCCCACTTGTCTCACCATTTTGAATGGCCCCCTACCATTGAACTAATAATTTTGACTTTGATTTGGCAGCAACAACAATTCCAAGTCACCCACTATCAATTGTCATAGATGTGACTCTTTTTATATGCCTTTTCTTGGGTGTTCAATAAGTTTTCTTTTGCAAAGTACCTAAGGCCTTAGGCTTTTCTCAGAACTGGTATGTGTTTTGCAATATGCTTGTAATCTTTGATCTGTCTTCTTACTCCCATGATTCCTGAAAGAAGTTTAAAATCTGACAAGGCTGTCTTCTACATAACAATTTGAATGGGGGTGAATCCTATGGACACTTCTGCAAACTCTCTGAGAGCAAATACCAGTAGTGGAAGCAACCGGCCCAAGTGATGAGGATCTGATACAAAACAATTTCCTCAGCATTTCTTTCAGCGTACAAGTGAAGCATTCAGCTAACCTATATGTGAAGGGGTGGCAAACAGACCTTAAAGTCTTACCTTTTATTAGAACATGGAGCAGTTTTATCAAGCATGACACATTAAATTAGTTCCCTCATTCATCAGGATCTTTTCTCAGCATCCCCACTCACATGAACAACTTTGTAAGCTCAGCTATAAGGTTTGCCACGTTTGTAGAAGAAAATGGGTCAGTTTTAGGACATCAGGTGGTACAGACCGGATTACCAAAATATGCTGGTATGATGCTGTGGGTTTTTTCCCCTAGAAGCTCCATTAGATCACCCCCCCCCCCTTTTAAGTACATAACTGTGAAAAGCTGAATAGAAGGTCTTTTGAGGTCCTCAAGTTCTGCCAATTGATGTTTGGAGCATGACACACAAGAGTCCTTGACTTCTTTATGCACTCCCAGCCAGTAGAATTCATTTACCGCTCATTTAACTCACCCCAAGTGGCCTGCACAGGGGATTCAGTGAGCAAACCATAAACTTATATTCAATATCTTCTTGGTAGGAGAAGTTCTATTTTTTAATGTCTTTGGTCCAATGGTCCCTCTGTAGGCAATGTAACCATACCCTCTGAACTTCAAAATGGGGCCGCCGCTGTAGCAGCTGAGGATCCACTATTCCTTGGCTGGCTACAGCCCTTTGATCATAGGCTTGACTTTGCATCTGGATGTTTCTCTTTTCACTTATGGAATCCATCTCTCTGGTTAGGAGTTCTATACCCAATTGGTACAAGGTATTCCTTGAAAAAGAGAGGGCACTTCATTTGGTAGGAGATCTCTCCCCCAAAGTCCTCTGTATAATTCTATCCCACCAACGACTTTGGCTTCATGGGTTCTTGGGCCTTCAGGCTTAAGGCGGCCTCCCAGACTAGGTGACTGCCTTTCTCTCTTCAAATTTTCCTCAAGTATTTCCAGTCTTTGTCCAGGATTATTAAGTATGCCAAGGAAGAAACTAGTGCTACAAAGAGATTTCCTGTATGCTTCCTTACCAACAAATGAACTTTTTTTATTGGGATAGGGTCATACAACTGCATGTACCTCCTAGAGGAAGACGGTTTCTCCTGAGTTGGCCTTCCTGTCCGCCAGGCATCCTTTGCTCTAAGACAACTGCTTTTCAACTAGCCCAGGCACCTCTGTTTCATGGAAGTGTATTGGGATCATGTTAGCCGAGTACACAGTGGTGGTAGTTGCCAGTTCTTCATCTCAAATTGTCCTTTGGGGTAGACCCCTGCTGTGGGTTTAGCTATTCTTTAGGTTTCCACTCCAGGCTGAACTATGAACCTGTATCCCTTCCTCCTGCATGTGGGCTCTAGTAACACTACATGCAATCTGCAATCCCAGTCAGGCCCACCTCCTTGCCTAGGCTGTGCCTTAGAGAGGATGGGCTCCCTGACCCCAGAAAAACTACTTCTTGATATCTGTCAGCATCCATTCAATTACCCATTCCATTTACAGTCCCCTGGCCTCCAACACATGGAGGTTTTGCAGGCGCAGCAGGTAGGGCCACTGGGTGTTCCAAAAGCTCTTCTTCCCATCACTTAAGGTCTCCTAGAAATTAGCAGGTAGTAGAAAAACTACATCCCACTATCCATCTGGTAATATGGTCTGGTATCCGAGCATCTCATAAATGACTTTATCCTCACAGCACCACTGTGCAGCCTCCTTTCCATTTAGAAAGATAGGAAATGGAGGCACAGAAAGACCCAAAGACCTGATATGCACACTTCAGTGTGCTAACTGCAAGCCTATCCCTCCTCTTCTAGGCATAAAAGGCAAGAATGGAAAAAATAGGTAGACAAAGCTCATTCTCATCCTTAAAAGTAGGATTTATGAGACCAGAGTTAAGCTATATTGGTGGAATAGAGTGGGACAACAGAGATAGCTGTTGCTGCTTAGGTGATAGCTGTGCTGTGATTGCATATGGAAAGTTCATTTCAATTTCTGTCAATCCAGCATGTTTTCTGAATCTGCATCATTCCTGAGGCATCAGATATCACTCAGGGCATGGAAAATGCTCCATCACCCCTGCACATCCTGGGCTGTTCTTTGAATATCCTCTGGGTTGTGAAATCTCATCAGTTTGCCCTCTCCGGGAAATGTTCGATGGAAGGATTCTTTTGCAAGTTTCTCAAGCTGTCTGACAGCATGGCTGCCATGAAAGGTCTTGGGCTTCCTTCTCAATACATGTCTGAGACAGTCATCTTCTTTGCTGGACAATTTTGAAGACAGGGCTTGATGAATGCTGATGAAACTCAAAGTTTATTATAAAGTCATTCTATTTAGTAACTAGTATTTTCCAAAGACATTTAAACATTTTTCTGTACCTTTGGTGGCTTTTCAGTATTCACACCCACACATCAAGGTGGTAAAATGTTCAATGAAGAGGGAGAAAGAGAGAGAAAAATTATTTACCAGTTATTAGCATCATCTCCCTGAACTGGGCACTGGTTACATCTTGTAGAATGAAACAGTGTGTTGGAATACACATGTAATCATGTATCTCCTGGAACTGCTCTATACACAAAGCATCCATGCTGAGATGTTGGTTTTCACTTTCAAATTCCTGGAAGCCTTTAGACTGTTGACTTGAGAGAAGCCATCTCCTCCTATCTGATCATTCTGGATGGTGATGAATGAACTGGGAGAGACCTCAGTGTAAAAGAGAGGTACTTGTGGACTGTGGTAGGAACTTGCTTCCTTCCCACACTCTATCGAAAAATAACCAGAATCCATTAATCTTAAAGGTCTACTGCAAAGCCCATCTATTTGCTTGCAATTTTAAAGAGCATTTACCCATTTCGTATGAAGTTAGAAAGGTCTTTTGGGTCTCTGTGAGGGCTGAGATTGCCTGTGAATATGTTATTCTGTGGTTGCTTTAAAAGCTCTAGACCTTGGGACAGGTGTTTTCTATATGTAAATCAGAGGTTGAGGTCATGGAAGAGAGCAAAATTTATAGTTCCAGATTCCAGTCTCAGATACATGATAAATCAGGAGCCTCCATGGAGCTTTGTATATACTCTTGAGTTATACTGGTGTAAAACAGATCAGAGTCTGACTTTTAGCAACTCGTATGTCATCTGACACAATTTCATAGCATCTTTGTCCCTGGATGTGTCATTAGATAAAGTCCTGTCCAGATTGGTAAAGGGAATGAGGTGCAACACTGCTAGGAAATATTTTCAGTCACTTAAAATTTCAATTATCCAGGTGACTGGACTTGTTCATGGAAAATATAGGCTGCGAAGAGGAGCTATCTTAGGTGTCTTGTTTAATATGCATTCTTCGAAATATAAGCACCACATAATAATTCCCACAGTAGTACAAATGTTCAGGCTTGTACTGGAGATGTTCCTGAGTGCATAATGACAGAAGCTTTTGTCATCTGTGCATTACCACTTCAGACCAGGTAGGAATTAATGCCTCTGGAAAATAGTATTATAATATAACATGATACAGAGCAAGCTCCCTCCAATTGTGGGAAGATGACAGTACATCAGAACAGAGTGAAGGCAAAGGATAGGGATGAGTACAGGACTAAATATAAAAAAAACTGGTTAATATGACATCCGTTCCTAGCATAATAATCATCCAAATTAGAGTTCCATACAGGTGACCTAACCTTCAATCTATTTGGTATGCTGCAGACACAGAGATTTCACCTTGTGGAGTTCCCACAGAGTATTTCAGCTTTCAGACTTCTGTGAGCAGTAAACACAACATCTGAAGAGGCTCTTAGAAGGAGGATAATATATAAAGTGAGTGATCAGCTGTTTGTAACCTGCACGTGATGGTCCATGTTTGTCTTTCTCCCAAAGCATAGCAACACCACCGTCTGTAAGAACCCAGTCTCCATCTTGGAAGAGAAGGTTAAAGGACTGGTACTGCAGAAATAGCATGCTAAAGAATCAGAGAAGGCAAAGTGGGGGTGGAGGGAATGAAGAACAAGGAAGAAAATTGGCAGCATGCGACCTCTAAAGGGGGAAAGAGGAGAATCCAGAAATCACCAGTGGACATAGAGCTAAGCAACCATTTTCAGGTTGTTGATAAAAATGCATTCTGGGGTATGGTTTTCAAGAGACATCTGAGGGAAGGGATGAAGAGGCCCCATTGAAAAAAGGCATAGGATACTTTCTCTAAAGGATGGGCTTCCACAAATCACCACTTCCAAGAGGAATAGACAGGTGGTGGTGGTGGTTGGGAACACCTTCCTAAGGGGGATGGCATCATCCATCTGATGTCTGGACCAGGAAACTCTAGAATAAACTCTGCTTGCCTGGAGATAAAATTCACAATGTGATGGAGGATCTGTTACGACTTATTAAGCCCTCAGACCCCTGCTCTTTCATCTGAGGGTCTTAATCTCTCTAGAATAAGCATTGTCTAACAAAACAAATACACATTAAGAGTAAGAGCTGGCTGCCTACTCAGAGCTAACAAAATAAATTCAGTGTTTTCAGAATTGACTACTGATTCCAAATGCCACAATTTTCTGGGTGCCCTTCTTAGGGGACACTTTGGCTGATATTCAGAGCTGCTGAATGTTCAGCACTTCTGTAAGTGGAAGGTATGAGGACCCCAAATCTTTGAGAGCCAGGTCCCTGGTGTTTAATGCTAAACCACCTGGAAATCAGCGACTAATCTGGGCCTCACTTAGGAGTTGTGGAAAAGCGTACTGTGGCTGAATTTTCTGTGTTCTGTCTCCTCTGATGACTGTTGTAGGAAAAAGTTATAAGTACAACAAACCAATACTGGGGAATGGGCCAGATCCGAGTTGCAGGATCTATCACTGCGTTCGGGCAAGCAGTGTGTATTTTTAACCTTGAGTATATCACATAAGTTTTGGCTTAGTATAGTATTTCCCCTTGTTTCTTGGCCATCTGGACAATGTCTGTGATTAACAAAAAAACATCCTTTTCCTTCCCCTTTTTGCCCTTAACACCATGTTCTTGTTCATCATCTTCTGTTCCTACCCCTTTTGTGATATCATGTGCCCCTAAGAACTATTAACTCAGCAGTTTCGTTAGAAGTAAAGAGTTAGAAGATAGAACACCTGAGCAAAACAGATACAATCAGTAAACAGGGGCTGGGTAATTGTATGCTTATCAATATTCATTGTTTAAGTAGTAATGTAACCAAATAAAGGTCTTTGGGACAGTGTCAGTCATGCATGCGTTACCATAGTGTTCTGGATAAAAGAGTTGGAAAACAGCCCCTCCCTGCTCACTCGAGATGTTGAGGGAAACGAGCAGGTAATAAAGACTACCGTTTGAAGGGACAACTTGTTTGCTTCTTCCTCTAACTACTGTGATTTCTGCACATATACAGTCATATGTACATACATGTGACAAATATATCCCAAAATTATGAAAAGTTTAGATCCTGCTACATGCTTTACAGTTTACATCCCTCATGTTTGTTATTAGGAGATGGCACCCAATAAAATTAAACATACATTGAACTTTTTATTAGAGCTGGCCAGAAAATGACGCCCTGATGCCCCACAGGAAATTAGAGCGTGCACAAAGAATATTCTGATTGAAGAGAAGTACTTCAGTTTGGCAGGGGAGGGGGGGAAGGGTTGTGCAGGTTTTAATTTTAAGATATCTCATCCTTCTAATAGGCCAATCTCCCTTTTTGGATTACTTCTTCCATGAAGCAACATAACGTCCCTTGTTGGTAAGAGGTGGCCAGGCATCACGCAAGGTGAAGTCTGGAGAACAGAACCCACAGAGGAGAACCAGGGCATGAGACATACACATGATACCTCCATTGTGGCAGCACTGTAGAATTTCAGAACTGAAATATTTCTGTTTCAACAAACAAATGAGCAGAAAGCATATACTGTCCACAAAAGATTTCATTTAGCTGAAAACTCAGGTTTCTACTGAACAAATAGTTTTGACAAGAAAAATTTAATCAGCAACCTTTATTAATTATCTCCCTTTCCTAGACACAGAATGTTTCTGAATTTTCATAAAGTTCATTTATTTTTCCACACTCCTGGTTGTCCTGCTGGTCCCTATACTTCAGACTGGAGACTGAAAGCTGAGAAGAAGAATGCTGCAAGAAAAAAAAAAGTTACTCATGGTATTTTTAGGTTGACCTAAAGTGAGAAGCATTTGCAATCACTAATCTCCACTTCAAAAAGATTTGGATAGTTTGGCTGAGGATGAGACCAATACTCAGATTTTACTAGGCAAAATAGAGAAGGAGTGGTTGTCTGAACTGTACCTCTGAACTTTGTTACAGTTCACTCATTGTTAATTATTATAAGGAAAGCTGGTTCCTTACAAAACCAAGAAAAGCACTGATCCTCTTCTTGGTCAATGGTTTTCAGCTTTTTGCTGGTTGTGACACTTGGTGGCATATCAGAAGCCTACAGGACACACCAGTCCACTCTCTCTCCAGGCCAAATCCAGCCATCACCTCAGCTCTCTACGACACACTTACGACTGCATGGTGACTCGGAGCCTAGCTAGCTATCAAGTGAATACGATGAGTCTTATCCCCATTGCAACATATAGGATAATCTGGTTAGGGACATGGGAGTGCGGAATCATGCCCTGGTGGATAAAGCAAAGAACTGTGTGTTGGCTCTGCTATTTGTTACATGATTGAGGGCAAATCACTTAATTTTCAAACCTTGGTGAATAAATGTAGGCACTTCAGTCCACACTAAGACACCTAAATGAAATCAGCCTCACAGCTCATGATTGCTGAGGATCTGTAGTTTATACCCATGCAGCTCTATTCATATAATATCAAAAGGGCCATTAAATCTCATGTTTCAGGATTTAAGCCAATCTCTATTAGAGACCAGGGTGAGACTTAAGGAAGGGGCAGATTATCCCACCTCTGCCTTCTGGAGAGTTCCCCTCCCCCCATCTTCTTCTGAAGCATCTTTTGCTGGTCACCATCACTGGTAGGACACTGCTATGGATGGATCGTGGGTCTACCCCAGTTTGGCAAGTCCTGCCCCCCCCCAATCCCATGATTCAACTCATTCTGGGAGACAAGAAACAAGCAATCTCAGATCATGACATTCATAGTCCTAGTTTTGTTTAAATAATGGTTAGTTACAACTGTTGACACAGGGAATGATTTCTGGGCCACAGGAGTTCAACAGTATGCAGAATTATTGTTACAGTTTGCTTTCTTGTTATTTTATTTGGGATAGTAAGAAACAAAGGGGGTGAGTGTTACGGTGGTTTGGATGACTGAGCACAAAAGATCAGGAAATAAAACATCTGTTACAGAATGTGTGTTGTAACTCCAGGGTATAGACAGAACCCAGTCAGTAATATCTGTGAGTGAATGAAAGAATGAATAAATAAGTATATAAAATTAGATTCATTCTACCATCTCTCCCCTCTGGAAGGTGTAGATAAAATTGTTCTAGTCTTGTGAAAAATGAAGGCTGGTTTGAATATATGCAACTATTATTCAGCATCCTCAAGTTGCCTACACTCCATGCCTACAGCAGAGGTCAAATAAAGCCTAGACGTCTAAATAGGTATAACATATACATTGTTTGGGGCCATCAAATATTATCTTAAAGTAATGTATCATATGGATTATTATGGAACCCATACTCACCTGTACAAGCAACTCATCTGGGTGAATGCTTATTCACATGCGTAATCTGGCAGATTTATTATGTATGCATTGCAAATAGAGGAAATGTTGACTAGTGGATGGAGCAGTGGATGTAGTTTGGGATCTTGGGACCATACATGCTACTAGTTTGCTGTGCAACCTTAGACAAGTCATCATGTTTCTGTGCCTCAGTTTCCCCTTCCATAAAATGATGATGATACTGACCTATG
This sequence comes from Podocnemis expansa, assembly GCA_007922195.1. Lineage (NCBI taxonomy): Eukaryota > Metazoa > Chordata > Testudines > Podocnemididae > Podocnemis > Podocnemis expansa. Next base: position 8,929,193 of record ML682046.1, read on the forward strand.
TTAATTCTTTTTAAATCTGTGGATAAAGGGTGCTATAAAACAGCTATGTATTATTGAACTACTATTTAAAAAAAATAGATGGGGGTTCCATTGCGCACACATAGTAAGAGACATTCCTTACCCCAAATAACTTACAATCTAGATAGACAAAGGATGGAAAATGGAAACACACACAGAAGTGAAAGGACTTCCTAGGGTCACACAGCAGTTCAGTGGCAGAGCCCAGAATAGAACCGATTCCCAGCCTAAAATCCTATCCATTCAACAATGAGACATCTGAGAAAAAGAAATGTATATATGCCTGTAAAACAGTGCGTGTATGTATCAATGCATGCTTGCTTGGATTTACTCCCCCACATAGCTCAAAAAACATTCTAAACTTGACAGAATGGCATAGGATAATAGAATATGAAACTCAGAAAAGGTTCCCATGAAGGACATATCCATTTTTTTCCATGGATGGACCTTCTAATCTCAGGTGATTCATGGAAGATTCTCAGAACCAGCAAGCACTGATGCTTAGCTGAATTCTTTTGGAATCTCACTGGTATAGAAGCTAGGTTGGAAATTTCATGAAATCAGGCTTCTTGCTAATATTTCCTGAGCTTTGTAGCTCCATTTAGCACTCAAAACACTCTAGGAAAAGCCTTTCTTGTCACTTACAGGTGTAGTAGAAAGTAAAAGGACAAATAGACATGCCCAAACCATAATGAAATAAGCTAAAACAGTGGCCCTGAGTTGGATAAATTGTCAAGCTGGCAGAAGTCAGGTTGTTGTGAAAGTGTGGCCTTATCAAAAGTGTCAAGAAAAAAGCTGAAACTACAATAAGAATAAAGAGTGGCGAAGTACCTTGAGAAAGCAGATGTTGGGTTAGCCTAGAGCCAAAAGAAATAAGGAAAGATATTCTGACCAAACTCTCTCATGCCAGGTATGTTTCAACCAGACCACTGAGCTGAGTCCTCAGTTGAGGCTGGAGCCAAAGGTAACCCAAAATGTTAATCAAAGAGCACCCCAGTTCAGGACCACTAAGTTAACAAAGTTCCCACCAAAAGTCTCAGCTAGGCTTCAGATCACTGAGTTCTCATGAAAGATGCGATCCTGGGTGAACACTTAGACACACATGCACACTGTCAGACAGACACCCACATTGGATGCATACGAACACTGATAATGTTTCCAATGGGATCATAACAAAAAAACTGACAGATTTAAAGGAAAATTAAAAAAAAAAAAAGCCAAACAGGAGCATAACCAGTCGCTTTAGAGGTAATGGATCACAGTCCACTCTACTAAGGAGTCAGCTTCAGAATCACAGAAGATCTGTGGTTGAAGGGACCGCAGGAGATCATCTAATCCAACACTGTGCTCAGAGAAGGACCAACCCCTGTTAAAGTCTTTTGTATCCAGTATGCACTTTTACACATGGAGTTTGTCTATGTTATGGGCCAAAGTTGTAACTTCCCTGATGGGCAGACATGGCCATGTTGATTAATTGAGCTAGCCCATTCAAAACAGAAGTGTAACCACAGGTGCACCAACAATGGGAGGGACTAGCCACCTTGAGTACCCACCTAACACCGTGAATGGGTACCTCCTATGGCAGCTAGCCCCTCCTGCTCCTTGAGCTGCCAAATCTACACTTCTGTTCCTAGCTCGATCAGAACTCAAATGGGCACATCTCTCCTAAATACCCAGCTCCAGGTCTGGGACAGACATGCCCTTAGTGACAGGGAAACCAATGGCTACACTGAGTCCACAATTCAGTCCAAGAGCAGGTAGATTAGAAGCCATCCTGGAAAGTTAGAGGGAGAGTTATTTAACTGGAAAAAATACAGCAGTCATTATTAAAGATGTCACATCCCATTGGCTCAAAGGACTCTTCTAAGGTCCAGAAAACCCCTTAAGATACCAAAGGTCATTACTTTGCCCTTACATATTACCTCACGAGAGGATCTCTACCACAATGAATTTTCAGTCTCTGAAGTTTGTAAACTTTATCAGTGATACTCCACAGGTGGAGAAAGAGTTTCAAGAAGGCTATGAGTTACTCTAGGTCACACACAAGGCCTAGGAACTGATTCTAGCCATCGAGAGATTTAGTCCTGCACTTTAACCATAGGGCCATCCATTCTTCCCTGGAAACGGGTGGCAGTAGTTAAAACAGACACAACCCCAATCACTTACAAGCTAGTTATCTCGAAGCTTTTCCCTGGAAGCAGATGACCAGCAGAACATTTCTATGCATCTTTGTCTCTTTCAGTCTCTCCTAATAGGAGTGTTGCAATAGCTGCCGGCTAAAAACCCAGCCAAGGGAACACACATTCTCAGTCCTCATTAGGACAGCGGGGAAAAAAAAATGCTATTCTCTGCCATTTTATTCATTATGCTAGAGGGACATTATAGAGGCTAATTGTAAGAAAACACAATTTCTACTCCTTTTCTCTCTGTCTGGCTAGCACTGTAGCAAGTGTGACAATGTGAAAAATGTTTTTGATATTTTTACAATGCATGCATGCCTCTTTCTCATGTGTCTTGTGTTATTTAGGGGGTGGAAAAGGGCTGTTTCCTTTCCTCAGAGGTGAAGAAATAGGTGTCACCTAGCTGTCTAGGCCTTAAGTCCCATATCAGTGGAGCTCTTGGGAAGCACAATGGCAGATCTAATTCCTCGGACATTGACACCCACCAATGACCCAGAGGGATATGGACATCCCCACTTCTCAGCAGGGATGTTAACAGTATTTGGTCAGCTCAGCAGTAAAGGACTGGCGAGATCTGAAGTGGGACATAAATGTTGGCTATTGCAGACGCTCAGGGCAGTCACCTGGATGAGCTACTTTCTGGGACCCAAGTAGGTTTCCCTGCTGTTTTGCCACCTTCCTGATTGGGATTAGCTTACGTTGAATTAGCAGTGGGGCCTGCTCCCCGACCCCAGGTGCCTCCCTCACTTGCATACTGGCTCCCCAATCCCCCAGCCCTTTCCTGCTGGCTCTCCAAACCCCGGGCAACTTCCCTGCCTGCCACTGGTTCCCTGGACAGGCTGCTCCTACCCTGAGCATGCATTTGAGCATGCTCAGGGCAGGAGACCTGAAATCTCCCCCAGCCTGGCCACAGCTCCCTGCTGTGTGGGTGTCTGGGACGCCTGCATGGGTGTGCAGCTAAATTACTGTACTGATTTGCTGCAACAGTCTAACATGTAAGTTCCCCATCTTCAAAGTGTCTGATGAAGTGGGATTTTCTCCCATGAAAGCTCATGCTATAAACATTTTTTAGTTTTTATAAGTGCCACAGGACTCCATATTTGTTTTACCAAAAAGGCATACAAGATACTGATTAAGTGGCATTTAATTCTCTCTTAGCTGTAGGTAAAGGAACTTCATCCCAGTACAAAAGTTTAGCAACAGACCCTGCAAGACAGAATTTAAAACCCTGCAATGGTTCAAAACACCAACTGATATTAAGTAACCTTCAACTGGGTCACATTCAGCGCATGTCTACAGTACAAACTTAACTTGACCTATGTTAGTAATTACTGTGGTGGTTCATGTCCTCACCAGGACCATTGCCACCAGCCTAAGAGGGACACTGTGGGGGGCTGAAAGCCTGGGCTTTCAGGTCCGCATGCACCTTCTTTCTGGGACTCAAGTTGCCTCTTGAATCCCAACCCTTAAGACCTTCCTACACTCCCCATCCCCCTGGCCCTTGGCTTCCTACTTGCAGACTGGCTGCCAAATATGCATGCACGCACACACACACGCATGCTGCAATGAAGCTCCTAGCTGAAAGTCTGTGCTCCCTGTGGGAAGTGGGGAGCCTGGGGAACTCCCAGTCTCTAGTTAACCTCCTCCACTTCATCCTTCCCCACTTTCTTGTTTATTTTATGACTCTGGCATGGAGCCATGATATAGATAAAACTGACAGCCAACAGCCAATGTAAGTAACTTGCAGTGTCTACCTGGATTCTGTGTCACTCTGACTATAATTAAATACGCCCTACACTTTCATGAAAAGGGGAGTTATGATGTCAATCTAGTAGGACACTTATATTGATGGGACCAAGGCTGTAGTGTGGACGCAGACATAGCCAGCTTGAGTGGCATCAACCTGCCTCTACAATGTAGACAAAGCCTGAAAGAGTTCAACTCCCTTTGAGGGTCCTTCAAGTCCAAATTAAACAAACACCTCCAAAAAGGTCCCAAATGAACATAAACAAAAGGTCTTCTGACTCTCTTGGCCTCAAACTGCAGTCAAAGTATTGGCTCTCTCAGCTCCCCACCACTAAGAGTTTAAAATAAACCCCAGTGGCTTTCCACTACTCCTAGGCATCAATCTACAATTTAAAAATATACTTTTTCAGTCTTAACGGAGCACTGACTCACCCCGACAGCCTCCCTCTTCTGAGGTCCCCCGTCTCTCTTGGGCTGAGAATGAACACCACTTTTTTGTCTCTTCAGGGACACGCGGCTGCCTCCCTGAAGCCTGGACATTGTTCTAGGGTTCAGTACAGAAACCAACTCCTGTAGTTCGTTTCTTCAGGCTTCTCTGCGCTGGGTTTTTTCCTTTTTTTAGTCCCATACTCAGTGCATGTATGCCATGGCCAGGGTAACTGAACCAAAATAACTAGCTCCAGACAATAAAAGGATACGTTGCTCAGTTCAAGTGCCATGCAGCTGAAAAGATCCCAACATATCTAACAGCCAACAGAACACCTTCAGCCACCAGTTACACTCAGACAACCCTGGTCCAGGATTGCCAACAATGAAACTTCTGAAATCATGAGTCAGCCTCTGCCACCGGCATCTGGGGATTGTTTTGTTTAAATATTTGGTTTCTGAGACTTCTGGGTGCAAGCTTATCTCTGCAACAATAATAGCTAAAACTGACTATTTAAAAATGACATGCAAGATTCTCTGGGATTCCAGTAAAGTCTTAGACTCTAGGGTCAGAAGAGACTGATGATGATCATCATCTGACCTCCTGCACAATCCAGGCCTCAAAACCTCACACACCAATTCCTGAAATAAACCTGTAACCTACAAGAGAGCTATTAAAGTCCTCAAATCATGATTTAAAGTCTTTAAGATCCAGAGAATCCATCAGCAAGTGAGCCAGGCATGCCCTACACCACAGAGGAAGGCGAGAAACCCCAGAGCTCTAGATAATGTGCTGTGGGGGAAAATTCCTGCCTGACCCCAAATATGGTGATCAATTAAACCCTGAGCATGTGGAAAGTCTCATCAGTATATGGGGCTTGAAGAAAACACCAGCAAAAGCTGGGGTAAGTGGAGTGAGGTTGTGTGTTGGACCTCAGTGCAGGGTTTTAAATGGCCAAACTCAAGCTCTCTGCTGCAGACTGTGGGTACTGTATTAAAAAAAGGGGGGCAAAAAAGATGCTGTACTGAAGTGGAAGGAGAAGAAATTTTAGCAAAATATGTTGGGGTAAACCCTTTGCTATTAGAGACCTTCAATGGTCCAAGATAGATAGAGATAGATGATATAGATATGGATATAACAAACCCTGAAAGACTTTTGCTGTGTGACCTGTCTAGAATACAATTTGATTCCTTGGAAAAAAGAGAGCAGAGAGTCAACCTTGCCTGAATCCAAACTTGTCACTCCAGGGAGTCTAAGCATTTTCAACCCTTAGGCTCAGACTTTTAAGCCCTCAGCCTCCAGCATATGACAAAAAGACGTTCTCTAAAGGAAGGAAACACGTTTGTAACAACATGATATGTAAAGCTTTGTGGGTGACTTACACAGTGAATAAGGTTTCAGAGTTTTGGAGAAGCCATTTTTGATTCAGGTTGATACTGGGCCAGAAGGGGAGAAATAAACTGGCTATTGTGAGAGCTTAGATTACATGCAATGGTGTCATGTCTTCTCTTGTTTTGGAGATACTTTCTCCCCCGTCAGAGGAAGGAGATCTTATTCATAAGATTAAACAAACAAACACAAACCAAAGTCAGACCTCTGGAAGCCTGATTTCAACCCAGTGCTGGTAAAAATTAGATCTTTGTCAATGGAATGACATCAGTTTAAAATGGGAATGTGAAATGCTGCGACTCTTCGAGGCATTATGCTGTTGTACACTAAAAACAAAACAAAACAAAACAAAACACTACTGTTCCTCTTATGAAAGTTTTGTGGAAGTGTTTTTAGAAGGAGCAGGCTACCCACTCCCAAAGCTACTAAAATGGCATTTAGGGCCATGTCTTTAATGGGAGGCTGTATCTCCGTAATGCAAAAAAAAAAAAAAAAAAATCCTTAAAAAAGATGGAACTCAGTGTGAGGACAATATAGAAAGTCTGGATTGAGACCTAATTTTTAGGTGCCTGTGTAACCCCAACCTAATCTCAGTATGTTTGAGGTTCATCTAACCGTACATACTTTCATATAAAGTAGTTGCATAGGTATATCATTTGTCTACAAATCATGCCATGCTGTCTTGTAGTGACCAAAATTTGTTGCTTCTATGTGAAGCAACAGTACCCATGAGCTCTGACTCCTAATTTTAAAAACTAAAAGGAGAAAGGCAGATGGTGTTCTCCAGTTTGCACACTGCTCTACTGAAAAAAGCCTTAAAAAGTTTAAACTATCAGCTACCTGCCATTTTTGAAATTGCTGCAGATAAAAACCTCTTTGATGATTTCAGATTTCTGTTGCTTGCTTGCAGGCTTACAGAGAATAATTGCTACCATAAGAAAACTACTGAAATAGACAATAAACAGAATTTGGCTGAAGTACATTGTAATTCTGTTCTATATTGGTATGTACTATGCCACAAAGGCAAGTATTTGTTTAAAACAACAACAACAAAAAATAACTAAACTGGTTGGAAAAAAACCCCACTGGTTTAATGGTTCTGATATAATACTCTTTGAACCAACTAAGATGGAAACTTAATCGTTACTGAAAAGATTAAATAGACTATGCCTGATATAAAACATGTGCTATATGCCATATGCTATGCTACTAGGCTAAAGAGCAGGGAAATGAAGCATCAAATGACCCAGAATAATGAGGGTTCACTGGTTCCCAGGATAGAATCCCCATTCCTGTAAATATGCCCGGCCTTCTTTGTTCCTGTACTTTGCATTTGGGGATACTAAAATGCCTGTTTTTTGCTTACATCCAGTTTACCAAGTGACACATATTGCTGTGTGTCAGTGACCTATCCACTTTATAATTGACAGCGCATTCAGTATTTAGGTCACCTAACAAATGATTTCATGTTTTTAGCCAGATCATTGATAATATTGTTAAACAATGTAAGGGCAATCCCTTTAGGAACCTCATGTGATAGGTTGCAAAATGAAAAATTACCTTTTAGCTAGTTTTTCCATCCTTGTAATGAATGCTGTGCTGATTTTGTATCGTTCTGGTTTCTTAATCAAAACGTTGTCTGGTTCCAGGTCAAATGCTTTTCAGAAATCTAAGTATATTGGATCAGCACTCTTGTTTTTGGCAATTCCTCGGCAGTCAGGGATGATTTCTTTTATAGGTCCCCCCACAAGTCCTTCCGAATCCGATGCTTGAGCTGCAGACTGAATGATGGACTTCGCAGCTGACGTTGGGAGGCAGGGTAGGGCCATCATTATTGTATGATAACCATTCATCTTTTTTGGAATTTTTCTGCTACTAGGGCAAAGTAATTTTCCTCAGAAGTGATCATTCCTTCTCTGACAAGTCTTCATGGTCATCCCTATCTGGAGCTATTGTCTCCCAGTGTGTGAAATCAATGCCACAACTCTTGATGTTTACCCTGAGGGTATCTTTAAAGCATTTATTTTGTCCTCCTTGAGTTCTTTCTCCTTTGCTGAGTTGGGTGTACAGCAATTTTTCTTTTTGGCAGACATGCATCAGGCATCTACATGCACTGCCCACTCCACCTCAGCTGGCACTGGATAATCAGTGAGCATCTTGGCCTCCATGAGCATGCAATATTAGTGTGGTAATCTTCTCACTTTATATTGAGGATATTCCAGAAGCAGTGATGGCACTGGTTTTCCACACCTTTTCTGTAAACCCAAATCTCACAGCTGTAGAGGACAGCTAAGATAACCACTGCTTTGTAAATTAAGAGTCTGGTATGTGTTCTGATATTACGGTTGTTGAATACTCACCAAGACAATCTACCAAAGCTAAAAAGACGGCAAAGTGGATCCTCTGCTGAATCTTGATATCTACGTTTGGCCCCTTTGAGAGATGACCTCTAAGGTAGGCAGAGTGGTTTACACTCTCCAGTTCAGATCTTCCTTGATGGGTCTGATGATTGGGAGCAGGTTGGTGGAAGATTTTTGCTTTGCTGGTGTTCAGGGTTAGCTCAAAGATTTTGTAAGCTTTGGAGATGCAACTAAGGGCTGTTTGTAGGTTCTCCTTTGAGTGTGCAAGTATACCACACTCAGCTGTGTACTGGAGTTCTATTATTGTTGCTGATGTTACTACAGTTCTGGCACAGCGGTGAGAGAGGTTGAAGAGGTTGCTGTCAGTCCAGTATTGGATGTCAATGCCTGTGGCACCCAGTCTTGCATTAGCATTGCCAGGGCTGCTAGAAAAAAAATATAGAAGAGAGCAGATGCCAATATATAGTCTTGCTTTACAACAGTTTGGTTGGCAAAGAGCTCAGAGGTAGAGCCGCTGCACAGAATGAAAGCAGTCATCTAGTCATGGAAGAGTTTTATAACGGTGACAATGTGCTTGGACAGTGAAACTTTGACATGATTTTCCAGAGTCTTATGTGTGTCAGAATGAAAGGCTTTGGTCAGGTCAATAAAGGTCATACACAGATCCCTGTATAGTTCTTGACATTTTCTCTGGATCTACCCATCTGTGAAAATCATGTTGATGGTGCCGCATAGTGGTCTAAAACCACACTACGGATCTGGGAGTACTTCCTCTGCAAGAGGAAGCAAGCAATTCAGTAGGATTCAGTAGACTCTTTGCAGGGCAGAGAGGAGGGCAATGTCTCCACAGTTGTCCCAGTCAGCCCTACGTCTGTTTTTGAAAATGGTGAAAAAGTTAGCATTGCGTAAGTCAGCAGGGACTTCCTCAATGTGCCAGATTTTGAGGAATAACAAATGGAGCTCGTTTGTCAGTGTTTCTCCCCTCCCCCTCTTTCACTGCTTCAGCTGATATGCCATCAGGACATGTTTTATTGCTTTTTATTTGCTTAGTTGCATTGCAGACCTTTTGAAGTGTGGGTGGGTTGGTGTGAGTTTCCCAGACTGTGTTCTCAGGGCTGTTGTCAGTCACAGTCAATTCTTGATTTAGAAGTATTTTTTTAGTAACATTCCTTCCAGAGCTCTTTGATGGATCCACTTGTCTTCCAGAAGGGTACTGCAACCTTCAGAGCTCAGCAGCGTGAGGCTACGTGAGATTGGCCCTTACAGGGTCTTTATTTTTTCCCATATAGAAAGCTCTGGATATCATTTCTGTCAGCATATGCTTGGACTTATTTTCTTTTGTTCTTCCACCATTTGTGTTTGAATTCTCAGATCTCCTTGAATCTCAGTTTAGAGCTAATGAAGGGTATGTCTACACTGTGGGTTTAAGTTGACTTAAAACCCCTTAAATTGACTTAAACAAAGCCCTGGCCACACTGAAAAGGTATTAAGTCAACTTACGCATTTTCTTAAGTTGACTTAATAACTCTCACTTGCAACTTTACTAAGTCGACTTAAGTCAATGTAGCCTGGTAGTCGGCTTAAGTCAACTTAATTGGCCTCCTAGGTATCTGAAACATAGGGATGGGGGCTGGAGAAAAGACAACATTCCCAGCTGTGTGCAATACATCAAAACCCCCAATATCAGCCCCAGCCTTGCAGCCCTGCATCCTAGCAGTGCTAGCCCACGTCACCTTCCCCTGCCCTGAACCAGCATCTCTCCCCTTCTCACCTCAACCTCCTGATATTGTAAAGCAAACAAGGAGGCCTAGGATACTTAAGACTAAGAAATTTAATTAACGCATGAGCTTTCATGGGAGAAAATCCCACTTTGTCAGACAGTTTGAAGATGTGGGAACTTACAGAATGGGAGGAAAATAAATGGAGGGGAGTGTAACACACAGAATCAGGTCACGCTGTAACAGCAAATCAAAGCAGTTAAGATTCAAAAACTTGGAATCAGTACACAGAAAGATTAGATTGTGTGAAAACAGGTTTAAATTCTGAATATGGAATTTTTTCCCCATTACAAGAGGTGATTTGACATCACCTTCCTCTATGTGCTGTTTCCTACTGTTTGAATCTTAACAACTGCTCTGCCCTGCCCTGCACTGGAAGCAGAGGAGTCACTGTGCTGGGGTCAACAGGCATGGGCCCTGAAATTCTGACCCTCAGCGCAGCTGGAAGGGGCCCAATCCAGCTCTATGCCACTTCCAGGAAGTGGCGAAGGCTCAGAGATGTCTCCTGCCACTTGCCGGGAGCAGCAGGGGCCCAGTCCAGCTCCCTGCAGGAGACTCGGAGCCTGAGATGATCCCTGATGCTTTTCAGAGCAGGATCAGGGCCATGTGGGGGGCTGGTCCTGACCCTCCCACCAGTAATGCCCCTGCAGCACCTGGTCCAGAGCCAGGGGACTCTGGCCAATCCATGGGAGGTGTGGAGATCTGCCCTGGCACATTGTTGTACCACATCAGGCTCCCTGACATCCCTGGACTCCCTGTTGCCACACACAGTAAGGAGGGTTGTGTGGTCACTCACTTCCTGTAGTAAAGGGGTGGCCAGGAGAGATGGGCTCATCTGCTGTGGTGCCCTGTGGGCCAGATCCCCACAATTCACCACACCTTGGGCAGTCTAGTCCAGTGTGGACGTGGACAGTCTCCTGGCATTTTGAATGTAGACACTAAGTCAATTTCAGGTCTACTTTAAGCCAGCTTAAACCTTATTAAACCAGCTTAACCAGGCCCTGGAGTGTAGACCTAGCTGAAAAGAGCTCTGCTTCTGACTGAATGGTGGATGGTTTTACCAGTCACCAAAACTTTTCTCTTCTGTTCAAGATGGCTGTGGTCTCAACAGAACAGACAAGGAGTCCTTTGGCACTTAAAAACTAACCAATATATTTATCACATGAGCTGTTGTGGGAGAAAATCTCACTTTGTGAGATGGTTTGAAGATGAGAACTTACAGAATGGGAGGAAATAAATACAGAGAAGTGTAAGTTATGGGATCAGGTCACACAGGTTAGATCTCAATGCTATTTTTGTAAAATCAGTCATAGTGGCATTGAGTTGCAAGGCTAAGGGTTTCCTCACAAGCCTTGTGGATAGTCTGTTTTAAGACTTCACAGTCTTTGATATTTCTGCTGTTTCCAGGTTTGCATATGAACAGTTTTTCACTGAGATGTGTTTGGAATTTATCCAACTGAAGATTGAAGTCCTTGGAGATTGCATGACCACTTGAATGATCTAGATTGCATTCTATGTTTTAGTGCAACCCTGATGGCTATGACTAAGCTCATCAAGCAGCAATCTTCAGTTCCTCTTGTGACATGGGTGATTTGGATGTCTCTTAGATCCTGTTTTCTTACAACAGGATAGTCCAAATGGCGCCATTGTTTTATATTTGTTGCTTTGTCTGAAGATTGTGTTTGTCACCACAAGGCCATCCTCTGTGCATTTGCTGAGTAGGAGGAGGCTGTAGGTTTTGGTCTTGTCCAATCTTTCCTTCTTACTCTTGTCACTCCATACTTCAGAGTCTTAGCTACTTCTTTCATTAAAATATCCTGAAACTATCATCTTTTTTTTTTGGAATGGATGACAGTTTTGTCAAGTTCAGTATAGAATGATTTGTTCCTTTTCTTTGACATCAGGTGTTGGTGCATAGGCATGGATCATGTCTTACTAATTGGATAAAGGGGGCAATAAGGTGCTAATTGAAGCTGACAAAGAGGTCAAGTCAGGTGGCTGACCTGAACGTTCTTAAGTGCAAAGCCAATAGCATGTATTTGCCTGCCACTTGCTGGTTTCCCAAGTGGCCTTACTCTGCATGTCTTGTTTTGCTTGAAAGCAGCTATGTTAATGGTATACCTTGAGAGTTCTGGGGCAATAATTTCTTTTCTATATTTAGGTCTCCCCAACATCTAATAGGTTATAGACCTTCCCAGTTGGAAGGGGGAGGTTTTTGATAGCTTTGACAGTGATTTTTTTCTGAATGCCGTTATCTAGTTGGGTATGGTGGGATAGCATATTTGAAGCACCTTTTCTAGACACTTCACTGGATAAGATGAACAGAGGGAGTCCTAAAAAGGCCTGCTCAGTTATCACCACTGCTACCAATGCCAACTTCCTATCCTAGTCCAGGGGCACTTGACAACCATCTTGGAGTCACCTTAGGGACTCCTGGTGAGCATTTCACCTGTCCACCTCTCCACTTGCCCATCACTGTAAGACTTCTGTTGATAAGGGTGTGAAAGAAATTCTTCCTGTGAAAGAAGCTTGCTCATGAATAGTTTAATGTACAAATCAGCAACTGCACAAATCTTAGTGGAAGAGACACCTATGTCTAGTGGCAAGGAAGTCCACGATGACCAGGAGTAATCTTTCATTTCATCTGCCTTTGCAACCATAGAGAAGTAATCATACTTCATCCATGTGCTCTGCTATTGAGGTCTTGATCTGAAACTCTGGTACCTGAGCTTTGACCTTACCACTAAGGATGGATGACCCAACCAGGAGGGCAAGAGTCCCAGCAGCACCTAAGGGGCTTTAGTGCACTCAGGGTTCTCCATCTTGGCAAGGCCTCAGCCCACAAAGAAGGAAAATAGTATATCAGCACTATTATCTTTCTCAACCAACTTGTAATTTAAAGAGAGAGAGAGAGAGAGAGAGAGATCAGGTTAGTTGGAAAGGATCTATTTTCCATAAACCCATGCTAGTGGCATTCATTATACTACCCTCTTCTAGTTTTTTATTAGTCCCATATTGGCCATTTCATTATTTTGTCCTGGATCGATATCAGACTGACAGAGCTATAATTACTTGGGTTGTCCCGTTTACCCTTTTTAAAATATTGGCACAGCATTTGCTTTCCTCCAGTCTTCTGAAACTTTCCCACTGTTTTAAGATTTATTGAAAATCAACATTGACTGTACAGAGAGCTCCTTGGCTAGTTCTTGGATGCAAATTATATGGACCTCCTAATTCAAATACAGCTAGCTTCAGCAGCTGTTTAACACACTACTTAGTTACTATTGAAATGGAAAGAATTTCATTGTCTACATCATCTAATATTTTCCTAAACATATAATAGAAATATTGATTGAACACTTCAGCTTTTTTCTGCATTGACAGTTTCATGCATTTCCATCTAATAATAGACCAACACCACTGTTAAGATTCCTTTCACATAATATACTCCTGTATACTCTGATATCTGCTAGCAATAGCTGTTTTCGTGAATCCTTTTGCTTCCCACATCTGTTTTCTACAATTAATAGATTTTGATTCATATTATTGAAAAACTTCCTCTTGCTTCCATTTTTTAATTTTAAAATAGCTACTTCACTTCTCTTAGCCAGACTTTTTTGTTTGATTGTTTGCTTTTTTGCTTGTTGTTAAACCACTGTGAGTTTCTTTGGGTTTCTGGTAAGCTTTTCTTACAGTTACAAATTTCAATTCATTTTTTTTTTCTCTCAACTGGTTTGGCTTATTTGAAACTGGGCCTTTTAAAAAAAACTTCGAGTTTACATATTACAGGCTTAGACTTTGTTTGCACATTATAAAAATAATCAAGTCTTGATCATTTGTACCAACCACCACCACTAATTCTTAGTTCTGCAGCCAGTTCCTCTTTATCTTTGAAGAAGAGATCTAACATGGAATTTCTCCACATTAGATGCCACACTTTTGAGTTACAAAATTGCTATCTATGTCTATGACTTTGAAGTTCTGAGGACATTTTAGTACTGACAGTATGAAACTGCCATATGTTACTCAGATCAAAGATGCCTGTAGTAATTCAGCTTCTCTCCCCACCCCTCTAAACATCATAGATAGATGCTTCAGAAGTCAGTCATCTGGTTCTCTAGTGCAGTGGTTGTCAAACTTAGGGTCAGGACCCAAGTACTAGGTCACAGCACCCACTGTTGCTCTCACCAAAAGACTGCAATGCATTGTTCAATGGCATACTTATTGGGTTGTGAGCATAAATGATTTTTTTTCCAACTAGGTCCTGGGGAAAAAAGTCTGAAGGCACTGCTCTAATGTTCGTAGCAGACACCAACTAGTACCACCCCCCTTTTTAAGAATACCAATCCATACGCATTCAAGTGTGTTTGCTTCTGAATTATCAGCAACTCACAAACAGGTAGTAAGATTTTTGACATCAAGTGGCATTTTCCTTTCTCATTTGCACACACTCAGTCTTCTGAATTGCTTGAAATCATCTACAATCTGTTAAACAGCCCACAAAAGAGAGTCATTAGCGCAGATATGAACCACCATCAAGCAAGCAGCTTATCCAATTTCTGTTTCGCCTCATGTCTTAGCACCAGGAAGACAGCACAATGTCTGACTCTCTCCTGTAGGACATTCTTTGTATAGCATCCCCAACAAGGACTGTCTTCCTTGGATGGGTGGAGAACTCTGTAGGTACTCTTAATTTGAAAGTCAAACAGAGCAAACGTCCATATGTTTGTCCCATTTTCTCACCATCCACTGTCCAGCTGGATCTTCAGGGATATCTTCTGTAGTTTCCATGAAGAGAACATGGTAATGAATGGAAACTTCTAGCTGTGTAGCAGTCCTCTTGATCTTTTATTTTTCTCTGATTCAGTAGTGGTCAATTCCTTCCTTCTTCAAACCTGGGTTGTACTAATATCCAAATTTGGGGTGTTGATAATTTCAAACTCTGGTTTTTCAAAAACTTTTCATCTTCTCTGAAGCCTTTTAGTGTCTGTATTTGTCTTTCCAATCCAAACATCTTTTCTTCTTGCACTTCCACCAAGTTACTTTTCATACTGAGGATAGAAGCAAGCATGGCACATCTATCACAGGTCACAACCACGGATTTATTGCTGGCCATCACAATACTGAGTCCAGAACTACACTTAGAAAGAGCCTCATTCTCCTTTTCCAACCTTCACTGTAAGCTGTTCATCACCAGGCAACTGAGATACCTATTAAACCTTGCTGCTCTCTTTCTATCAAGAGACTTCCAACAGTGGGACAGATCAAAGACTTCAAGGTAACAACCATACACACAACCCTTACTGAGACACAAAGAAACACACCTGTCTCATATGGCCTAAGGGGACTCACAGCCCAACTACTCAACCTGCACAGACCCCAAACAGACATATCACACACAGCCTCCAGCATAGGATCTACAGCTACACTTTCCAAACCTCACACTTGCTATGCTGTTCATCTTCTTCTTAAAAGCCTCCAACACAAATGAAAAATTTTGGAAGTGGACATTATAATATGGGGGGAGAAGGGAGAAGACAGAGACAGACAAAGTGCAAAAGGGGCAGGCAACATTTTACAATATTATTGGTCAAATAATAGGGTAGTGCACCTATTTATTTAAATAGCTGTCTATCTGATCTAGGTTTTTATATGTCAGACACTACTGTATTATCTGAGCACACACACTTCAGGTTTCCTTACTGACTCTATATTGATTTCTTCCATAGACCTCATTTCATATTGTGCCTTGAAAATTAAATGATCTATTTAGTTCCAATACAGTCCAAGATTCTAATTGGATTTCAAGGCAGTAATTTATGTAATATTAATGGATACTTTCAGAAGTCACTAATTAACAGTTGACCTTTATTTATCTTGAAAAAGAAAGAAAGTTTTCTTTTCTCTTAGCAAAAGCTAGCACACATCACACATGCTTGGGAGTGCATCAAGCTATACCATGCAGCTGATCACCTTATGCCTATAAAAATGGCTAAATTTAAATTCAGTTCAATCAAATATATTTTCAGGGAGAAATGTAGGCTCTGGGTGATGGATTATAAGTTTTATATAACCCTAGGATTTTATAAATTACTGACAAACCAATTCAAAGTAAAATATTTTTTCAATTTTTATGTTGCAAGATCTTTTTTTTTTACTATATTCATAACTGCTGTGGAATAAATACATATAGCATCTTTTTTTTAAAAAATGAAAAGCAATAGTGAAAGATCTTAGATCATCATCTCATATTATAAAAAGAAAACAAGCCTGCTTGCTCTTTTTTTTTTTTTTCCTGCATAATTGTTCAGTTCTTCCATTCCCAAAGCCAAACATTTGAGGGGATCATCACCGACCAACCCCTTAATATTTGGAAACCCTACTATAAAATCAGAGGGGCAGCCGTCAGTCATTTTCAGCTAAACAAACAATGAGTCCTGTGGTACTTTTAAAGAGACTTAAATTCATTTATCACATCAGCTTTCATGGGTGGAATCTCCCTGCATTGATTGTGTGAAATGGGAACTATGGTATTGCATGCATCTGATGAAGTGGGATTATACCCATGAAAGCTCATACAATAAATGCATCTGTTAGTCTTTAAAAGTGCCAGAAGACTCCTCATTTGTTTTCCTGCTATAAACTGACATTTTATATCATCTGTTTGAGGTGTGAATCATGCCAAAACTTTAGAAAGCATTTTTTTTTTTTTTAGCCATGAGTCTGGATTTGTTAACACATTTCTGGTGACCTCAACAAATATGTTAATAAATAATTAGCATTCAAACATATATGGGCCTGATTCTCTATTGACCTGTATATCTTATAGCACTTTGAACCAGCATGAAGTGGAAGTAAAATGCTTTCATTGGTACTTAGAAGCATTTTATATCCACTTAACTCATATAAATGACTAAACAAGATGTGCAGGACAATGAAGAATCAAGTTAGCTTAACTGGTGCAACTTTTGCATAAGGATTCTCTTCTATTGGTCTAGAATGAGTTGTATCAGTTTACCTTGCACTTGTATATTAACTGATGTAAGCTAAAATAAGACAAACCCGTTTTAAATCCATACAAGAAACTCAACACGCACATGTTTTCTATAACCAATATAAAAATGACACCTTCATTTCAACCAGTACAGCCTCATGCAGAGGTCAGGCCTTCTTCCCCATCCATATGAATCTGAGCCATGAGGTGAGTGGCAGTATATTTTATTGGCCTGACTTCTTTTATCTTTTAATATCCTCTATTGGACCAGCTCTGTGTAAGGTCAAATCTCATCTCTTATCAACAGAAGTTGGTGCAATAAAAGATATTGACTCACACACCTTGTCCTTCTAACACCCTGAGACCAACAAGGTAACAACAAACTGCAATCCCTGTTAGGTAAGGTGTTCCTCAAAAAGAGACTAGCTTGTTTCAGGGATGTCAGAGACAGCGTCATGCTGTCTGCAACAGCAGCCAAAACTGTTTTTGCTGTTGGGTTAAACTGCATTTAATGGGGCCGAGTCCCTGTTGTCCTGTAAAGTGTGTAGTCATTTACACCACTGCATCATGGGGGAAATGCTACCTTTCTGGTGTAGTAATGATTTTTGCAGCCATTTTGAATTCTGATAAATGACCACCTGCATTTCCCAGGCAGAATCAGGTTCAATATTGTCAATATGGCCTTAGACTATATTGTGTTAACTAACCCTACCAGTTCAGCTAACCTAAGTATATAGCTGAGTATAACTCAAGTTGAAAGCACGTTTCTAAAATGGGTTTAATGCTAAGGGGACTGACTCAAAATTCATTGAAATCTATGGAAAGACTCCCATTGATTTCAGCTGGATTGAGCACTATGTAATGATATGAAACTGGGAAAGGGAGCATTTTTCCAGGAAAAGCATAATCCTGCTTCAGCAAATTGCAGATAAAACTCAGTGAAGACAAGAGATTTCTGATTAGATAAACATCCAAAAGATTAAAAAGGTCACCTGGAGCTTATTTGAACTATCCTAGTGCCTTAAGCTTATCAGCCCACCCTGAGGATCTCCACCCCCCCCCCAAAAGGGGTTTTATTACTGATGTATCTACAGAAAGTGCCAGTGAGGAACCACAAGTGCACAGGTTTAGGAAAAGAAATACATATCACTAACAACTTAAAAAGCTCACATCAGATATTTAGAACCTCAATAGGTCAGTTTTGGTTAAGTTCAATAGAAAAAACCAAAAAACAAACAAACAAGGAGTTCTGTAGAATTTAAAGATTAACAAATTAATTTATCTCATGAGCTTTTGTGGGAGACAGTCTCACTTCGGGGTCTTTGAAGAAGTGGGATTTTCTCCCACAGGAGCTCATGTGATAGATGTATTTGTTAGTCTTTAAGTGCCACAAGACTTCTTGTTTGTTTTGCTGAACTAGACTAACATGGCTGCCCCTTTGGAACTTGACAACATTCAATAGTAGAGTTTCCTTTTAAGAAAATGCACCCATTGCTAAGGAGCATAAAGCCTAAGTTACAATAAACTTACTTCAAAAGTACTCCAGCTGGGAAAGAACAATCAACTGCAGACACTGAAAATGGGCAATGACCGTCTAGGAAAGAGTACTGCAAATGGGATCTGAGGATCGATCATAGTGGACCACCAGCTAAATACGAGTTAACAGTGTAACACTATATTAAAAAAAAAAAGAAATCTAGGATATATTAACATGAGTATTGCAAGACACAAGTAGTAATTCTTCTACTCTGCTCCATGCTGATTAGGCCTGACCTGAGTAATATGTCCAGTTCTGGGCACCTCATTTCAGGAAAAGTAAAAAATTGGAGGAAGTCCAGAGAAAAGCAACAAGAGTGATTAAAGGTCTGGAACACTTGACTTATGAGGAAAGACAAAGAACTGGGTTTATTTAGCTTGAAAAGAGGAGACCGAGGTGACTTAACAGTTTTCAAGTGCCTAAAAAGTAATTATGAGTAGGAGGAAGAAACTTTATTCTCCTTAATGGACAATGATCAGATGAAAAGCCATGGGCATAAATTACCACAAAGGGAGGTTTATGTTGGACCTTAGGGAAAAAATTCCCCAATTGTCAGAGTGATTAACAACTCAAATCATTTGCATAGGGAGGTTGTGGAATCTCCTTCATTGGGAATTTTTTGGAGCAGGTTAGACAAACACCTGTCAGGGATGGTTTAAGATGGTACTTGGTCCTGCCTTGAGTGCAGGACTCGATTATCTCTGGTGCTCCCTTCCAGCATCTATGACTCTATTGAACAAAGTCCAACAGGCAGGAGAAAAAGTCATCTCTTTCCATATCAGGAGTAAGACTGCATGCTCACTGAACTTATAAAACACTAGCTCTGTGATTTAAAGTGCTACTGTAGCTCCAACTGAGCCTGAAACCCCATTCTGCAATGTGTTGTACAAACACACAGTAAAAGATGTTCCATACTTGTAAGAGCTTATAGGTTCACATAGAAAAAAGATGGGAAGAGAACCAGATGCACAGAGGCAAGTGACTTGTTCACGGTTAGACAGCAGGTCAGTGGAACACCTGATTAAGATTTCAGGCTCTTCAGATGGTATCCAGTCCACAGCCCACTGAAGAGAACTGCCCTCCTTATCATTCCAGTACAAGGCCAACAGTACTTACAGGGTCCTATCTAGCCCCTTCTGCTGTGACTACAGGACTTTTCCTTGATGCAGATTCTGCAATATCATGTCCTGTGTTTATTAAGCTGACTCACGTGAGCAGATTTCATTTCTGTTAACACTGGTGAAGAGTTCACTTGTAGGGCAATGTTTCCAATATTTGGCTTAACTTTCTCTTAAATTTCATTCCTTTGCTTTTTAAAGCTAAAACATGGACAAGCATGTATTTAATTCTCACTGCCGATATTGTCACCACATGCTTCCATATTTACTTATTGCTCTTCCGTTCATGGGCTAGTCATTGTTTTAGGAATGGAAGCCAGCCTTCAAAATCTCAGCATCATCAGAAATGTCACCTGAGGAACACATTAACCCTTTCACCACCATTATTCTTTGCTTCTCTAAGGAACTTTTCCAGGTAGTAGATACTTATTTTGGATGCTTTGTGAATAATAAAAACCATTAACAGATTGTTAATGTGACTTTGTAGGAGACCAAGCAGAGACTTATAAAAGAACAAAGCTTTACAATCCATCAATCAGATATGTAACTAACTAGGCACTGATGTAATCAGGGGTAATAAATAAATTTAGAGAGGAATCAAAGCTCTTCTTTTGCACCTTAGCATTGCAAAAACCCGAGACCTCTGCACACCACTTCAGTTCTGTGAATAAGTTTTCTGAAAATTATAATACCCCTAGAGAGAGTCCATTGGCTGAGTCTGACATGGCATCCTCAGACTGAGCCAAATGCTGTCTGCCTGAGGAAGTAAGAGACAGGATGCTTTTCTGTCTCATGGTAGAAGAATTAAGATTCATCTTCCCTTCTCTCAGGTGCAAACAGCTTGTAAAAAATCCTTTCTTCCTTACAGTTATGGCAATCCTTAGCAGCTGTCAGCAATTGTTAATACACCACAACAGAGACACAATCATATACTGTGAAAATGGACAGAGAAACCAGAGAAACAAGTAGGATTTACTGCAGCTGTGTCACTTCCCTTCTGTGACCTTGAGCAAGCTGCAACACTTGTCTAAACAGTCAAGACAGACAAAAGGTCAGAGGGGAAATGGTGGCATAGACCAGTGGTTCCCAGCTTTTGTGGCTGGAAGGCCACAGGCGTCATTCTTATAAACTTGAAGGGCCACCAGCCTCCCCCAGTGCAGCCAGGTGGAAGGAGTACAGAGAGCGGCTTGCCTTCTTGCTGATCTCCTATCTCCCTGACTGCTGCAAAGGAACTGCAAACATTTCATAGCCCTCTGCGCTCCACCTGGATTCCTAGGCACTGGCTCCTTTCTGTAGCTCGGGGGGACAGGAGATCAATACTCCCCTCCCTCTGGCTCCCGCAGGGACCCCAGCATCTAATGACACAGATGTGCTTTGCCTCACTCCTTGCTACAGTCAGGGTGTGAAGGAGCACTGATCTCCCATCCCGTTGACTGCAGTAAGGAGCCTGCACCAGTCTTTTAGCTGGGCAGCAATGCACTGCAAGAGTCCTTAGGCAGCAGTTCCCTTCTGCAGTCGGCAGGAGGGCATCTGCCGGCCTCTTTTGACCCGTGAGACACTTACTTTAGATGGTCCGTCCATGTGTATTTGCACAGCACCATTAATTCCATTGGGGTTTTTGGGAACACTGCTGTACAGGAGATAGTTTATACATCTGGATATAAACAGCTACCCTAGTAAAGAGCTATTAGATAGCAGCTAGTTTACTAGGGCATCCAGAACAAAAATAATGAAAGCTGAGAGGAACCAGATGAGGGGATCTTTCTGTCTGCAGACCCCTACAAGCACGGGGGTTACCACAGCCATGGAGTGCAGCATCTTTACACAGGCCAGCAATGCCAAGGTTGTTCAATCCCCAAAGCACCTGGATCAAGTCACAGATTGACAGTTATCTCCAGTATTGTTCTCTCCTTTAAAGGGATAAATTCATCTGAGTCATCTTAGCAGCTCTGTTCTTAGAAACACAAGTGGATATACATATGTTTTCAATATTTATGTGATCCCTGTTACTTCAGTGTCTCAGTACCGATACTTTTTCATATATTTATCCTCACAACACCCAAACACCATTGCGCAATGTTAGCATGACCATTTTACAGATGGGAAAAGTGACCCACAGAAAGGATAAGTGACTTGTCAGAGGTGACACATGAAGTATGCAACAGAAGAGGGAGCTGAATCCACATATCCAGGGTCTCAGTCCTAGCCACTAGACCAGCCTTCTTCTCAAGAACCCAGACTTTTCAAAAGCAGCAGAATTTTAACTGTCTCAGTTCCTCGCTGTTCAGCTGGCAATGCCTGAAAGGGTTGTAGAAGCAGATTCTCTGTGGCTACACTAATATCCGAGTTAATCTTTAGAGTTTTCTCAGCATGAGCTAGATATTCACAGCCTGAGCAAACTCAGAATGAGCTCCGTGTGCTGTCATTTTTATTTTACCAGGTTGGTCCACAAAAATTTCCCACAGGACCGAAGTGAAGGATAGATAAACAGGTTCTGATCAAATAAGAAACTACTCAAATCTTCACCCAAGGATCAAAATGAACCTTTTTAAAACACTTGAAAAATATTGTTTACATGCTTTTCATTTCTCCCCCCCACCCTGCATTTTTGCATGCTCAGCACTGCTTGATTTCACCTTGGACTTGTAAGCAGAAAGAAAACCCATTTTATCAGGCTACCTGTAATCAAAGAGAACTGGAAATGCAGAGCTTGATATTGCAGCTAGTACTCACACAAATGCACAAAGCAGGAGAAAACAAAAGACATCTCGCCCCACACACATTCCCCTCCTGGACTCTAGTCCTGTTCAAGTCCCTTTCTTCTGGGCTGGCTTTGTTAACACAAAAAACAACACAACTTGAACAAAATAACTTAAAACACTGAGTGATAACTTTTCCAGCTTTCAGCAAACCAAGAAGAGAGATGACGACACTTTGGGTATGTCTACATTGCAATGTAAACCCACTGTTTGAATTCAGGCTCAAACCTAATCCATCTACACACACATCATGCTAACTCAGGGGTTCTTAACCTTTTTCAGCTGGGGCTCAGAATGAGTTTGGGTGTCAGCTTCATGATCCATGGTTTGGTTTTGAATTAATAATGCATTTCCTTTTTCAATTTACTAAAGATGATCATGGTGACCCACTCTCAATGGCATGGCGACCCATTTCTGGTTCATGACCCATAGGTTAAGAAGCCCTGTGCTAACTCATGGCTCAGGCCCAGGTACCTGGATCCCAAGTGCAAGGGGGAAGTTCAAATCTGAGTCAAGATGGGATCTGAGGTTCAAACTATATTGCTTTGAAGAATAGATGCAGCCACTCTCTATTCATGCTCTAGGAGTCAACCAAAAGATTTCCACAATCCCACAGGCAGACTTTATTTGTCTTCTGGAGGTCAAGTTTGGTGGACAGTCAAGTTTTCCTGAACTGGAATCTGAGCATTTGGATTTAACCCCAAGAAGGCAACGCAGATGTTAGGATTTGCAACCAGGGTTCAACGATTCTTAACTTAGTGTTACAAATGAATGTAACACTCAAGCCCTAGGCTAACAAACCCAGGTTCTGTTAACTCAAGGTCTACTAACTCAGGATTTGCATTACACTATAGACAGACCCACCCCAGATCACCTATAGGACAGGCAGAGACCATGCTCCCTTGGATCCTGGGATTGAAGGATGCTACATCATCCCATTGAAATTAGTGCAACTAATCGAATTCACTCTAAACTGGCTCAGTGTAGAATATAATCAGACTGGGGTAGGTCATTAGAAGGGGTGTATCCTGAGGAACAAAGCTACATAAATATCTGTCTAATTGAATCTCATCTCATCTGCTCTGATGTCACCATGTTGGAGACCCCTCTCCCTCTGTTATCAAGAGGGCTCCAGAGAGAAGCTACCAACACGCTCCAAAGAGCAGAGGAAGAAGCAGCTAAAGCAAAGATCTTCAGAGATCTTCCCATAGTCTGAAGTGGACACACTCTCTCCTTACTCCTCACAGTCTCTTTGCTGCAGCTTCACTCCATAGAGGCCCTACCCGCCTTACTCAGTTGTCCCTCTCTTTACAGTTAGGGAATCTGCTCCTAAATAAATCCAGCCATGGGGACCACGGCAGGTGGCCTAGGCCTGATCTGGCCCCCCTGGGCCATACTACCTGGGCTTGGAGTTTGGGAAGGCTGCTTGCAACCCCCCACCAGCCTTATCCCAGAAAGGGCTGATCCCTCCACCTGGCCCCCATTGGCCTGACCCTGCCTAGCCTCACTAACCTGACTTCAGAGAGTTGACCCCTCTGAGCCCCCAGCTTCCCCTTCATGCTACTGCTCCCCATCCCACTGTGACCAAACACAGTCCTACTTACCTAGCCCATGCTGACCAAGGACTGGGGAGGGGGAGTCACTCAGTTGCAGGCAGCATCTCCCTGCAGAGGGATTTAAAGTTCCCCGTCTGCGGCTGCCCTGAATTATGTGCCTCAGCTGCAGGCTCCAGCGTGGAGCAGCTGCTGAACTCAAGCCGGCAGCCTCGCTGCACCTGCTGGGCAAAAACTAGTGAGGCTGGGCCCCAGAGCAGCAACACCCCTGCCTGGTGGAGCTCACACAACATCAGCTGCCATCATATTTTTCACTGTCCTTGAGCATTCAACTCCTTCCTGACCCTGTGGGTCTCTGCTCTATTTAGCTTGTTAGCTCTTTCATTGTTTCCTACTCTGTGTTCTTACATCTCCTAGCATAATGAGGCATGCTCTTGATTGGACATAAGGCATGACTAATAATCATGTTAAAATTGTTAGTCTTTAACAGCCACAGGACTCCTTGTTTGTTTTAAATAATCTAAACATCTTTGAGGCACCTTCACTGAACGTATGCTACAGATGAGTGATATTCAGACTGCGGCTTGCAAGCTGTAAGAGATCTCTTGCAGCTCTTTGTGGCACATGATATTAAAACACTGTGATTTAATTATTAAACCAATCCAAGTTATTAACCAATCAGGATGTTTTTACTAAATTATTAACCAATTAAGTTATCAGCTTGCACTAATCTATTGATTTATTTGCTCTGAAAATTATATAATATAAACTAAATATTTCCCCTGTCATGCTGTTTAAATATTAATAGTAGTCTAGTAAATGAAACAATGAATTCACACTAGTGGGGCTCTTTTCCGTAATGTTGGTTGCTAATTTGGCTCCTGGACCACTGATGCCTTGCTAACACTGCTATAGAAGAATTTATCTTATTGTCTTCAAATGGGGTTACCTGTAAGAGTAAGGGCTTAACAAAAATAAGCGGTATGGATGGTACTTTGACCTTAGCACTTTTGGGGGCCTGAAAGCCTCAAGGAAATAAACCTGTCAATCGCTGAGCTTTGAAAGTCCCTAATAGCTCATTTAGTGGCTGTCTCTTGTAGCCGAGCTGTTGGACAAAATGCACCCGCAGTGCTGCCAACTGTTCCCAGAACATTAAAAACCAACAACAACCAACCAAGAAAAAAATCCCTGTGTTTTCTGTAGAATGCTGCAAACACTGCCACAAGTCATGGTGCTGACAAGTGAAGGACTGGCAATTAAGGAGTCAAGATCTGTTAAACTGAAGGAAGAATTAAAATTGTGTCTCTCTCACCAGATTTAATAGTGCTTGAGGATCTTTTTCTTCTTGCTCTAAAGTACTCTGAGGTGCTTGCAGGAGCACAAAATATTATTATGGCTGGGTCAATCTCAGGAGAGCCCATAGACCCACTGAATTCCTGGATACCCCCTTTGCAATCCACACAGTTGGTTGGAGAGCAAAGAGTTGCAAGATTTCTACATGCTGTGTCCCTTTTCTGAGAATTGTCTCTCTTGGTCACATCTGCAATGCCCCTGTCTCTTCATTTTCCACAGCCATGTCAAGTCCAGGAGGAAAGAAAACCCCCTCTGCTAAGCTGGTCAGGACAGTGGTAACTCAAAAACACATGGCAGGCTGCTGGGATGTGACTGAGAGTGTCTCATTCCCCTCCCACTCAAGTCACAATTTCTTTGCCTTAGGTGAAGACCTCATATGCCCATTAGTTACACCTGCTTGCCTAGTAGTCCATATGGCGGATAGGACACCAGGAGTCCTGGAGTTCCAGCCTCAGTTTCTCCCATTACATTATCAGCCTGATGGGGTAACATGAGCAGGCCCACCAACAAGAGGAGGGGCAACTGTCCAGGGCCCGGGGGAGCAATGTTTAAAAAGGTGAAAACTTCTCCTTGAGGGGTTAGCTCCTTGTCCCACCTTTTCCACCCATGGCTACTGCCTACAGTCCACCCTCACTGCACCTCAGTCCCTGCTCACCAGCACGGCTGCTCACCAGCTCACATCCGCCACTTGACCCCAGGTATAAATCCACTTTTGTCCCCCGCCCATCTCTCATTCACACCCTCCTCTCTTCCATAAAAAGCCTTTGCCTGCTCAGCTTCCCAGCAGCTGTGGTGTCCCTCCTCCTCACACAGCTCTCCCTCCACCACTTGCTGCTTGCATCCCTTTCTCTCTTCTCTCCACTTGCTCCCCACTGCGGATCACCGCATCCTCCTCCCACCACCTGCTCTTCCCGTCCAGCTGTCATTTGCCCTTGAGGGAGATGTCAAAGTCTGAGGAAGCTATCTAGTTATGGACAACTGCTGTCAGCCCATTGGTGGAAGAGGAAAAGGGTCTATGACAGGGAGGACGCTGGCAGCTAGTTACTTCTGGAAGCAGTTGGTGCTCCACCTGGGTTTCCAACCCACCCACCATGGGGATGAAGAACTAACTGCAGCCAGGAGGAAGCGTAGGGTGGCTGGGGACTCTGTTTTTTGGGAGGTAGAGGCAAGGCCATAAATAGGGCAGGGTGACTGGTGCACAGTCCCAGGCACCCCATTTTACAGGGCATCGGAGCCCTTCACCCTTCCTCCAGCACTGGAAAGGAGAGTAGAGTGGAGCTTGCTGGCCTGAGGCCAGGCTTTGAGCTCCTGCCCTGATCTGCCCCAGCGGTGGGGTGAGCCAGCACACAGGCCAGCCCCCCATGTCTCACCCTGCCCCTGGGCCAGCCACTCGGCCCCCAGGGGTGGCGTGCGGGGGCAACTAAGCAGGTGGGGGCTGATAGGGCCGACTGCCTTGCAAGCTGCACCATGTGTGGCAGTCAGCTTCGCCTCCCCTGGGCATGGGTCAGCCAGGCCACAGCTGGTCTCTAGCCCACTCCCCCTTGTCCCCGAGCAGGCATGCTGGTGGGGTGGGAGGGCCTGTGGGGGGTACTGGTGGAGAAGCGCAGGGGCCCCTGATCCGCCACTGGCAGCAGGAGCCTGATCCAACTCTGCACTGCCAGCCAGCAGAAGTGCAGCAGCGGATTGGGCCCAAGCTGGTCACTTTTGGGGCTGCTTGCCCCGAGTGCCAAAAAGTCTAATTCTGACCCTGGGTGGAGGCACCTATCTGGTGCCCTGTCATGGCATCCTGAGAGGTATGCTGCCTGCTGGGGGCCTATATCTGAGACATTATGATGTCGCGAGTCATCAGCCCCTTTGACTACTACCCCACGCTACTCATCCATGTGGGCACTAATGATACTGCGAGATGTGACCCAGATCAAACAAAGAGTCCAGTGGTGCTTAAAGAGTAACAAATGTATTTATTGCATGAACTTTCATGGGAATGAAATCCCATTTTGTCAGACACTTTGAGGAGCAAAAAGATTAAAAGTGACTACAGGGCTCTGGGAGTACGGATGACCGAGTCTAGCATGCCGGTGCTGTTCTCTTTGATCCTGCAGGTCAAGGGTAGGGGCCTGGGCATGGGTCCTGCAATGGGTGCAGGGAACTGGACTCGATGACCTCTCAAAGTCCTTTCCAGTTCTATGATTCTAAGAAGGAGCGTGGAAAAGAACAGAAGAACTGAGCAATGGGAAGGTTGGGGTGAGGAGGCCAAGTGGGGAAGGAGGTAGGGCCTAGGCCAGATGGTGGACAGAGCTAAGCTGTTCTGCTCTGGGGCCTGAAATTCATGTCAGCAGGCTTGGACGTGAGGCCTAAAGACTTGTCTCCTCTGCACTGTTAGCTCAAAGTGAAACTCCTGTTTTGATCTTCACCCGTCTCCCCTCCATGCCACAAAGCTGCTTGGGAGAGCCATGTGGCATTTTCAGGGCCAAGTAGCTGACCCGTTGCTTGTGATGTAGGTGTAGCAAGTGGAGTAACAAAAACCCATCAGCTAGTAATCCAGTGGCTCTGTGCTGACAATCCAGTCATTGTCTACTCCAGCATACTAGGTCAACAAACCCAAAAGTAACTCAGATAACCCTTCCAGGTATCACAAACTTTAAGAAATCAGTGACATACAACTGCGTGTCCATCAGACCATTGACACAGCTCTCTGGCATTGATGGGAGTGGAACGGAGGCTTCCCACGCTCCCAGCTCTGTGCTTTGTCTCCTGGGGCTTTTCCAGTTCTCCATCTCACATAATGATGCTGAAGTCTCTCTGATGCTTTGCAAAGAGAGAAGAAACAAGTTGCATTAAAATAAGACCTTTTCTTCCCAGCCCTCCATGCCCTCCATGGGTACGGGATCAGACTCACAGTGAGTGGAACAGGCCCTGTGGATTGTCGCCTGGTTCTCAAAGAAATGTTTAGTGGAACAAGGTGACATGACAAGCCTTTCATCCTTATGAATCTGCAATGGCTAGAAGCATGTGAAATGCTTCCACTGGTCCCACCGTGTACATCCACCAGTGAAAGGCAAGCAAATCTGTGGCTGAGACCTCTCTGAAGATGTAGCATGTGTCCTCAACCTGGATACCAGGCAGTTGTGAGGAGGCCTTCACTGCCTCTGTTAACTACAATCTCTCCCACAGCTCCCCTTGACTCAGTCCCACTGCCTGTATTTCACTCCCAGCACAGATTTACTTTTACTATTAATTCTTCTCAAAGACAGATAAATTCACTTCCAGAAACCAGGACCAAAGCAATCTCAGTGTACTGTTAATGTATCAAATTAGAAGGAGAAGGCTGTTCCTGAGAAGTCCACAACGCGAATGTTCCCATGATAGAGTTTGGGTTGGATGATTTTTATGATATTTTGAGCTGGATTTCAATGCCTGCACATATTGTGCTTTTTTTTTTCCTTGAGCTAAAAACTCTCCATCAGTAATGGCCACCAGCAGGTGGATTTGTTCCAAAGCCAAAAGGAGGATTTTGGCAAATGTGCCAGTGCAATTGCTGCTGTAATTGACCCTGCAACAGAAAGCCAAGAGACCTGTTCCATTTTACATCTGCAGCTTCCATGCTTCAGGTTGCTGTTCCCTAGCCCTACCTGATATAATAGTTAGCTCTTGGGGTGTGACTGAGATGCCCTTATGTCCGTAGTTTGGAAAAAATGCAGCACTGTTACTTGACAATGGTCAAAGCATAGTGACTGTGCATAAAGCCACCAGGGTAGCAATTTATATGTATACAGCTCAGAAGGCAGTTAAGAAACGCAGATTAGCTGTTGTCTGCTTTGGAAAGGCTTTTTTTTTTTAATTTATTAACCCCAGGGGGAAGTGTGGGGCAATATAAAAAAAGAAATCAAGTCTAAAATGGACCTATAACAGTATTAATAAGAGAATTTCCATTGAGGAACAGAAGAGATGTAGAATAGGGTTGCCATATGCAGCCATTAGAGTGCAGATTAGTTTTTGCTTGATGTCTCTGTTAGCCTGAATGATCACATGAATATTTGCTTCGCAGTTAAGTAAACTAGCTAATTGCCACACTAAAGTGTCTTATTCTCTAAAGAGGACAACTGGAAAATCCATTCCTGAACGAGGGAGGGAAATCAGTAATTCTATACCCCTTTAAAGGCTTGTGAATTTAAACTCTCCATAGTTTGAAAATGAAACTCTCTATGTCTGTTATAATACACACTGAAGGAAAGTGGAGTTGTGTAGCTAAAGGAAAAGATGTGTTCTGTTCTTGGCTTTGACACAAATTTCCCTCTGTGACCTTAGGCAAGTCACTTGACCTGCATCTTCATGGACGTTGAACTGAAATGGAAAAATAATCCCACTGTTTTTGTAAACTGAAAGAACAATGAAAGCATTATTTTCTCAATGCGTTCATGAAATCATCACTCACCTCTGCTTACAAGAAGACTCAGTTCATTCAGGTTTGTCATGTACTTTGGGCTCCTCAGATGGAAGGTAGTATATAAGGCAAGTGTGTACAATTGTGTAACAACACACACTCACTAGACACTGTATTGTGCTCATCACAGGCAAGATCTTTTTTTTTTTTTAATCAAGGGCATAATCTCCCCTATGAGGAATGAACTGATTTGGATATATAAGAATTTCCTTTCTCATTCAAACTCGTGCCCAACAATCACATCATACATACATAAAGTGAACATTTTATTATTAAAAAATTGGTAAATATTATTTTTATTTTTTCTATACTTCTAGAATTATCTGGCACTAAAAGCAGAAATGTAAAAAGCCATTCCACACAGTGTTTCTAGCCTTCCCATGCTGGATATAGAACAGCTAAAGGCCATTTGTAATGAAATTTGCAACATAGTGTTAGGTACCCAACAGCTTTGGATATGTTTTCAAGGGATATCCGTGTTAGTCTGGTTCAGCAAAATAACAGAGTCCTGTGGCACTTTTAAAGACTAACCAATTTATCACATGAACTTTTGGAGGAGAAAATCTCACTTTGTCAGATGTTTTTTCTCTAGCGAAAGCTCATGTGATAAATAAATTGGTTAGTGTTTAAAAGTGCCACAGGACTCCTTGCTTGGTTTGGATATGTTTAATATTTCAGTATGTCTGTCTCACTGAGGAAACTCATAGATCTAAAACAAATAGTTTGGATAGTTCATGAAAGCCACAGACTTTCTGTATGAACCTGAGGATGTCAGTTACTAACTCCAAACCTCTATTTCTCATCTGTAAAATAAAAATAACCATCTTTTCTTTCCTTACAGGTCTCAAAATGAAAACACCTTCTAACCAAGTCCCATTGAGAGACATCTTCCAAAGACTGCCTGAGCCATGTAGAGATGCACTTAAAGTAGCTGTCTGATGTTTTAGAATAAGAAAATCGGGGCTCAAGTCACAGCATTTGGATTGGGATTTTGAACTCATGGATGTACAGATCAATTTTTGTTTCATGACAGAACAATACATCTGGAAGAGTCATCATCAGGGTTTGAACTGAGGCCTCTAGATCTAAAAGCAAATGTTTCTACTATCCAAGTTAAAAAACAGCTTTAGCAGCTTGGAGGCAGCAGCCGAGTAATAAACTTCTTATAATCAGTCAAACCACTAGACAGGGAGAAGGAGCCAGAGGGTTTTTGGTAGGTGCCAGACTTGGAGTCGTTTGGCTCTGAAACACCCCACTGTATCAAAGTGTTTGTATGTGAGATTAGGTTAGGACGGAGTTATATATGAAATTCACATCTGCAACGGGGTTCATTTTACAACCACGCACAAAATGTGGGGATACTGGGATCCGGCTTTTTTGGTGTGGAATTCTTTCAAGGAAAATACAGTCTAAAACAGAAAGGAAGAGGAGAATTTTAACATTCAGGTGCCTACAATTAGGCCTGAGGATTCATGTTTAAGCACCTGTGGTTTTCACAGTGCCCACTGACTTCAGGCTACAAAGCCACACCAGACGTGATAGTGGGAAAAGGTAAATGCATACAGCTTGGCTGAAAGATGATGTGACGTCTGTACTTAAGTAGATGAGGACTGGAAACATCAAGGAGACAGAGAAATTGATGGAATTATGGAGTGAAACTAGCAAAATCAGGTTGTGAAGCACATGGCAAACCCTGGAGAACCTAAAGGAAAGAAGGGTGAAATCTTGCACTGTGGAATAATCTTCTGTGGGAATGGGTGGAAGGTCCATTGCTTCCCTCATTTCAAACTGCCCTGGACAAAAATAGACAATGAATAATAGGGAATGACCATGCACACAGGCAGTGGAATGCATATAGAGGAAGATGAGGTCAAATTTGTTCTGTTCTCCAGGGTTTGAATCTGAACTACTGCTTTGATTTGCTGCAACAGCCTGACTCGATCCTATGA
The DNA here is from genome assembly GCA_007922195.1 of Podocnemis expansa. NCBI lineage: Eukaryota > Metazoa > Chordata > Testudines > Podocnemididae > Podocnemis > Podocnemis expansa. The sequence continues at coordinate 8,960,798 of ML682046.1, forward strand.
CTTAACACTTCCCTGCATTTATTTTCCTCCCATTCTGTAAGTTCCCCTGCCTTCAAAGTGTCTGACAAAGTGGGATTTTCTCCTATGAAAGCTCATGTGATAAATAAATTTGTTAGTCTTTAAAAGGTACTCTAGGGATCCCAAGAGGAACATGGTGCCACTGTGGCAGGTGCTGGCCCAAAGTTGCAAAGATAGCTATAGTCTGTGACCACAGAGCTTGCAGTCTAGTATGACAGTCTACAAGAAACAGCAAAGATGAAAAGAACAAGAAAAAAGTGCAGAGGCTCACCAATGTTAACAAACTGTTAGCTTCCCTTCTCTTCCCTTCTTTTTTCCCTCTCCCTAGCCAGCTTCCTTAACACTTACCCACTCCCTGGAAAAAAAAGTCGCAGGTCAAGAGGTCTTAGGAAACACTAAGCTCAGTGAAGTTAAGTGTTGATTTGATTTAGGTGCTTTTTTTGTTTGTTTGTTTGCTTTTGTGCATTTTTTTTAAAAATTATTACTTTTAGGGCAATAACTAAGCACCACACTGATTGGAGGAAAAACAAAGACTTCTGTTTTCCATTAATGAAAACAGAGTGAGCGTGCATATGTTCTGAGGATGTAGAAAAGAAAGGAAGGGGCTCATGAACAAATGCGTAAGAGTTGGACCAAACTTTTGTCACTCACTCTGTGGAAGGTGCAGTCCATAGCAGGTTCCAAGAAGGCCCTTGGGAGGACCAAGGAGTCCTTCTCTTTTCTCTTTCTGCTTCCAAAGGGTAATATTAAACTAACAGTTGCTGATGGTTACCCTAATGTCTTACCTAGCTATTGTATTGTGGTGTTAGAGCCAAAGTTACTACCATTCTCCACCCCTTTCTCCTCATCAGCGTGGTTGTGGGGTAGAGAATACTAGGTGCACAGTCCTTGTTTCCCCATCGTGCTGGCAGTGACTATCCTGGGAGACACTGTTGGGGCAGGAGGTGCATGGAGGGTGGTTCTTGCTACTCATTACTCACTGGCCATATAGGCCTGAAATATACTCTAAACACAATTTTATCCCTTGAACCTTGAAAGCACTAAAGAGTTTTTCCAGCTGTTCCTTGGGGAATGAACACTTCTTTTAACACGAGATAGAAATGTGCATTTGTGTAATCTTAGCCCATTAGTGGATATTAAAACCCTACTTGTTGGAGGGCTGCAGGAAGATGAATGATCTAGTGGGTGGCTGCTCTAAATCCCCAAGTGAGTTTATTTCTCCTTGTCGTGCAAGAAATATGATTTTCAAGGATGAGGACTGGATTAGTAATGGGAGCTGCACGCTGAGCCTCTCAAGAAGCTTTTCATTACAGAATGTAAAACCCTGATTAGAATGTGTACAGACAAACTAGAGTGTAAGCAAAGGTGTCCCAACAGATGTGCCAGGTCATACAGAAAATATTTTGACTATTAGGTAGTAGCACTCTGTAACAGGCAGACAACATTAACATACAACTGCAAGGACATTTCCATGGACAGGAATGTGGAACATCTGTAAGATTGGGGATGATTTGTGCATATCAAAGAGTGCCATAGGGATTATCTAAAGCACACAGAGACAGCACTTTAGTGTTCAGAACCCAGAGATAGAGCCTGAGTTTTTTATTTTTTAATTCAGCTTCTGTTTAGGCACCTAAATAAGGGACAGGTGGTCAAAAGTAGAGCTGATGGGAAACAGAATTCCCTTACAGAGAAAAGTTTTGAGACATCAGGGTCCCACCCATCTCTGCTACAATGGATCAGAATAGAGACCTTTCAACATGTTTCACAAAACTTCAGAGAGACTAAACAATAGCCAATTGGTTGAGTGCTCATATGGGAATCAGATGCTCCTGAACCAGGATGATCAGAGACTTCAACTTGTGTTTCCCACAACGTTGGTGAATCTACTACCCACTGAGCTATTGGCAAACTGACCAATAAAGAATTCCAACTTCCATGCCATATTCCTATTGTTATGTCAAAAGTGCAAAGCATTCACTATGCCTGACGTAAACCAGCAATCAACACAGTGTTCTTGCCATTTTGTTTGTCCCAGGATATTAGAAAGACAAGGTGCGCAAGGTAGTGCATTTTATACTAACTTCTGTTGGGGGAGCAAAAAGTTTTTGAACTTTTACAGATGTGTTCACCAAACTTTTGTAAGCTCAGAAGCTTGTCTCTCTTCCCAATGGAGACTGGTTCAGTGCAAGACAGTACCTTGCCAACTTTTTCTCGTATTAATCAGTGGTGACATTTTTCTGCTCTGGCATCATAGAGAGAGAACACAGGAGAGCAACAAAAAATGATAAAAGGTTTAGAATTTGACCTATGAGGAAAGGTTTAAAAATGGGGTATGTTCAGGCTTGAGAAAAGATGAACGAGGGGGACCTGATAATAGTCTTCAAATACATTACGGGCTGTTAAAAAGAGGACAGTGATCAAATTCTTCTGAGGTTTACTGAAGGTAGTACAAGAAGTAATTGCTTAAATGTGCAGCAAGGAAGACTTAGGTTAGATTTTAGGAATATAGTTTCTAACTAACTATAAGGATAGTTAAGACCTGAAGTACGCTCCCAAGGGAGGTTGTGGAATCCCCATTACTAGATGCTTTTTAAAAGAGGTTGGACAAACGCCTGTCAGGGATTGTCTTCGTTAACTTGGCTCCCCCTCATGGCAGGGAGCTGGAATTGATGATTGGTCAAATTTCTTTTCAGTCCTATATTTCTAGAATTCTCAGTTGATAAAATAGGTATTGGAAACCAAATCTGAATATGATATTGGAAACCAGATTTGAATATGATTTCATTCACATTATGTTAACATATTAATTAATTTTATGGACACTTTCAATTAAAAAAAAAACCCACCCTCATGTCTGGAACCTTGCAGATTGGCTTACCAATGGAGGAGAAATCAGGGACATGAAATCAGAATATACTCTAAATATAACTTGTTTTATTTACATGCACTCTCTAGTCCTTGAATGAATGTGGTACAATTTCATAGAGGCAATTCTTTGTTGCAGGAATCTCAGCCCCACAGTGATGCACAGTGCCCAGGCAACAACTCCACTTCAAAAACTGACTGAAACAGGGAGTAATACAAAGAATAAGCTTCCCTGCCGCTCACATTATACCCCTTTCCAAAATGCATAATTTACAGAATATCGTTTCAATAGTGAGTATCTAATCACATATAGATAAAAGAACTTGAACCCACATGTAACATGACAACCTGGTAACACCTTCTCTAATAGCATCATTATGGCAGAGACTCACTAAGCAATTTATTATTTACGTATAACTACTGTCTTCAGCTTTTTTCTTAATATTAACATGTATATTGCAAAGCAATAAGAGGGTAAGAGGCTAATCAGATTAGAGCACCACTTTGCTACATGCTATAGAACAGGGTGTCAAAGCTGAGGCCTGAAGGCAGAATGTGGCCTGCGAACCAATTCCATCCAACCCGTGACCACACTCTCTCCTAGAGATAGAGAGAGAGGTCTCACACACCCAGAGCTCTGAAACACCACGAGAGTGTCAGGTTTCACAACATCACAGAGCACTGGGTATGTGAGACTGCACTGTGAGAGACCCCACTATTTTTTTATTCTGAGACAGAGAGAAAGGTACTGTGGGATGTGGTTTTGAATATGCAGCATTGTGTGACATCACAAAACTGCTGCAGTATCTTGATTTATGGTACGTACAGCCCACCTGGAATACATTTAAATCCAACCTGGCCCACCAGAGCAAATGAATTTAACACCCGTGCCATAGACACATATAAAAACAGCAGTTTCTTCCCAAAAGAATTGCTATCTAAAAGACAACACTGACTGTTACCCTTCTCCTTTCTAAGTTAAGGGCGTAATCTTACTGCCCTTACACACATGACAAAGCCACTGACTTTGCTAAATTGATGCAGATGTGCTCAGATACCATACTGATAAAGCACATATTAATGCGTCTGTAGAGCAGGGGCATAGCCAGTGGTTGGCCCAAGTGGGCTGGGGCCAACCCACTTGGAGATGAGGTTTGCCCAATGCAGCGCCCAGCATCAGTGTGAAATTAGCACCTGTGGGGCTAACCAGCAGCTGGTCACCACGGCCATGAGTGGAGCTGAGACACCAGCCCACATCGCTGCGAGGGACTGTGGTGGATGGACCTCTTAACATCACCTCTCCCCCTACCTCCTCCTCACAGAGCTCCATCTGAAAAGTAACAAGTGAGCCAGAGCGCTGGCACAGCTCCCCGTCAAATGATCATGGCCAGGCCCACCCTTCATGCTCAGAGGCCTGACCAGAAAATGGGGGCTGGCTACGACCTTGCTGTAGACCCATGGTGCCAAAAGTCAATATCCCAGCCAGTTCTGGTTAGCTTCTCAAGTGTACTATTCATCCGTAATTTGTCCTAGTGTTTTAATGTCTCCTCATCGAGAATCTCAGTCATTTTCATTTTGGGCTTCCTAGACTTTTTTATCCCTGATGTGTTGAGCTGGCCAAACTAAATGCAGTATTCAAGGTGAGACTGCACTATACTGTTGATTTATCATTCTTCCCTTTATAGCCTCCAGTGCACATCAAAAAGTTACAATCATGAAGTAAAGTTTCAGATCCTATGCTATGTTCACTGCAAATATGGTCTCTGGGAATCCAAATAAGAACAGAAAAAAGAATTTGTCATGTAATGGATATTTAGTGGATTGGGGGGTATTTTGAATTATCTTTGGATAGTTTCTTTTAGCAGATAAATCAATATTCAGCCTCTACTTTTGTCAGGTTGCGATGGTGGTATGAAAAAATAAGCTTTTGTTTACGTCTGAAGATTAAAAGAGGCACAGTGTTAGAATATTCAATGGAAGCACCGTGATAGATAAGGTGTCAAGGAGAGCTCTAGCAACTACAACAATGCTTTAAACAGATAAATAAATATACAGGGTTATCTTCTAAGCTGAAGACTCATACAACTTCTCTTTTAAATATGTATGACCAGAACTCTTCTGTTGTATTCACATCTTCACACATTTGTAAATGTTCTCGTACAAGGCAAACTAATAAGGCAATGAAATAGATTATCCAGGGAGATGGCCAAGGCATCTTTGCTGCTGTGATATACAAAAATAAGGTACATGAGAGAATTGTGGGAATGCACTGTAAAAAGTAAGCTTGTGTCACTTGGAGTTCGGAGGGGGAAAGTGGGGTATGTGGATCCTTTTTTTTTTCCCCCCCGGTTCTACTTCCGTGATGAAGAGAAAAGTGTGGTGAAGACATCTGATTATATTTTTGGGCATTGATTTTATATATCTACAGAGACTTAAGTCTTCCTTGGGCTTCTTTCTCTGTTTCAGTCAAAATTTTGACTTTCCTTACTGGCTACTTTTCATAACTGGAGAGCAAATTATTCTGTAATTCCAATCAAACTGTTAAAAAATAAAGAGCAGAAGCTGTGTTATCTGTATGATGCAAATGATTTGCTACCATACCCAATTAAGTGGAGAACTGAATTAACTAATGAGAGCTCTGTGCGTAGGATGTACTGTACTATAAACCCATCTACTGAAAGCCTACTACTACATAGGATCAGTTCATGTCTGTCTATGCAAATTTTGAAGATGGCCTAAGAAGCACAAAGCCTCAGGCTTCAAGGCCACTCTTCTGAGGAGTCATTGGCACTCCTGTTCCTGGCACTTCCCAGTCTACTTTGTTGCCTTTCTGGAGCAGCAGCCCCAGGGCAGATTCTCTAAATCTTTACCCCTTGCTCCAGGGACCAGTGCAGCTTTCCCTCCCTAGGCCGCAGCTGGTCTCAATCCATCTCTCCACTGATCACCATCAGCTGTCAGACTTTAGGAAAGTTTTGACATAACACTCCTGGGCTGTAGACAACAAACTGAGAATTTTGGGTTACAGCAGCAAAATGAAATTCAGCAGAGACTATGTTATATGCTACACACGGGGAAGAAAAACTGAATGCACAAATACAGAAAGGGGGAGAGGTGGCTGGGCAGCGGTACAGCTGAGAAGGATCTGGGAGTTGTGATGGATTACAACCTCAGCATGAGGAGTCAACAATGTGATGCTGATCCAAAATTAAACTAAACTAAAATAAAATTGAATTTCCGGTTGCATTAACAGTCATGGGGTGCAACTCCTCAGAGGTGATAGCACCATTCTACTTGGCATGGGTTAGGCCTCACCTGGCGTGCTGTTAACAGTTTTGGTCCTCAATGAATACAGAGGAGGTAGAGAAATTGGAAAGGATATAGAGGTGATCAACAAGGATGATCAAAGTGATGGGATGCAAGGTATATGAGCAAGGGTTGAAGGAAATGATTATGTTTCATTTGGAGAAGAGGAGATAAGAGAGCCACAACGGTTGTCTTCAAACACTTGAAAGGCTACCATAAGAAAGATGGAGAAACGCTGCTTTCTGTTGTTACAGAGGGCAGGACAAGAGGAAATGGCTTCAAATTACAACACAGCAGATTTGATTTAGGGTTACCAGACAGAAAGTGGGGGAAAAATGATGTGGGGCATGGGGAATAGTCAGCATCTATATAAAAGAGATACTTGAATATCATGGTCACCGTAAATGACATAAAATTCCAAGAAAAACTTTCTAACTTTAAGAAGAGTAGCACTATGGACCAGACCATCTCTGGAGGTTGTGGAAAGTTCTTCACTGAACATTTTTAAAAGGAGGCTAGATAGTCATCTGTCTTGAATGGCTTTAACACAACAAATCCTGCATCTTTGAAGATGGTGAGACTAGACGATCCTTGTGGTATCTTCTAACCCTGTAAATTCATGTACCCACCCTGCTCTGGTCCAGAGCAGCTGTGCTTAGGTTATCCGCAAGGACCAACTATCTTTTGACACCATTCAAGCGTGGCTGCAGGTTTCAGAGCTGTAACTAGAAATGTTGGCAACTGGGGCAATCAGACCCAGATGTGCCCTCACCCTCCCCCCCAACACAGCCCAGCCGACAGCAAGGAGCCAAATCCGGACCATGCCGCTGCCGGGAGCCCCAGCTGGGCAGCTTCACCTGCAGGTCGCTTTTCCCTCTGGCCAGCAGGGTCCCCCAAGCAGCCGCTTTTCCTGCTGGCCAGCAGGGTCCCTGAGTGGTCACTTTTCCTGCCAGCCAGCAGGGTTCATTGGTGAGACACTTTTCCCACCAGTCATCAGGGTCCCCCAACAAGGTGCTTTCCTGCCAGGGTGCTTGGTGCCCTCAGAATTTGGCACCTGGGGCTTTGCCCTGTTTGCCCCGCCGTCCTTAAAGCCCTGGGAGGCTTCTACCTGATTCTGTAGGAATAAGAAGAAATACGTAATAAATGTCCAAGTAAGGAATCTCAGTGAATTGTAAAGTTTCAGTTTCGAGATGGAACAATAGTAACTGGACATTAGTTAAGATTAACCTACAAACTTTTCCTTGTTCATGCAATTTGACCCATCTAAAGAAAGGCAAACAAAAGGAGAAAAAGAGAGATGTTGCCATCTATAGATACTTTCAGGGAATGATTTTAGTAACTAAATTACCCCAAAAGAAACTCTATAAAAAACTTTGGAAGGGGAACAAGTAGTGAAAAGACATCATTTCCCATAGGATGGGAATTCAAATTTCAGTCAGTTCTACAGATAACACATTGATACTCTCTGCCCCCAAAGAGCTCACAATGTAGAAAATACACATACAGAAATACACATATGAGGACTAGAGGACAAGGAACAATTGGAATAATTGTTACGGAATACACTTACAATCAGCTTAACCAGACATCATACATTAGATGCAGAACAGTTTTATATGAATGCCCTTGGTTAAAAGCAGGTCACATGATTAAAACAATCCTTGATCTTCTCCCCCCAAGCGATGCAAGTGCAAGGCTCATATTGATGAAAAATTCCTGGAGGGGGCGTTATATGCAGAATGTTCCCTCACCACTTATGGAGCTGTCATTAAATAAAAACATTGCCTGTGCTCAAATAATACATCAAGCTGTAATAATTATAATTAATTAAATACTGACTTTTTTTTTTAAAGTGTTTGTGAATGATTTGATGAGAGAACTACTGATCTATTTAGGTAGAGGTCTGACCCCAATGCACACAGCTTCTAATCACCTGTCAATCTTCAATGTATTCGTCATCCAACCACCCTTGTACAGTACAGCTAGGCTAGTAACCCTGCTTTAAAAATGGGAGTCTGAAGCCGAGTGACTGTGAAGGTACAGCTACATCACAAGGAAATGCCTGCGGCTAACTTGTGTCATTTCACTTGGACTCAAGGGCTGAGGCTATGAGATGTTTAATTATGGAACAGACATTCAGGATTGGCCTGGGACCTAAGCGCTTGGACCTTCCACCTTTGTGGGGACTCCAGAGCCTGGGCCAGAATCTCTGCACTGAAATTAAACATCCCCATAGCTCAAGCTTTGTGAGCCTGAGCCAGCTGCCATGGGTCATCTCTAGGTATCGACATGTACCCAAGGCAGAAGTCTGTGGCAGAGAAGAGTCTTAAACTCAGACTGTACCCAAATGTTGCCACAAATATTGTTTAGAGCAAATTATTTACCTGATTGTAGGGAAAGCAGCTTTTCCCCACACAAAACCTGTTGCCAGCTTCAACTTCTGGAAAGCCAAAACTGATAATGTCGCATAGGTGCTTACTCAGAAGCAGATCTCTGGTGGTAGATGAACAAAACATACTGCCCAGCTGTTCAGGAAGCATGGTCATGTCTCCATGGCACTGTGTTAAGTTTTGGGAAGGAAGGGAATAGAGGGTGGGGAGAGGCAGCCTGGCCCCTGCCATGCAAAGGCTACAAGCAGCTGCCCGAAACTGGCATTTTATTGGCCGAGAGCAGCCCCCTGCACATCAGCCCACAGCACTGCCAGTTGCAGCCCAGCTGCCAACAGCTGGCGGGTTTGCAGTCAAGGTTGCGGGGCGCTGCGATGGGTGGGCCCACTGGGCCTGTGCTCACATAAACCCACCCATAGCTACTTCCCTGGTACTGTGATGAACAGTTGAATATACTGAGACACTCAAATACTGAGATCATAGGGATAATATAAGTACCCCGGTAGATGTTCTGGGAAGGAACTGGCAGAAAAAGTCATTTCTTTCCTATAGTTCTTGAATGTTATTCTCAAGCTAGGCAAAAAAAATAAATAAATAAAAATAAAAAAAAGATGCTGTTTCCCATACCTAGCATCAGATTACATTGTTTTATTTTGAGATCAGGGTCTCATCTAGAATGAAGAATATGTTGATTTTATAATGCCTTCCACAATTTTTGTAATCAGTGATTGTCTTTTCTAATTACCTTGAACCTACCTCTACATCACTGGAAGGTGAATACTCTTTTACTTCATGTATATTGCTAGTAAGGTATTGACATTTACATGTTTTTCATATTTTTTAAAGGACAGGAAGGTCTTAGCGGCTAAAACAAAAGCTAAACATCTTTTTAAAAGTGAAATGGCTAAATGGCTAAACAAAAGCTTAGCGGCTAAAACAAAAAATGAGAATGGCAGGTCAGGAATCGGCTAAGACTTAGCCGATTCCTGACCTGCTGTGCTCATTTTTGTTTTACTTCTTCTCTTAATGATGGTTGTCGTTTCTTTGTTTGCTTATTTTTGTTTGCTCCTTTTACTCTCTTTCTGCTTTTATTACAGTTGTAAAAATGAAAAATTATATTGTGTGTATACACTTTCAATTGGATCTCTCTCACTCATGGCTGACTAATTACTGCTATGGGATATGAGAACTGTACTCTGTAATGTGCTTTAAGATGGATATAAAATTAGAGTGGAACACAAAGGGAAATATTCACTGGAGTAGAAGGTAGCAGGGGCTCTATAAAGCTTTGGCATCTTGTAATGTTTTATTTGATGGTCTGGGTATAACCTGTAGCCAGAAGCTACATGTAAGAAAAATAAGATTTCAGAGGGAAAGGCTGAAAGATACTTTATGGGTGATATGCTGAACATCTAAAGAGAATTGCACCACAGTTCACAAATAAGTCTTTGTCTCAATAGGCAATTCCTGTATAATCCAATAACCAGAACAAGCAAGTTCTTTTGCTGTGGTAGTACCATTGGGGGACCCTAAAGTTTTTAAGGTCCAATCTTGTGGCACGCTGAGTGCTTGATTTCCTATTGCACCTCATTCAATCCATTGCAGGATTGTCCCTCCCTATAGGGAAAGCTTTTGGGCTGCTTGTACCAAGTCAAGATTTTTGTAACAAAACCAACAGAATTTATTAGCAAGATAAAATTCTGAAACTTTAGTTAGATTGAAGACCAGTTCATAGCAAGTTTTAGTCCAGTTTTGCTGGAATCTGTGCTAAGCAGATAAGGAAATTAAAATGGGCCACTGTCCAGGAAAGTTATTGCAATCTTCTATTTTGTTGCGGAATGGGAAATAGTCTCCTGCCACTCCATCTGCATGTTTTTACAGGATAGTTGATTTGTCATCTGTCTCCCTTCTCCTGAGACCTTGAGGAACAACAGACTGGCTTGCTTCCTCATCTGTTGTTCTCATGGGGCAGACAAAGTAAACCTTCCTTGTCCTCCCAAGGCAAAACCAACAGCTCCTGGGAAACTCTCTGCTTCCCTCCTTCCCATTCATCAGCTTCAGCCCCATAGCTCTGTTATAGATTTGGATGTTGTGGTCTGTGACATCCCAGAAAGCACCTGAGTGCTCTGGGATGCCATCTGGTCAGTGACTCCTGTTTTTAAATTGAAGCGAGGCAAAATTTGGTGGTTCAGGATAAGTTTTCCTTGATTATTTCAGGTGCATTTTTGGGGGATAGATCTGTAGCTATCCACCCAAAATTCAAAAATTCATGAGTTAGCCTTTCCAAAAATCAGTAAATGGGTTGCACACAAGATATTAAAATTGGGTTGAAAATGAGATTTAAAAAAGAATTATAAAAAATAATGACTGGTCCACTGTGGATAACTAAATAGTTAGTAGGCCAGAAAGCCAATGAGAGAAAGAGTCTAATCTGCTGATCAGGGTGCCTGCCTGAGAGCTGGGAAACCTGTGGTTTTACTCCCTGCTCCTATGACTACTTACTCATTCATACAACAGCTCCACCAGGAATAAATGAGAATCCACCCCCCACACCACAGTATATCATAGCACTTAACAGAGAAGTCGGAGACCCCTTTCAAATCCTTTCTCCTCTGACAGAGAAGAGGGAATTGAATGAACATCTCCACATGCCACATTAGTGTTCAAACCATATGGCTAAAAGTTAGAAGGTGAGCATTACCTCTTCCTCAGCCATGTTTTTCAAAGGGAATCCAGTACCCAGTTTTTGAACTTAGGAACCATATATGCCCCCCCACATAAGACTGAGGATGACAAATGTCTTGCTTCAGTTCATGCATCAGTCTGGGGTTTAGGAAGGTGTTAGGCATCTGGACACTTAGAAAGAAACAGCTCTTCATATGCCGAAGGCAGAAACTTAAAGCCTACAGAACGTTTGCTCTTAAAAAATGGCTATCAACTGAGTTTAAAGACCTACAGAATTCAACAGTTGTTTTACGGATCTTAGTGTAGTCAACACATGGACTTAGGCATCTAAATGTCTTTGTGGAAGTGGGCTTCAGTGTCTTACAAGTATTGATAAACTTACCCTCACAGCACCTCTGTGAAGTAGCATTGTTCTCACTTGAAGGACAGGAAAACAGGCACAGAGAGGTGAAACAACAGGGTCAGTCGTCATGCCCAGGAATTAAATACAGGTCTGCCGAATCCCAGGTCAGTGCCTTATCCACTGGACTCACATGGGTGCCAACCAGCAGCAGATGGAGAGGGGGTGGTTTTCAAAGCTATGAAAACTTGTCCCCTAAAAACTCTCACTTAATTTTCCACAGGAAGCCTTTCAGTCATCATCAAGCTGGGCTGCAGTTGAGCTCGTCTATTGATGAAAGGGTCTACATCATGTTATTTCTTAAGGAAAGAAAGTCGTGGCTAAAGTATGCTTTACAACTCAGTTCACTTATATTCAGTTCCCAGATTTATCAGACTTTCTGTGTAATGTAGTCACTTTCTTTTCCCTTTAAAAAGAAAAATCAGCTATTTGGAATCTAAATTCTTTGGCACAGGGAAGATTTCATATTAAAGCCATGCAACGCCCAGCACAATGAGGTCCTGATCTCTTCTGGGTCCTCTGACCTTTATTGTAATGCAAATCATATATGTCAACTACATAGACAAGTTCCTCACTTTCTCCATTCTGTTACTACCCACTTCAGAGGTCTATCAAAGCACTGCGTTCTGGTACCTTACCTCTCCTTAAAGGCACAGAAAAAAAAAATTGCACACCAGACAACTGCATCATTCTGACTTGATCAGAAGGAGCCACAGATAATTGCCCATCTGATGGAGAATTGTATCAAATCCAAAGGCTAGCATTTGTGACAACTGCAGAAGGAGATAAGGTGAACCATTAACTGGAGAAAAGCTTTTTCTATTCTACTTAGACCAACCCAAGCCCATTCAGTAGTGGCTCACACTACCTATTTCTCTATTGTTTTGCTCCTTTTTATGGTTGACTGTTTCTCAGCAGTGATTCAAGAATCAGCCCTCTCTGCCTTTTTCAGCTCCTCTCAGGGTTTCAAGCAAAAACAAGCCCATTTGAAGCACAGCCCAGCTCTAACAATAATTCCCCATATGCTGATTTTCACACCAGCCTTGGGTGGCTGGCCCTCTTTATTTGATTTTTTCTGTGTCTTTTTTATTCTGAAGTGACTCTGACCTAAATAGAGAAAAGTATGGATGCTGGCTGAGTTATAGGTGTTACTTTAAAGCCCTTAAGTGCTGCAAGCTGCAAACAAATGCTTAAAAGTGGGGAAAAGACAGCAGCAGAGAGCACTTGTTTGTTTAGGAATACAACTTGGGAGAGGACTAACAACAGATGAACCACAGAGGCTCAGATTCAGACTTGTAACATGCTCTGCACCTCTCCAGGGCCCAGGGAATGGATTTTAAGGACTCAGTTGCATATGTGTAGCTCTAATAACTGAAGCGTAACAGGGTTGTGAGGCCTTCCCCACTTCACAAAGAGATACCTGTTCTCACTCTGTTTTTATGAGCAGGGTGGCACCCAGCTAATGTCTTAGAGTAAGTAAATACCCCAACAGGGTAATGCTAATATAAACCTGTAGAGTGCAGTGAATGAACTAATTCATCTAGAATGAATAGGTAGTATTTGAAGGGTGTAAAAAAGCATAGCTGGTATTAAATCACATCTGTAGTAAACCTACATGAGATATATGCTACTAGGAAATACATCAAATTCATTTGCAAGTTATGAGGCTATTGACATTGCATTTTTTTTTTTTTTAAGAACAGGGTGGCACCAACTTTTCATAGGTGCCACTGTAACACATATGCCTAAAAGAGCCGTTGCTTTTCAAGATCTTTTGAGGCTGGGTTGATTTGGCTGCTCAGGTCCAGAAGCTTCTTGAAATTAAGTGGGTGGTTGCATTGAGCATGTTCCACTAGGTTTCTGCTGGAGCTGTGGTCAGCTATCATGAGAGACACAGCCTGAGAGCAGCAACCAGAGCTGGAATGAGAAGAGGCCACGTGCTCACTGTGTGACTGGGAGAAGCTGAACCAGGTGTGGATAGCAAGATGTTTTTTCCCTGCTGAGGAGCATTTTGCAGCAGAGTTTTCTCATATGCTCATATGACGGATTGCTGGTTAACCAGTAAGCTGACTGCAGGGACCTGGTTCCAGAACAGAAAGAAAAGCCTGCCTGGGTTTCTGCCTAAGATCCCTGAAACCAAAGAAGAGGTTTGCTGCTTTTTGCACCTCAAGACTTTATATTCAAACAGAGACTGCAACTGAGAGGTGGGTAAACTTTACCCAAACTTTGGGACTCTTGGGTTTCTTTCCTCATCATGTTTCGGTGGGGACTGTTCTGTTTAAATTCTTTTTTATGATAAGCTTTATCAAGTTAGTAGTTAAGAAAGGTCTTTGTTTTTTCTTTCTTAGGTAGTCTTTTAATGTGGGGAGGGTAAGTGAACAATCTTCATCGTGAGTCACTTACACACTGAATCCTGGGTCTCCAGTTGCTTCTCTGGAGGAGTTTTTTGAAGCACTGGAGAAGGGCACTTTAATGAATTCTAGCCCACCAGAAGGTTATGCCACTATCCCCAGATGATGGTTCCCTCGGCAGGTTTTCAGGCATTTAACCCTCCGGCCTACCCCATACACTGTCCCCCACCTACATTCTGGGACACACTCACTCATTCTTTTCCCCTCCCTGGTACAGTGCTGCAACACAAGAACGTCCTTCATGGAGGCACTGCTTTCTTCAACAACTGCAGTACTTCTGCTGGGGTCTTTCCAGCAGTTCTCCATGGGCTCAGTCTGCAACCAGACCAGCAAGGCCTGTCACAGTTAGTTCCTTTGCCTGGCATGGCTGCTAGGGTGTTGGCTCAGCTGACTACACTGACCTGTCTGATGTCCTGCTACTCTTCTAGCCCACAAGGAGCACAGCTTGTGAGCTAAGTTCTGCCTACAACATGGTTTTCTTAGCCTGCTAGGGACCCACTCTTTCCTCTTCAGACAGCAACTGACTGCCTAGTGGCTTGCTGCTTGTTTTTATATGATCTGTCAGACCCATGATTGGTTGCTGCAACAACATCTCTGAGTGGCTGCTCCATTACAGCTGCTCTAGGCTGCCTGGAGGATTTCTCTGCTCTATCCTGGAAGAGAGCAAGCCGGAGTCAAGAGGCCGCCAGCAGGCCTAATTCACCCAGTCATATGAAGTTTAGGATTTTGCAGAGAGTGAGAGAGACAGAGAGAATTTAAAGGTTTTTTGTTTTAAAATCTTTGAACTTTAACTATATAGCTGTAAGGTATTCCAGTGAATCACCCCAATTAAGACCAGCTGAAAAAAAATTAAGATAAATGACTGAACATAGGCACTGATGTAGATCATGCAATGATGTTTCCTTGTACTGGACTAGGGATTTGGAATAACTGAATCAAAGGCCTTGAAGAATCCAACTCAGCATTTTACACAAGACCCAGTATGTTCTCAGATTAGACAGTCAGTCCAGAGAGAATGGATGTTTTTGATCAACATGATAGTTGCACATTTTAGTAATATGGTGGTAGTAGTAGTAGTATAATTCCTAGATGACTCAAGCAGTGACAGATACAAATAGTTCTGCATCCTGTAAACACACATGGTAGGGGGTTCCTCTGTCCTCAAGAGCTCAGAGCTTAAAAAAAAAAAAAAAAAAGAGATAAAGGGCATGCATGGAAAGCCAGAATCACAGAAAGGTGTCATATGCCAGCAGAATAGCTGGGAAGAAAGTAAGGGGCTTGTGTTCATAGTGCATCAATGTGCAGTGAATTCTAAAGGGCACCAACATGTTCTGCATTAATTGACACACATAGACACAACTGGTGTGAACCAAGAGTTCCCGGGGACACAGGAATGAGAAACAGTACTACATTAATACAGAGTTGGGGGTGTTTAGCACATGTCCACAAGGTCTGCTATGGCCAATTGTGCAACACGTTGCCTAACTTTAGAAATCTACACACCTCTAGTGAGCATTGCCATGCCATGTTGACAAGCCCTAAATTTCCCAATTCCCAGCCTGGTGCCCTATCCATTTAAAGCACGCTACCTTGCAATTAAATCTAGCTTCCCAAAATCAGTTCTGAGAGATAGCACTCCACCCTGCTCCCTGAGATGGACAGAACAAACATATCTCCAACACCCATTTTGATACCTCTGTTTCATCTGCTTTGGGTAGGTATACTAGTTATCTCAAGCTTTTCCTATTGGTGTTGTCCCTAATCAGATTTTGAATATCTAGAGTAAACATTCTTTAGACACTTCCCTTAGGAGTCCATTTCATTAGTTCATTGCTTAGGTGTACATTTCTTTTTCCAGGGTCAAATTCTGATTTTGTTTATAGTTCTGCCAAACCAGAATAACTGAAATCAGAATTTGGCCCTAAATCTCCAGCTTTAACTGACCATTCCTCAGACTTGCCCTGTTCCTCTTTGTCCAACCATCTCTTTATTTATATTGTTGTGTCTCTGATTGGACTTGGAATGGAGATCATGGCCTGTTGACTCGCATCAATCAAACTGATGTATTTACCTCTAATAACATTCTGGTGTCACTCACATAGTCATTTTCATACTGGCTCCTACCAGTATGTGGTCCAGGTAGTCCAGTAGCCTGACAGTGGCTAGAATCAGCAGCCTGAAAGGAAGATGCAGGCCTCAGATCTATTCTAATTTGCACTGGAAAAGCCTCCACCATCCCTTAGCTTCCCTTCTGGTCTGCCCCTGGTATGGCAATTCAAACAACCCTAACCCATAATCTGCATGGATGTCTGGTGGTGCAGAAGCAGCTACACCACTCCATGGCTTCCCTACACTGAGGGAATCTTCAGTGGGGCTTTGTGGCACCTTTGCTGTAAAGGCAACCACAGAAAGTCTGTTACAGCGATCAGCCTCCGGCTGCAATTGTTTAGATTCTCTTAATCAAACTCAGCTACTTGCTGACCCTCACCCCTTCTCCTAATCCATTCATTTTTTTCTCTCCAAGTTGCTGCAGCTTCATACTTTGTTGCAAGGTTGCTCAGGTAGTTTTAAATGGAAGATTTCAGATGGCTGCACTTCCTCAAAAACTTTCCTGAAACAATGAAGATACGTTTGCCATGCTGCTCTTAAGAGCGTTGGAAGAACCGCCCCCTCACATAACAGAGATACTACTGATAAGAAAGGTAAGAACACTTATTGACAGTTCAGCGGCTTCTTGGATCATAGAGGGGAGCTGTTGATGTCTCTCTCCCTCATATATGGATCCGAAATAAGTAATTTTTTTCCACACATAACCACAGAACCCGTAGGGAGCATTATCCCCACTCCACCCACCCATCCAGAGCAATGTGCTACTCCTGTGTTACTGAATTCCTTCGTCCATCATAGCCACAGAGCTGCCTGCAAAGGATGGTTTCTACAGAGCGAATTCAGCAGCCAAGAGGCAGAGAGATTGATGTCTCTGCACCAGGAAGTCTTGGCTAGCAGAGTACTTCTGCAATATGACGAGTTCTTAGCAGCAGCTGCTCTAGTCACTCTGTAGAAAGCCTGACTTGTAGCAAACATTTTGGGTGTGATAATGGACTCCCTTTATTACTGTGAATTAGGCAGCAAATTATTCCATTATATGGAATTAAATTATTATTATTATTATTTATTATTTACCAAGTGCCAACAGTGCAGTTAGTGCTGTTCATATGTATAAGGGGACTGAAGCACAATACAGTGAAGAACAGATACAGACAAAGAAGTAAGGTGCATACAGCCATTTGGATACTAGTAAAAATTTGGAGGTGGCACAAGGATCTCACATGGGTCAGTGTCGAAGTCTGAGAAGTATGCTTCGAAACCTGAGGTATGAGGAGACAAACTATCCCAAGTGTTAGAAACAACACGGAAGAAAAATAAAGGTAAAATAGGCATCCGTCTTGGATGGTTTATACAGGGAGTCAGACTAGATTACCCTGGCAGTCCCTTCTAACCCTGTGATTCTATGAAAAGGGGCTAATTAGAAGAGGGTCTTGGAAGAGCTAATGCAATATGGCAGGAGAGTAGTTATTTATTTTGATGCACACATATACAGAAAAAAGACAATTATCTTATGACCTGACTGACAGTTAAAAACATATGGACCTGATTCTTTGATATGCTGTTCTACTGTGGCCATTAACACCATTACAGAGGGGGTATAAAAAACTATTAGACCAGAGTGCTTTCCCTTTGCAATCACTTTGCACTGGTGTAAAAGATGTAAGGGAACGGAGATTCAAGCCTACACTCTATAATAAATTAGTGTCTCATCCCCTCCCACAAATTCTGAGTCTTGGCTGTTTGGACTGTATGTTCTTTGGAGCAGGACTTTTTTTTTTTTTTTTTTACAAAGAATTTGGGAATAGCGGTTTAGCAAGAGTGTTCAGCACCTCTGGTGGCTGGGAACCAAGTTCATATCTGTGTTCTCCCAGATGTTGCATGGGACCCTATGCGGTGCAGCCTCTCCCTACCCACACCAGCACAGCATTCCCTGCATCCCAGTGCCCAGGGGCTTGGTCCCCTACCACTCCCCCCACCTCGGTGCGACACCACTGTTTGTAAAGGGCACAGCTTTTCTGGCCTCTCATGCTGACTGGGACCTTTAGACACCACTGTATGATGACTGATTAATACTAAAGGAGAAAGGCAGTATCCAGAGGCAGTGGATGGGTACGAGGTAAGATACAGATGGAATTATGTAAGAAGGGGTTTGTAGTTTTTATAAGATCACTGTGGTGTCGGAGGCTTCTATGCCGCTTACCCAGGTTTTTGAACCCACCTCTTCCATAGACCTGCTCATATTCCATTTGTCTAGTCTTTTCCGCTTCTTCTTCCTGGACTGCCTTCCTGCCCCAGCTCCTGGTATTACAGCTCCAGTTACTTTCATGGCTTTAAGTATTAAAGTCTCATTTGATTTAATGGAGTGTGCACAGCTATATTTCATTATTGCCAGGAAAATCCATATGCCACATTTTAAAAAATAAATCCCCACTAGAAATGTTGGAAACCTTACAGACTTTGATTGAGTTGCCCCAGGTCAAGCTGAACATCTGGGAAAGAACTTTCTCACTAGGAAATGACTATGCATCCATGAATACTCCTGTGACCAACTTTTGGAATATGTTTAGGAGAAGCTGTATGTAACTTGCGTGAATATCATTAAGTACCTCTTTATACAGTTCATCTTTTTGTTTAGTAACCATTCCTTGTCATGCTGAAAATGTACATGTCATTATGGTGCCAGTTTTCTATTAGCAAATAAATTAATAGATCTGGTCAAATACTATTTGCCAGGTGTAAAACCCAGCTATTTTTGTCTTGTGCCAGCCCCACACTTCCTGATGTTGAATGTATTTAAAAAGAAAAAAAAAAGGTCATAATCTATTAAGGATTTATGAATATGAAAAAACCTTTGAAGTTAATGGAAAAAAAAAGTAAAAACTTGCCCAATGCCTTAAAAGGGCTTTGACTCAGACTCTAATTGAAGATGACAGAGAAGCAAAAGGTAGACTATGGAGTACTCATAAAGTAATGAACACACCTTTGAATATTGTAAAAAGTGATCCATTGATAATAATTAAAAAGTAATATACATTATTTTGATTTTGAAATTTTATTGTTCCACAGGGGAGGTTCTGTAAACCTAAATAACCATATGAGTTATTTAATAATATTTTAGTGGCTAAAATATGTGTCTTCTGTCATGAACATGTGTATTCATGATCTAATTCATGATTATATACTGAATATATAGTCACCTGAATCATACAGAGTAGCTGAATGCTTCATGAACGGTCAAATACTCATAGAATCATAGGAATAGAAGGGACCTCATGAGGTCATCTAGTCCAACCCCCTGCCAGAAAAGCAGGCCACTCCCACTAAATTATCCCAGCCAGAGTTTTGTCCAGCTGGGCCTTAAACATCTCCAAAGAAGGAGGTTCCACCACCTCCCTAGGTAGCCCATTCCAATGCTTTACCACTCCCCTCGTAAGAAAGCTTTTCCTTGACCTTCCAGCTGTAACTTGAAACCATTGCTCCTTGTTCTGCCCTCTGTTACTACTGAGAACAGCTGAGCTCCATCCTCCTTGGAGCAGCCCTTTAAGCAGTTGAAGGTTGCTATAAAATCCCCCCCCCCTTAGTCTTCTCTTCTGCAGGGTAAATAGCCCTAGTTCCTTCAGTCTCTCTTCATAAGTCTTGTACTCTAGCCCCTTGATCATTTTGTTGCCCTCCACTGGCAACAAATTTCTAATTTGTCTACATCCTTTTTGTAGTGGGGTGCCCAAAGCTGGACACAGTATTCCAGATGCCACCTCACCAGTGCCAAATAGAGGGGAATAATCACATCCCTCGATCTGTTGGCAACACTTCTGCTGCTGCAGCCCAGTATGCCATTGGCCTTTGTGGCAACAAAAGCACACTGTTAACTCATATCCAGCTTCCCATCCCCCATAACCCCTAGGTCCTTTTCTACACTGCTGCTACTTAGCTGATCGCTCCCCAGCCTGTAGCAGTGCATGGGGTTTTTCCGTCCCAAGTTCAGGATTTTGCACTTGTCCTTGCTGAACCTCATGAGGTTTCTTTTGGCCCACTGTTCCAATTTGTCTAGGTCTCCCTGAATCCTGTCCCTGGCCCCCAGCGTGTCTACTGTTCCCCCCAGCTTGGTGTCATCCGCAAACTTGCTGAGTGTGCAAGCTATTCCATCCTCCAGATCATTAATGAAAATGTTGAACAGAACCAGCCCCAGGACCGACCCCTGAGGCAAACCACTCATTACTGGTTGCCAACTAGACATTGAGCCGTTGATACCTACTCACTGAAACCATTGATCTAGCCAGTTTTCTGTCCACCTTACAGTCTACACTCTAACCCATATGTTCTTAACTTGCTGATGAGAATAGGCAGATCAAACCACAGCCCACCAGACTTGCTTAAGTTCACATTCTTTTTCCGTGCCTTTAACCAGCTCTATTTATGAATCCCTCTTCTCCTGTTGCCAAGGCTTTGAAGGGAATGCAGCAACTGTGTATATATATAATCTTAACATTCTTACATTCAAAGTTTTATCTGCCTCAGAATTGCACATTTTCTGCAGCATCTCAGTCATTCAGTAGAATTCATATTATAGAGAACACAACTCCCAGACTAGGTAAGTGTTACTTTTCACTTGGAAGGGGCCCCTTGTCCTCTGCATTTTCTTTCTACTTGATGCAGTGGTTGTCATTCGAAAGTCAACATTTGCCTCAAAAATATTGCCATGTGATCTGGGAGACCACAGACATTTTTGCTTTCAAACCATGGGAAATACTGCTATAATTCACAAAGGACTGGACAAATTAATTGGTAATAATAAATACAGGAGTTACTTTGTCAGCCGTTTAAAGGCAGCTAGCTTTGTGTTAGAGGATGTTAGCTGGGGATACATTACAAACATCACTTGGGGAAGGGAAAGGTTTAGGACAGAAACATCAGGGTACTTCACTACTTCAAAAATGTAATTTACTCAAGAACTTTGAGCTGAGATTTTCAAAGGGAAATATCAAAGTTAAGCACCCAACTCACACTGACAATGAAAAGGAAGCCTAATTTCCTTGGTCCCTCTTTGAAAAATCAGACTCCTAAAGTTTTCAATTGACCTTGGGTTTTTGGTGCCTCTTAGATAGGTCTACACTGGAGCCTTAGGTCAACTTAACCTTCCTTAAGTCAATCTATGGAAAGCTCTGTCCACATTGGGAATTTATTAATTTGGCTTAAGCACTTCCTTAAGTTGACGTAATAACACTGCCTCTTAAGGTTGGCTTAACACTTAAGTCAACCTTATTAAGTCATCTTAAGCCAGTGTAGATGAGGCATAGTCCTTAAGTCAAACTTATTACATTGATTTAAGGGCTATGTCCCATCTACACTCACTTAAGTTGACTTAATTAGGTTGAATTAAGCTTTAAGTTGACTTAGCAGCTGCTAGTGTGGACGCAGGCAGTCTACAGGAGTTTGGATTGTGGACACTCTAAGTTGACTTAACAAGGTCAACTTTAAGTCAATTTAAAGTTGACCTTTTGTTAAATGGATTTAACAGAGCCTCCAGTGTAGACATACCCATTCAAAGGACAAACACATGGTACGCTGCACAAAACTCAGTTTCTAGTATCTACTTTTATTGATGAGCACTGAGCAGACCCTGGTGAGATTGAAACCACTGGTTCACATCATTAAAAAACAGAGGAAGTTCAGAAGAGTGGTCCTCATGTATCACTTCTGAGCAGAGCATAGTAGGCTCTGCTCATCTCACAACCCCTCATAAGTCACCCTGACCAGCGGTCTCATTCTTGAAACTCAGCTCTCCATGTCATTGCTCACTTTGCTGAAAAGGAGTAGAACTGATTCAAAATTTTCAAATGAAAAAGGATCCATTAAAATTGGCCTTTTTTCCAAATCAAAAATCTTCCCCCAAAATGCTTTTTCTCAGTCTTTTCAACTATACAAAAAAGAACTATATATTTTTAATATTGTTTACTACTTTTTCTCCTTGCCCCATTCATTCTTTCTTTCTTCAGGGGGAAAAGGCTCATGGGGGACAAAGGAAAAATCATTTTAAAAATGACTGAGAAAACAAACTTTTTTTTTTTGAATTTGGACATTTTATATAAAATGTCACAACAAAATTGGAATAACAAGAATAGAAACAAGAGCTAAAATGGTTGTCATTTTCCCCCCAACATAGGCTTTGATTTTTTTGACCATCTCTGAGCGATTTGATCAATTGGGGCTTTGATCAATAAGAGACGGTCCAGTAAAAGGCAAAGGGGAAATTACTGAGTGTGTTTCTGATCATGGTACTGTGAATTCAGGTTTAGAGAGAGTTGCTGTGAAAATTCCTTTTGTCTAAACTCCCTGTTTAGTCTGGGATTTGAATAGAAAAGGGAGCATCTGTCCATGTGCTAAAATAAATAGTGACTCTATTCCCTTTGTTGAACTCCAGCCATCCCCCACCTTTAAAACTTCTCATTGATTTTACATCCATTTCTCTGATGTAAAATCGTCAGCCACTGATTTTACATCTGTCCTTAAACTGCTGCTGCTGAGTTCGCCTTGGCTTCTGGCACACTGTTCTGAAAGAGAATTTCTCCTGTGATGGCAGATGATGTTACAATTCAGACAGACTTATAAGGTGCCTCCAGATTCCTCACATATACAGTAGTTGTGGTGAAGAAGTGAACATGGATCAACAGTTCCTAAGGAGCAGTATCTAAGATTCTACTGAATTTTCCTAGGAAGAGGATCGGAGATGGACACTGGTGTGACCTGGCCCTCCTGGGATAACCACCTGAACATGCAAAGATCAGGGAAAGCTGCAAAAAGGAGAGCAGATTCTCCCAGCACTGGTGGGTTACCTGGAGATAAACTCCCCCAACCAGTCACAAACAATGCTTCTGATCCCCCACACTGGATATCAAGAAGCCACCCTATAGCATAGCCAGCTCCCTTTACTGCATTCCAGTCACCGGTCCCCAGTACAGCCACTAGGTTTGTTAAAGACATAGGTTCTTCTGACCCCAAAGGGGTCACATTACACAGAACGAGATAGGTTTGAATCTTACCCAAAATACCACGCTGGCAGCCAATCCTTTAGTAACTACAACTAAAGGTTTAATATAAGAAGAAAAGAAACAAAATGAGAGATGTTATAGGGTCAAAGTGAATCACATACATACAAATGATTTAGAGTCAAAAGAAGATAAGTCCTTGTTTCACAGCTTCAGTCGTTAGTAATCCAGTTTATAGGAATAGAGACCAAATAATCCAAGTGTAGAGTTTGTTTTAATTCTCCCCCAAGAGAATTTGCAGGGCAGTTTCCAGGCCAGTGTTGGCTGGGATCTCAATCCTGTGGCCCAGACTTTCCCTGAGAAGCTTGGACAGATGTGAGATAAAGGAATTATGTTCCCAATGTCCTTTCATAGTTGTAGCTAGCAAGGTGGGCATTTGCAGGTCAATTCTTCATGCGGGCTTTGATGACACTTCCCAGGTACTTTCTTAAGTGGAGCATAGCAATACATATTGTCCTTTGAAGGAAAACCTTCACCTCCTGGGCAGCTCAGGTAATTAACTGCATTAACGCCATTAACATATAGTTTACATTGGTACATCAAAGGTCCCTTTACATGTTAATGTTCCCTCTTGACTCCTTCCAATAGAACAATGGTAACAGATAGGGAAGCACTTAATTCACCTTGCTAACCTCTAACAGGATACATGTAAATATCAAGAAGCCACTAAGGATACAAATGCATATCAAAGCCCTAGCCTACCCACTACAATTGCATTTCCCTATCATATGTCTTCAAAGATTAGATTTAGGTAATGTATTTTACAATGATGGTTTGGCCTTTTCAGGCCTAGCATGACAACCAGGTCTTGGATCATTGGTAAATGTGCACTTTTAGGTAGTTAGGTTTGTAATCCCTATGCGAACCACTTCCAAGGCACTGGGCCTTATAATCTGATCCTACATGCAAGCACAGGGGTCTTCATCATCAGAGCTCCTTTTAGGACTTAATAAGAGACTTAATGGAAATTTAAATGGCAAATCCATGGAGTGAGACAGCACAAGCATCCAAATACAGCCTGCTTGGTATCTTCTGGAGTGTCATCCATCCCCAGCCAGTGAGACAGGAGCAACAAATGTGCTAGATGCTCCCTTTGGGCACAAAACTAATCGTAAAGGGAAAGGAAAAGCAAACAAGAAATGTCTTCATTTTATTTAAAATAACCCATTAAACATTATTATTAAATAACAGCTGCATCCAAAGTAAACAAAGATGGGCAAAGATCAACAAAATGTTTAGCAGAAAGAAGGGTATGTCTTGACTGTTTCTAAGTCCACGAACAGAACAGTGGAAACGTTGCTGATATATTTATGAGTTGAAAGAATCTGATCAGTGGCATGTGCTAAATGACTCTGACACACAGTCATCCCGGGCAGCTGTCAAGTAACACGACTTTCTTCAGCTCTTCTTTTCAGAATTAATTAGCAGAAACACAGCCTTTCCTAAGTTACTCAGATGCCAAGATGAACTTGGAAGCAATCTTGTACTTCCCCCTGCTGTCTGCTGTTCCCTAGCAAACCTCTAGAGAAGTTAAATAAGGCAGTTCATCCTCTCCAGCCATCAACTTTCCCCCATTAGCAGCTCTAATTCATGGATTAGGAAAGGCATTTGACAAATTTCTGAATAAAGAGAAGAAGGTAGGAGGTCAGTTTGGAAGTGGCTGGATTTTCTGAGTGGATACCACTCCACTGATTTTCATGGACAGAATATACAATCTGAACTTGGCCAAATATGTCTATTTAAATGAATGCTCTGAAACCCATACCCTCTAACTTTAAGTAATGATAGGAAAACCTCAAAAGGATTCAGAAATTCAACTGCAGCTTTACATTAATGTAAAAGCAGAATAAGACACCAGTGGCTGCTCCGCACATTTCTCTACATGCTGGAAGGGTTTTTTTTTTTTTTTTTTAAGGTAAGGGTTTCCTGAGAGATTTCAAGCACCGTGTCCCAGTTTTGTCCAGGCTTCGGAATACCACAGGAAGTTTCTCACAATAGTTCAATACTCTTTGTATCATCCAAATTCTGTAGGCAGTGCAGAGACACAGATGAAAATCTGGCACAGAAACATTTTGGAATCCATTTGACCATTTTGGAATCCAGAGACATCAAAGCTTGATTTGGATTGCATTTCAGGCAGATATCCAATGTGCTTTTCATTTTAACAAAACTGGTAAACTCATCCCAGTTTTTATTTGAATTGGTTCACTTGTCTGTGGTTTCATTTGAATGGGTCCATGCATTCCTGGGTTTGTTAGTTTTTACCCTGACCTACTTCACACATTCCTAGTCCAGTCTGGACTTTGTCCACCCTTCCTTGGGTGATGTTATTGAATTCCTTATTGCTCCTGTGTCAAATATCATCTTTTAGGATCATACCTCCATTTTGGATTGAGTAAACCATGGGGGAAGGTTGTTTTCAAACTGATTCACAATATAAAGTCTGTCATGGACAGACATGGTTTAAAGACACCAGAGTTCTAAGACACTTGTGGTTCCAGCAAGTTCCTCTCTAAAAAAGTTTTGGTTGACTTTGTTTGTTCTTTCTTTAGCTTTATGTTTATTTCCTTCATCTTTGCACAAGCTCCCCTTCTCCTTCATAAAACTATATCATTCTTGATCAACTTTATCTTCAAGGTCTTTGTTACTAATAATGTGCTTCTTATATTCCTGGTCCTCAGCCCCATTGCTTTAAAATGTAGTACACATTGCAATGATGTCAGAAAAAGGAAAACATACAATCAACTACGTACAACCCTTAGGATTTGAAAGTGTCAGAAACACTGAGTTGCAGGTTTTAACTGTCCTTCTCTTTCCCTCTCCCCAACCACCCTTTCCTAAATGTGTGGGTACTTGGTGTTACCCAGCTCCTGATTTTTTTTTCTCCTCAATTTCCATGCCTAATGAGCCTGAGCTGAGTTAATAATGGATGTAATAAGTAATGACTCATTGTTTTGGGGCCTGAACGTCTCCCTGTGCGATGGAAGAGGAAGCCAGGGCTCCGATGCTATTTGTTCTGCCATGTCGCTTGCCGTCTAGCAATGCCACTCATCAATAAAAGGCAAGATGACGGATGAGTTCATTTAATGGAATTCCTCCGAGTGAGCTGCAGCCACTGCTCTTCAGTAGGGTTGCGGCTTTGACTCTCTCTTTCTCTTTCTCTCACATTCACCCCCACCCTTATTTTTTAATATTCAGGACAGTTGGAAAGCGTGGCTGGCTGAGCGGGCTGCCATTTGTGCCAGCAGCTCCTTCTGCTCTTCACAACTGCTATCCTAAATCAAATCAAGAGCTTTGAGCAGGGAGATTAAATCGGCACCACCTGACAGTAGCATCTCATGGCATTTGTGCCTCTCGCCTTCCCTCCTCCCGTCCACCTGCACACACTCCTTTTATTTGTTTATTTATCTATTTGCATCTTGCCATCAGCTGGTGGGTGTGGAGGGAGGATGGGGAAGCATTTGAGGAGAATAGGATTTTAAGTGTTCTCAATATGGCCATGTGCAGCCTGAATAACTAAAACAAACCCGTTCCTTTGGAAAAGTATCAGGCTCTGCCTTTGTGCACAATCTACAGTCCTGCAGGTTTCCAAGGCCAGATCAGCTAAACAGGTTATTGTTGCAGTTTCCATTAGCATGCATCTGCTCTGAAGAGCAGATGCTTTTATTTTTTGTATTACAACCCCTGCCACCTTCACCTGCCTCCTCTGGTTCGCCTGCAGATTTGTGCAATGTTGTGCACCTGATTCTGACTCCACTCTCTCTGATTTACATGGGTGGAAAAGTCAGTTCAGTCAGATCCTCAGTGTAGCACCATGAAAGTCAATAGAGATAAGTCACTTCACAGCAACTGAGGATCTGGCCCCATTGACTAAGGAGATCATTTCTGATTTCCGTTAGAGTAAGAGAACTCAGAGGCAGACCCTGAACATGTCCCCAAAATGAGCACTTCATTTTCTAAATTTAATGTAAAAATATACATAGTAGGGCTTGAACCTGTACCATACAGCATATCCTCATCTCCTGATGGATCAATGGGACCAGCTTGCTGGTTTAACTTGCTTGTTTCTTTCATTGATGTATGAGAAGTCTCGGCTACTTGCAGCCTTGTCACTTAGTTTTCAAGTAACATGTTTCTATTATACACATCAAAAGATCACCACCACTCAGGGACCAGATACTCAACTGGTGTGAACAGCTATAGCCCTATTGATGCCAATGGGGTATATTTACACCAGCTGAATAGCTAACCAAGAGTCTCCTGTACAGTGGAAATAATTTGTAAATATTTCATGTTCATGATATAATGTTTTTGAGATTAAGCAAAGAAAGGCTAATAGGCGGGATGGTCAGATTTGTGCAGCTTGGAAACAGCTGTGGATACAAAGCAGGGAGGCTTAGCAAATTCTGGGTGGATTAAAGACTTGTAAAGGAGGAAGAAAAGCTGCATAATGTGATCTAATATGATTTAGTAAGAGGCCGTCCTGATGAAAAACCAGGAGCGGGACACATTGTTTTGCAGTCCAAGGGGGATTTACTAGAAATAATAGGACACTTCCCAACTAGTGTAAATCAGAATAGCTCTACTGACCTTTTTAGATCAGGTGAAGCTCTAATCCACATAGCTGAAATTTGCAGATGGGAAAGTTAGACTGAATGTTATAGGGGGAAAAGTCCTAAAGGAGAGGTCAGGTTGACGGTGGCTAGGAACCCATCAGAGGTGCTGGAAACACCAGTACTTGGATTATTTAAAAGAATATGAACAAAACACTGGAGACTATTGTGTAAGGCAGGGGTCTCAAACACGTGGCCCGCGGGCTGCATGTGGCCCCTAAAGCTATTTCCTGTGGCCCACAATGACACAATTGTTACCAATATTTGCAATATCCTTGTATGGAAAGGTTTCAGTGGTGAAGTCCTTGGACTACCATACTAAATCCTCACGTGGCCCTCTGCTAGTCTTTATGTGGCTCTCTTGGTGATTGGCGTAAGGAATAATGGTGGGAGGAAAAGGGAAAGGATGCTGGAGCAGATGACTAGTTTGGAAACTCTTATAGGTGGAATAATTCTCTTTTGCCTGTAATGAATCTAAGACTATCAACTGGCACCAGTTCTCTCAGGAAGTTGGCACCGAGTTTGTTTTTTACCTCCTGCCCTAGAGCAACAATGCAGACAAGTTTCCCTCTGTCAGCAACTGAAGGAGATGTGGGTTTGCAGGGAGGGCAAATAGAGGGAGCTAAGCTGGGAATAAAGGATACAAAATAATTCATGGAGTAAAAGTACATTAAATAACCTATAGAGCAATATACAAAAGTATATTAAAAAGCCTATGGAGGAAAGACAGCCAAGAAACAGATTAACAGAGCATTACATTTTATTGTTGAGAACAAATGTCCCATTCCTTTCTCTGAGCTCCTAATCAGCATTTTTCATTATTTCCCTTCCCCTGTATCTGGCTCCCATGCCTCAGTGCCCATAGCAACACCTCCAGTGGTGCTAAAATCTATATACTGCAACAGCGTTCCCAGGCACAGAGCTACGCCAAGGCCTACATTTGATCCAACAAGAAGCAAATACCCACCCCGGGGTACAAGGTCATAATAAGAATTCCCCTCTGGTGCAAATAGTCTTAGCAATCATACCCCACCATTCTCCCCTATGAACTTGGCTCATTTTGATCTCACTTGTTTTTAAGCTCATTTCATGTGGCAATCAGAGCAGCTTGTTTTCTTACAGAGATGGTTATTCAGAAAGTGGATGCCTACTAGGAGAATATGAGTGTATGAGAGGGGACTGGCTTGTTTTAAGGACTCATTCTTTTGAATTCTAGGGAAAAAAATGGGTCTTTACTTTGATGAGATTTTCTATATTTTATACTATTTTATTGGCCTGTGCCATTTTACTCTACTAGAGCCTAATGTATGTTTCAGTGGATGGGAGCGAAGGTAGGTGACTTGTGCTCTCCTGAGGTTGGTAACAACCCTGGAAGTGCTTCTGGCACTGAAATACACTGTTGTGCAATTTTTAAACTGGGGTATTTTTTATACATGTTCATCCTTTTTATGTATTGGCTGGGATAATTTAGTGAGAGTGTTCCTACTTTTTTGGCAGGGGGTTGGACTAGATGACATCATGAGGTCCCTACTAACCCTATGATTCTATGAGTCACCATTGCTCGAATTTTCTCCACTCTTTTTTTCTCCAGACTGTGACCCCTTGACTCCCACTTGAGAAACTGCTCAGCAGGGTGCATCCTTTGCAGTTAGCACTTCCCTGCTAATAAATGAAGACCAGATACAATGCCTAGTGAAGTTAGTGCAAAGGCTCCAGTCAGTTTCAATGGGTGTTCGTAGGGTGTGTGGGTGAATGAGTAGATAGGGAAACAAACAGATGAGGAAAGAGGCAAAGGGGAGGTCATTTAGTAAGGTGACTAGGTAGCTGATGGCAGAGGGACTGATGAGAAGTGAGTGAACGGCCAGATGAACTTTAGAATTGTTGTTCGAGGGAGGGGAGATTAGAGAGGTATATGAGTAGGTGAATGAATGATCATGTAAATAGCTGATCAAACTTTACTGAAGAGCTGCCCTTCAGTTACTTCTACAAAGGAGAACATTTGAGTGGAAAATTTATTAGAACACTTCAGGGTACTGCACTGGAAAAACTTTTAAGATAGCTCTTGGTAGGAGGAGTGTGCAAGTTTTTGGGTGAAATTAAACAATCAGTGCCAATGGGAAAAGGGTGGAATTCAGTGTTCTGAAACCATAGAATGTCCCTGACATATTTTTTTAAATGCACACAGCAATTATGCTCTAATTTACACCAGTGTAAATCAGGAGTAACCCCACTGACCTCAGTAGGGTTACTTACAGTTATGATCCAAAGGGGTATTAGTCTAGTCCAGCAAAACAAACAAAAACGGTGTGGTGGCACTTTTAAAAACTAATAATTTATTTATCGCATGAGCTGGATTTCCTGGGAGAGAATCCTACTTCATCTGATGAAGTCTGATTCTCTCCAATGAAAGCTCATGTGATAGATAAATTTGTTAGTCTTTAAAAGTGACACCAAACGTCTTGTTTGTTTTACAGTTAGGAGTAGTGGACTTTAGACCATTTATGAATCTGAAGCCAGTGAAGCCATGCTGATCTACAAAAGTGAGGAGCTGGCTTTCTGAGTCTTGGTTCTCTAAAGCTAGTTTACATGAGAGAATTAATCTCTTCTTATTATTTTCACCACAATTTTCTATTATCAGTAGTGCTATCACCATTGCCTCTTAAGACCTTTTCCCCAAAGTGCATCATAAGAAAAGTATAGCCCTATAAACAAGGACCCACAGGGAGATGATTTAAAAAACAAAACAAAACCTGCAAGATGTATTGAGAACCAAGGATACTGTAATGGAAAACACAAATAATGAAAAACTGCTAAATCAGTATGCACCATATGTAAGCTATTCTTGAGGAAAAATCTTCTCCATAAACAACAATCAGAGGCGAAGAGTTGACCACAAGACCCCTCCTTAATTCAATTCAAAATAGCCATGATCACTGGTATTCTAGGGCTCAGATGGAATCAAAACATGTTTCAGTTATGCTCTTCCCTCTACCAAGGTTTCCAAGACCACAGGGCACATTTGGAATGGAAGGGTCTGATCCTCAGCTGATGTAAACTGGCATTGCTCCACTGAGTTTAATGGAACCAACCTGATTTACCCCAATTGTGGATCTATCACTGGACATGAAAACCAAACCAGCAGGGTGAGCTTTCCTGTCAACATTGCAAAGCATTTCTGCATATGTATTTGATCAAAGTAAGATTTTATACATTTTCCATGCTCATCTGAACAATAAAGATAAAAACATTGTGAGCAAATGCACTATTGTTAAAAGGGAGCCAACCAGGTAATATATTTAATCATAATGTAAATGAGAGATCAAGCCTCCACAAGGGCTCTTATCCACAATTTTCTCCTATCCAAACAAGCCCACAAACAGTCACTGACAAAGGCAGAATCTTTTAATCTGTTTGAAGAATATTCTCACCTTTCTTCCTTCATTGTTCTGCTTTATGTTATCTACTGTTCATTCCTATTACCTCTTTATAGCTGTTTTCTTAAAGTTGTACCACAAAGACCTGTAAAAGAAATTTATGGCTCTTGGGGTTTCAACAAATTCTAAATAACCATAGCATGAACACAAAGCATTAATTAAAAGACACTGGAGTCTAAGTTATAACAGAGATTTTGACATTTAAGCCTTCAGCACCATGTAAATTTAAAAAATGGTATGACAAACAGTGAGCAATTTGATGGTCAGGGGTTTATTGTGGATATCTTAATATCACTGTCATAAGAAACTGTCTGTCCTTCGTTTAACCCATAGAGAAAGTCCCAAGGGCCTGGTTCATAAAGCATGACACTGCCTTAACCTTTTTTGTAATAATTCACAGAGTAGTGTAGCATTTACTTTGCATACGCTTGAAACTACACAAAAATGCAGGAAAACTGTGTGTTAAATGCATTGATGCAAAGATAAATTCACCACATCCTCATTTCCTCTGACTTGGGTCTCCCCTGTTGGTGTTTGAAACACACTAAACCAGATGCTTGTTTTATCCAATGTCCTGGCTGTACTATGCAGTTCAAATCTTGTTCATTCATTTTTTAGCATAATTGTCATTTGCATTCAGTAGCACCTAGAGGTCCAAACAAAGATCAGCCCCCATGGTGTTGGGCACTATAGAAAGTAAGAAATAATCCCTGCCCACAAGAATAACAGTCTAAATTGAGAAGACAGACAAAGGAAGTAGTAGGACACCCATTTTACAGATGGGTGTTGAGGTATCAAAACACTTAGCCCTTGTTTGAGCAATGTACTGATGCACTTATTAATTTTGAATATTGGCTTCAGTGGAACTACTTGTGCATAAAGTTAGGCATTAGGTAAGTCCATTGCTGAGTTGGGGCCCAAATAACCCATCAAAGATCATTTATGAAGTCGATGACTGAACTGGAATTTAATCCTGGTCCACAGAGTCTCAGTTTAGTCTCCAGGCAATATGATCCTTCCTTTCTGGGTCATGCCTCACAAGTTCACCTATTATTCTTTACCTGTTCATCAGAACCAGCAAACTGCATGGACTTTTCTGCAAAAGGTTCTAAAAATCCTATCTAGAAAACAAACAAGAAAACCCCACTTGGCTTGCTAACTCTTTATGAGTTCTTCACCTTTGCTTTAGATTCATTCTCTCACTTTCCTTGTGTACCCTTCCCGCTTTGTGCTGTTATTTAATATCCCGCCAGTTGTGTAATTTCAGCTCCCAAATTGAATAAGACGTTCTCTCTGGTGGAACTCTCACCTTGACAAATAGCCAAATAGTAATTATTATTCCTTTCAGAGGCTGAGCTATGGAATCATGGCTTTAATTTCCAAAGCTTGAGTGCCGAGAAATTTATGCTATACTTTCCTCGTCAGGGTTTTCATCTGAGATCATATTTCAGCCCCGCTCCTTTGATGATATGATTAAGTTAATTCCTTTATAAAGTTTGAAGCTCTGTGAGATATTCAAGAAGGAAACAGATAGTTGCTTTAGCTTCATTTTCTTCCCTCTCTGAAAATGAGCACTGGAGGATCGGGGTGCAGGGAATAGAGAGATTTCTGACAGTTTTTAATACTTTGAAATTTGTTATAAGTTAATTGTTTTTTCTGTGGCAGAACCCAGCAGAGATGGGAGAGGGGGAATTGTTCTAGGTGCTGTGTAAACATAAAATAAGAGGCAGGCTGTGAGTCAAAGAGCTTATAATTGAAATAGACAAGACAACATATAGAAGAAAGGAAATATTGTCATCCTCACTTTCCATATGGGGAACAGAGGCCCAGAGATTAAGATCAGACAACTAAGGGTATTTAGATGCTTGAGGAGAAGATAGGTGCCTAGTGGGATTTTAAATGGTACCTAGGTGCCTAATTCCCATGGGTTTCAATAGGTGTTAGGCACCTGGGATATGTCTACACTGGAACTTTACATCGACTTCATCTTCCTTAAGTCAACCTAAGGAAGGCTCTGTCCACATTGGGAATTTATTAAGTCGACTTAAGTGAAAGTAGCTCTTAAGTCAATTTAATAAAGTCAACTTAAGCGGTAAGTCGGCCTAGCAGCTGTCAGTATGGATATGGGCATTCTACAGGAGTGCTCGATGAGGACACTCTAAGTCTACTTAACGAGCTCAACTTTAAGTCGACTTGAAGTTGACCTTATTAAGTCAAATTAACAGAGCCTCCAGTGTAGACATACCTATGGGCACTTGTGTAACACCTCCTAGGTGCCTATCTGCCTCTTTAAGTGTCTAAATAACTTTAAAAATCTCTCACTATGTAACTAGCTCAGGCCACATGAAAAGTCTCTGGGGCTATGTCTATACTACAGGCTCAGGTAAGTTGACTTAATAAGGTCTACTTAAGTCAACTTTAAGTAGTGAGGCCTTAGTGAGGCCACATTGCATTAAGTTGAATTTATGAGTCAGCTTAAGTCAGGGAACCCATTTAAAGTCGACTTTATTAAGTCACCTTTAATGGCCACATTGTGTTAAGTTGACTTAATAAAGTCAACTTAACTGTTAAAGTCAACTTTAAGGGCAGGAGTTATTAAGTCGATTTAAGGGAGCCCTTAGGTGGACTTAATGAACTCCAAATGTGGTCAGGGCTTTGCTTAACTGACTTAAGCCCATAGTGTAGGTGTGCCCTGGTGGATCTGGAATGTGACTATAGACCTCCTAAATTCCAAATGGATAAATATGGTAAAGCGTAGAGTTATTTGTTTCTGTGCCTCTCCTGAGCGGGCTGAGAAATGTTCTTGTTGGGGCCATTATAGACACTATGTGTGGTATTAACAGCTACCAGGAATTCTCTTTTTGCTTAAGTGGTAGAGATCTGTGTTTTCTGAACAAAACGATTAGAACTGTGCACCCAGTGTCATTATGAAGTTACATTCCGTCACAGCCATGTACTCTTTGCAGATGTCACATGGATTTCTTGTGATATGAAAATAGCATGGTTTTCTGCTGGTATTTTTTTTCCAAGTGGATGAGTGCCACACAAACGGTTTACACTTGCAACACACTGTCTTGAGCTCATATAGCTATTCATCAGCTATTTTAGGAGCAATATAAGTTAGTCTTGTATGGATGTTCCTTTGAAATATTTACTCCCCTCATGTAAAATGTCCAGAATACTAAATGATATCTGTGAAGTCACAGATAATCAGGCAATCTCTTCAGGTCTCACCAGCTTTTATAAAAATGAAAATAAATTAGTCATGCTGAGCAGCTGACTAGGAGACTGTAGGATAGAGTTACTCAGGAAATGGCATTGAAGAGTGAAGAGGTGACATTTGTCCTACTGAACTGAAGCCCAAGCATGTTACCAGAGGGCCCTTTGTAGCTGGAAGTTCTCTAGTTGAAATGAAGCATACTACACTGCTCATCGCTAAAACAGTGTGAAACTCAGCTATTTTCATTTGTAGGAGACCCTGAAAAATTTTTGGTGGCTTCATTTTCTGAGTCTTTGAACTGTTCAATTTTCTCCTTGAGTTCTAAGATTGAGCAGAACCAAAATCCTGGAGCCAGTTTTCTCAGATTTTAATGAGTTGTTGCAGACCAGTTTTTAAATGGAAATCACAGCTAGGTGTGTTTTACCTAGACTTGTCCTTTAGAGTGACCTTTTTTTTTTTTTTTTGTCTTTTGCAAACTCTAGTCATTTCTAAACATTTGTGTGGCATTCAAGATCTGAAAAGTACAGTGAGATTCTCATCTGACTCATTTAATTGTCTCAGTGTCATGGATGTGCTGAGATTTGTTGAGAAGCTTGCCCTCCAGCTAAATTAAACTGTATCTCATCTCAGGAGCATTGCATTTATTGGTCAATAATTGTTTTGTCATCACTACAGTTATTGGACAACTTCATCATAGCGTAACTGTGTGTGAGAGTAGTTACTCATTGTACCTTTAGTAGGGAAGATAGAGAATTCATTGATGAGACGCTAATGTGTCATAACTCAAATTATACAAAGTGGAACAGATCTATCAGAAAAGAGCTCCACTCCACAATAGCCAGGTGGTTAGAGTTGTCATATGAGTGACCCAGGTTAAAGTCCTTGCCTTTGAATAAGATGACATGAGGGCTTTTGAACCTCGAATGCGTAAGGCCCAGGTGAATACCTGATTGTAGAATTCAGTAGCTACGGCAATCACCTTAGGTATGGAAACCCATGTTTATACTTTTCTGTCCCTCCCATGCTCCTTGTGATTACATTAGCATCCAGGACATAAAAATTATCTCAGTCACTTGTTGCCCCCTAGAAATATTAATTTAGTTCTACAAAATGTAACAGCTTATACAAGGGGTCTCAAACATGCTGCCCACTATTTCCTGTGGCCCACAACAACACTAATCATTACCGAAATTTGCAATATCATTGTATGAAAAGGTTTCAATGATGCGGCCCTCGGGCTAATGTACTAGTCCTCATGCAGCCCTCATTGTGATTTGAGTTTGGGACCCCTGGCTAATATTGTAAACATTGGGGGAAGGAATCCCAGAAATGCCAATATCCTGGTGGTGAGTCCACATCCCTGGGGTATCAGAGAATTCCAGAGCAGAGACTTTGAAGCTGGGTTTTCCACATCCAAGGAGAAAACTCTAACTCCTGGGCCTCTATGTATTCTGGTATCATGCCTCCCGTCCCCAGGAAAAAAAACAAAAACAAAGGTTTTTGTTTCATCCACATTTGAGAGAGAAAAAAAAATGGAATCTGAATATTATTCAAGGGATAGGAAATACATTTTCTGTTCAATGATAATGCTCAAATCCTGGCCAGCCTCATTAAGGAATAGCTATATCAGAATGGCCTTGTGATCTATCTTGTCTGGTCCCCTGACTTAAAGAGCAGCCAGTGCCAGATGTTTTGGAATAAGGGGAAGAAACCCTGTTGTGACATTTATGGATTGATCTACCAACATGGAAAAATTCCTCCTAATCCTATCAGTGTGTGGCTAACATAAACTCTGAAGCATGAATGTTTATCTCCCATATAAAGATGTTTTCATTTTCATAATGCAATTGTGGATGTGCCATCATCAGCACTAATATCTGGGTTTCTAAAGTGCTTTAGAATCCCTAATATGTCCTATGAATTAAAGTTATTCCAACCCAAAGTTGGGTGCATTCCAAACTTAAGCATATAGTATCTTGCACAGACAGTTTCTCACGTGTATAAAACATATTTGGACTTTAGAGAGCATTTTAAAATAAACTTTCACAGTTTAGGAGGTACTTATTTTCTTTCCAAATACTAGAGTTGCCCAAACATTTCCTTCATCCGAAAGCATTCAAAAATGATATGCACATTCCAGCAGCAGTGAAAGAAATAAAACCTCTCTTTATAACAGCCTGGATCTGTGTTACCTCCTAATCTGATTAATACGTATATTAAAGCTATCTTCTTGATATGATCCTGTGATAGGGCTTTATGGACTCTTTTTCATGACATCTACATGACACATTAACACATTTCCATTACTGCCTCCACTGGCTCTATAAATTTCAATTATAGATTGAAATATTATATGCATAGTCATTTATGTATTTTGTACTGGTGGAAATTCGTTTTTGAAATGAGATTTTTATTGTTTGGTACAAGCAAAAGGAAGTGGACTGTCCTCTCTTTACCCCCAACATGGGTAAATCCCAGGTAGTGGTAGTATGGGCCACCTCACAAAGTTCGTCTTGATTAAGCATATTCTCCCTGCATGTTCATGGTCAGATTCACCCTCGACTTGCACATTATATAGGCTTCAGATCAGGAAAATGAATATGTAACTTTAAGCACTTCAGTTCCTTTAGAATGGGATGTAAACAAGTGCTTAAATGTTTTGCTGAATACTGATAAAATGGTGACTTTGGGAGAGAGTCATTTTCAGGTTTAAATTGCTCTCACTTTGAATTAGCTAGCAGTCTACGCTCACTTTGCACTAGTCCAGTGGTTGTTAAAGTTAGGGTTAGGACGCTGTACTGGCTCACAGACACTCACGCACTGGGTCGCAGCACCCCTTGCTGCCACTGCCTGCCGACTAGAGTGCATTGTTCAAAAATGTAATTGCTGGGTCATGGGCATAAACGATTTTTGTTTCAACCAGGTCCTGAGGAAAAACATTTGAAAACCATGCCCAAGTGTTACTAACCGTACAAAGGTGCTGGCTAATGCTGAATTGGATGCTGAATCGGATTGATGACAAGGCAACCAATTACTGACAATTTTACTGGTAGCTCCTTTTTGTGTATGAGTGATACCGAGATGTGCTCACTGCAAAGTGGATGGAGATACATTGCTCATTTCACATCAGCCATTAATTACGACTTCATCTGGTTTTACCCCTGGATTCAAGAGGAGATCTATTGGTGATAGTCATAGATCCAAGCAACCAATTCACCAAATCATCCAGGCTGCCCTACACTTTTACCCCCTCCATCTGAGAAAATGCACTTGGCCTGGGCCCCAAAGAGCATTCAAATCAAATTAATTGGATCAAGCCTGTGATCAAGATGACTCTTAGTTCTGCCAGCATCTATCAGACTTTCCATCATAACCATGTAAATATAAGGGGTGAAATCCTGACCCTGTAGATGTCAATGGCTAGACTCCTGCCGGCATCAAATGAGCAGAATTATACCCAGAGAATGTCTGTGACCATATCTAAGAACTTTTAGATAATATTCCCTCCATCCTTTACTTTCCTTCCAGCCTCTACTTTTCATTTGTAATACCAATAAAGGCAGGGAAAGATTTTAACTAATTTCCTTAAGATATGTTCGCAGCCCTGCTATTGCTCAGTACTACATTTACCATTCATATAACATCTGTTAGATGGAACAGATAAGAAGTTATAATTCCTGTTACTTTGCTCTGTTGTCAATACTGCCAGAATGAGATAACACTCTCTCTTTCTCTTGCTCTGTTTTTTTTTCCTTCCCTTGTCCTTCAAGAAAATTGTCCTTTTATTTATTTTTGCTTTACCCAAGAGTGGCAGCTGATTTTGAAGTGTCAGGCCATTATTTGTTTTTTTGGATGTTACCATTTATTGCAAAGAGGATAAAATCAATGTGACATTTCCAGAACTATGATAGATGAAAATGGTGAGTGGTCTTTAAACGCAGAAGGCTAATTTTTTAAAAATGTCACCAGTGTACTATTTCAGACTTTGTCAAAGATAAAACAATAAAAGTTATAGACATGAAAACTAATAATATTTCACTGGATAAGCTATAGATAAGGATGACATACACTATGCAAGTTCTATATGTCTTTCTCTACCCAGTCTGCTAGAACAGCAGAAAAGGTGTTAATCATAATTTCTTTGAATGAGTTGATTAGAAGATCTTCATTTGAAGAATCTTTAGTTTTTAAGGTACTGCTCTAACCAGCAAGTGTGTGAGCATGGATACATGTTCTGGTATGTACACTATTGCGAACCTACGTGTGTGTGCTACCACAACGACTTTACACATAACACTACAGCAATATAGGAACATTTTACCTACAGGCCATGTGTTCAAAGCCTGCCATATCATAATGTTCTGATAGCTGTTTGATAAGTGATGCGGAATTACTCCAGTTCTAAAGAGAAACTATATATAATACAGCTGGAATCTCTGTAAACACTCTCAACAGACAGTCCAAAAAATGAATGATTATGGAGATTAAAGAAGTATACTTCCCTAGAAGTAAACCTTGACATCAGGATTGGACAGCTGGGCTGGGTGCTCCATTGGCCAGGCACTGTATACACCTTAGGTGTGGCACCCACATTAGGCCCCAGGCTTGGAATTAACAGTGCAACCAACCCACATATTGTAAGCCAGGATTGAAGACTAAAAAGTATTGTGAAGTACCATGTCCACTCATATGACTGAATGTCCTCTGGTGCAGCTTCCTATTGTCCTCATCATCAATCAGCAGCAGCAGCAATGTTACAAATCACTTCACCAACTAAGATCAGTGATTCTGAGCACATTAAATATCAAGCTTCATGCAATATACCTAGGATTTTGGCTTCAGAAAGATTTGTCTTCTGTTAGGCTTTTACTTTTAAAGTGAATGGCAATGCTCATTAAAGATGCTAGATTGACAAATCTAGAGGTTGACATTCTGTTTATCCAAAGAATTCATACAGGAAAGACTGCAGTAGTGAAAACTTTCTCCCCAAATTGCTGCTCTGCCCTACTTCAGCACACTCTTGGAAGGACCACCTCTTTCTTCCACGCTTATTTAAACTTAGGGTGAGTCTATACTGATGGTGGCAGTACTATTTTCTGGGTTTGACTGAGCGATCTGTGTAGACATGCTCAATAGCTCTGCAACTCACCATAGCAGGTCCAGCCCCAGAACTGTAGTTGCACTAAGCCAACCAGAAGACATTTCCATTTGACTTGATGAAGTGTGTAGTGAGCTCTTAGTAAGCCATTGGGAAATACGCAAGGTATTTTACGTTCCTTGAGTATCTCTCATTGACTGCCACCAAAAAATGTGACAGGTATAGACAAGGACCAAGCCTCCTTGATGAAACTGCAAGCACAGGCACTAGTTTGCACCATTTGTGATGCTGTATTATTGTGATGGGAAGATATGTCCACAGGAAGGAGACAGTGGCTCTCACACTTATTTCATACTGTTGCCTCACTGGAGGTTAATAAACTTTGGTCCCCACTAATCTGAGCTGAAATTTCACCATCAACAGAGAAAGATGGTGTGTCCTAGTTATAACCTGTATGATTCTTCAAAACCTTAGTGAATGAGATGTTGATCTGAATTCTAAGAAACCGAACCCATCATTTTAAGAGAATGTTAGAATCTATCTAACTGAATAGCATATGTATGTAGCATTAAGTTCTACCGGTGAGCTTTACAAGTGTCTAAATACCAGATGTCAGTATTTACCATGCCACAATTGATGCTTTATTTTGCAGCAGTGAAATACTGCAAGAAAAAGGAAACAGCACACATAGCAGTTTAAACTTGATGTTGGTTTTACAGCCTCATTTGGGGGAGGAGGGGGAAATAACTTCACAGTTTAACTGCGGATTAAATCTGATCTGATTCAGCTCTAATCATCTCATTAGAAGCAAATTAGCATAAATTAGGAAGCAATTTGGGGAGAAGTGGGTTGAAAGACTCATTATAACTCCTCCCCCACTACTTCCTCATACACACACAGACCAAGATACAGAAAGGAAGTACCGATAATTTGCCACAAGCCCTATTTCACTCTTACAATTCTCTGAAAAGAGGCAATTCAGTTTTAAAGGTCCACTTTGGAAGCTAGTGACTAGGTCAGATTTTGAATTAAAATCTAAGAAATAGCACTGTATGGTTTCAGAGTCTGGCAATGAAACATGAGCACTTTGCTTCCAGGTCATGGGTTCAAACCTAGCTGCAATAGTTAGTGACCATAAATCACTGATTGACATTTGCTGTATTGTATGAAAACATGCCACTGTTCTCTCTTTAGTTCCAAGCAGGAAAAAAAAAAAAAGTTTACATAACAGAAGCCATGAGCACAACTGATGTCTCTGTAGACAGTTTTAGCAGAGGGGTCAAACAATGAATAGCTATATAGACTAAAGAACCCTTCTATAAATTTAGGTGGAACTTTAAGGTTACAGTTAGGCAACTGGAATGGGGAACCCATTAATCTAGACACAATACACACAGAACAATAGACAGTCAATGACACCAAAGAGCTAACAGATCAAATAGAAGAGAGAAAGAGAATGGAAGAAATGCTATGATATTTTTGACAGAATGAATAGAGGCACAGAAGGATCAAGCAATTTTCTGGAGTTACAGAGTTAGACTATAGGATAGCCAGGAACTGACTGCCAATTTCCCATGAGCCAGTTCTGTGCTTTTACCAAAACACCATCCTTCTTCTACTGTCAAGTAAGATTTATGATGAAATTCCATCATGTGCAAAAAAAACCCCACACAACTTGGGGTGTAGCAGCAAAAATGGCAATATGCCCATGAAACCTTACTTCACTGTCCTAGTGAGTATGCATTATTATACCATCTTTAATTATATAATCATATACCGTTGTTTGTAGATGATGCCTAATTGAAGTGAAACAGTCTCCCTGCTCTTAGTTCCAGCAGAAATTGTCATAGAAATCAATAGTGGCCTTCAGGAGCAACTACAGGGAGTGTCTTGCAAAGCCACTTTAGCCAGAGATGAAGGATGCCTGTTTACCCTGGGGACAGTGTCAGAAGGGTAGCCGTGTTAATCTAGTCCAGCAAAACGAACAAGGAGTCTCATGGCAGTTTTAAAGACTAACAAATTTATTTGATTTGCTCTTACAGTGTGACCTGATACTATGACTTACACATCCCTGCATTTGTTTTCCTCCCATTCTGTAGGTTCCCCCATCTTCAATGCATCTCAGGGAGTGGGATTTTCCCCCATGAATTGTCATGCGATAAATAAATGTGATAGTATTTAAAAGTGCCACCAGGCACTCTGGCTACGTCTACATCTGAAAGCTTATACCAGACTTGCTTAGTTCGAACTAAGCATTGCTGAGTTAGTTCAAACTAACTGCTTAATTCAAATTTATTTATTTTGAACTAGCATGGCTATATCATGCTACTTCAAACTAAGTTTGAACTAATCACTAAGTTTGAACTAACATTAGAACTAACTAGATTAAACTCAGCTTTGCTGAGTTCAAACTAAACATTTTTTTAGTTCGAACTAGGCAAAACCTAGTGTAGACAGGGACCGAATTAGTCCAGATTAAGCGTCCTTAATCCAGACTAATTTGCTAGTGTAGACGTACTCTTTGTTTGTGTTTCTGGAGATAGTACATGTGTCATCCAGTTGGCACAAAGGTCCTGTAAGAAGGAGGAGTATGCTCCATGTGAAAATTTTCAGAGAATTTTGCTGCTAAACTCTCATAGGTCCCTACTGAACATGTGTGAACTGAGGGTGATTTTTTTTTGGAGTCCTATAACTTGGCCCTCTGTGGGTGAACTTTCACAAGATGGGAAAAGGAACATTCATGACAACAAAAACAAAGACTTCCAAATTTGACATCTTAGTCCAAGGCATGGAGGTAGCACTTCTCAGTTACATTGTTTAATGTGGGAAAAACAACATAGTTTCCCCCAACCTCATTCTTTGAAATTTTTGATAATTTCACAAAAGTTCCAAAAACTCAGAAGAGAAAATTTCTGCCATCATACCACTTCTAAGCAATTAAAAAAAATATTTGAGTCTGAGAAGGACATTTTATGTCTAAATGGTGACTATAAGATAAATACTTGTATATACTTAATATCTCATATCAGAATTGAAAACCATCCACCTGTAACTCATCAGACTTGTGTAAGTGAATTATTCTTTTGATTACGATTAGGCAGTTTCATCATCTTCCCAACGAAACAATGTCTGTCTTAAGAAACAGCCTTCATCTTGAAGTATCTGGGTGAGAAAGAGTCATCACACTACCAAATTAGTAAGAAAAGCATTCATTGCAGTACAACTGGCTGCCTTTAAGGGACTTTCCTCAGTGCAGCTCAGAGACATGAGTTCCAGGCTGGCTAGATGTCTTAATTGAATTGACATTGCTGTAGAAAGCAGAAAACAAAACCACACAGACCATTCCAGGAACAGAGGGTAAGTGGGTGAAGGAAATCCATAAATCCTGTTAAAATCATTTGCACAGCCCCAGAAATGAATCAACATACAGTGACCCTTACAAATGCATTTTCCAAACAATGTGTCTGTAATCACGTGTGTGGGCATTTGCATCTTTAATTTGCCTATGCAAATACCAGGATTTGGGGCACATTTGTACACTGTGCGTGTAATATATTTACCTCTTCATGTCTGTACTATCATCTTCTCTCACTCTTGTCATTTTAAAGAAATTTTACCCAACTTCTATAGTCCTAGCTCTTTTGGATTTATCTTTCCCCTTCCATCCCTCCCTGGCTCTCATTTCTGTCCTATTATTATGCCTCTGAGATTTTCTTCTTTCTTTTTTGTCTAAGGGATGCAGCAATGTCTAATGATTACAGCAGGTTCATGTAATCTCCTGTGTCTCACTCTACCCATAAACAAAATTGTTGAAGTAATACGTACCTCCTTCATACAGTGCTTTGAGACTCTCAGGTAAAAGTTGTCATTTACAGGCTTTACAGTACAGCTTCTTTTCCTCAGCTTTTTCTGTTTTCCTCCAGCCTACTGGTAAATGGTACATCCTGTTTGATTTGTTTCTTTTTCTTTCCTACAAATCTGCCTGTCTTTCTCTTTCCTTTGCTCTCTAGCTCTACTTTCCCATTCCTTAAACCAGTTCTTTCTTTCTTGTCTCTGCAAGTACAGCTGGGTGCAAACAAGAATTTCTGTTCTGCAGGAAATCCCAGAATTTCAAAATGAATTATTTTTCTCAATTTAAATTAAAAACTCATGTTTCCACTGGATGAAAATAAATAAATGGATATTTGATTCAGAATTACCAAAATGTTTTGTTTAGATAAGGTTAAAACATTGCAATATAAAATGCACTGTATTAAATATAATGTAAAGAATTATTATATGAAAATAAATATTTGTATATAATACAAGTCAATTAAATGAATTAAAACATCACTCAAAGAACCATAGACATAGGACTGGAAGTGATGATCCTGATCAGTTAGTGTGTCCTTCTGCACACTGCTGACCACAGAACCTAGCATGTTCACTCCTGTAATAGACCCCTAACATCCAGCTGAGTTACTGAAGTACTCAAATCATGATTTAAACACCTAATTTTACAGAGAATCCATGATTTAAAATATTTTAAAGTGTCCCTACACTGCAGTTACCCATGCTCCATGCTGTGGTGGAAAACAAACAAACAACAACAACAACAAAAAAGTAGTTTTTTGACCTTGGGGAAAAATTCTTTTCTAATCTCAAACATGGCAGTCATTTAGATTGCATTTGTGCAAGAATGATCAACTAGCCAGATCCTTGGGAAAGAATTTGTTGTAACCCAGAGACCTTCCCATTTAATGTCTCTTCACTGGCCATTAGAGCTATTTAGTACTAAGAGCCACAGACCAGCTACATTCCTTTCAAATCAAAGGGCTGGAAGGGACCTCATGAGATCATCAAGTCCAACCTCCTGGGAATTGAACCCAGAACATTCTGCATGTTAAGCAGAGGTGCTAGCCACTACACTACTTGCAATAGCTAGGCAAGCTCATAATTTAAACTATATAAATTTATTAAAATGGTCTTGAAACAAGTTTTTGTTTTTGTTTTTTGCTTGTTTGCCCTCACTGCTCCCATTGGAAGCCTGTTTCAGACTTTCATTCATTTGATGGTTAGAATCCTTTGCCTAAGTCCAATCCTACATATGTTGATGGCCAGTTTATGTCCATTTGTTCTTGTGTCCACAGCTATTATAAAATTAAATGATTCCTCTCCCTCTCTGGTATTTAGTCCCCTGTTGTATTTATAGAGAGCAATCATGTCTCCCCTTAGCCTTCATTTGTTTAGGCTGAACAAACTAACTTCTTTGAGGCTCTTATTATAAGAAAGGGTTTTTTTTCCACCCATTTCCTCTTAGTAGCCCTGCTCTGTACCTGTTCTAATTTGTATTCACTTTTATT
Source organism: Podocnemis expansa (assembly GCA_007922195.1). Classification (NCBI taxonomy): domain Eukaryota; kingdom Metazoa; phylum Chordata; order Testudines; family Podocnemididae; genus Podocnemis; species Podocnemis expansa. The sequence goes on from ML682046.1 coordinate 9,005,729, forward strand.
TAATATAAGAAACTAGAATTGTTGAAACATTCCAGGTGACTTCTCACCAATTTCTTGTAGAAAGGCACAACTATTTCTCTTTCTACTGGAGGGGGGGGAGCTTGATGTATCCTACGACTGCATTAACTTTTTTTCCCCACATTACTGGTACATAGTCATCCAACCAGTGCTCCCCATTCTGTCTCCACCTCTATCACTTCCAACTGATAAAGTTCCTAGTTTATAGCAAAAATTCTTATTAGTCCTTAAATGCATGACCATGTACTATGCATTATTAAATTTCATCCCTTTTCTACTCCAGTTTTCAAGATCATCCAGATCATCTTGTATGATATTCTCATCCTTCTCTATAATGACAATGCCTCCCAACTTTGTGCCACCCACAAACTTTCTTAGCACATTCCCATTTTTTTTTTTTGCCAAGGTCACTGTGAGGGGGCATCTGCCCTGCACAGGTCAGGAGTGGTTGAAAACAGCCAAATGGAGGAAGCTGCAGGAGAGCCAAACAGAGCCCAGTGGCCTAGTATAAAAGGAAGCTGCCAGGCAGCATAAGGCCTCCCTTCCCGGCCGGTGGACTCTGGTGAGCCCTGCACCCTGACCATGTCCCCTGAGAGAGGCCCCTGAGACACCGAGGCCTCCCTGGATGTGGGAGACACCAGCCAGCCTGGGACCGCACCACCTGCCAGCCCCGAGCTGTCCCCCACCCTGGAGGAGAGGGCCAGAACCCCCAAGAGGAGCAAGAGAGGGAGACCGAAGAGGCCACTGCAATGCAGGGGACATCAAGCGGACATCAAGAGTGCCTGTTGATGAGTGTTCCCCCGCCTCCAGGCAGGCATGACCAAGAGTGCAATGGCATGGGTACCGAGGGGGGCATGGCCCTGGGACAGGCAGGGCTCAGGCCCAGTGGGTGTGCACCGGCTCTCCCATGGATGCAGGTGGCAGAGAGGCATGTGCAGAGAGGGTCACGGGTCCAAGTGGGATGGGGGTCCCTCATCATGGGGGTGGCAATATGCAGACGTGGCAGCATGCAGGACAGAGAGCCTGTAGCCCCCACCATTGTCACATGGCCTCAGGAGACTTCCTGGGCCACTTCTGCCTAGTACAGGTCACTGCTGTGGGCCACGAGGCCACGTGCCCCCTGAGTGCAGGTACACAGCACACAGATTGGGAATCCTACAGGCAGTCAGGGCAGAGGTGTTTGCAGCTGACAGGCTACACAAGGGTCAAGGCCAACAGGTTGAGACACTCAACTGTTCTCTCTCCTGCCCTGCAGCTCATGCGCCCACCCGCTGGCCAACTCCTGCGAGCCCGCCCACCACTACGAGGCTAAGGAGGAGAGCTCACCGGTCCTGGGATGAGATCCTGACCAGCCTGCTTGAGCTCGGCCAGCAATCAGAAGAGTCCTTCTGGGCCTGGTGACAGGAGCAGCCAGAAGGCCGCCATCCAGCATCTTCAGCACGCAGCAGATGCAGATGACCATGTCGTCACAGCGATGGAGCAGCAGGCTGTGGCACAGGAAAACCTCAGCATAGTCTTCCAGGACATCACCTCCAGCCTGTGGTGCAATGCCCACCACCTGGCACCCCAGGACCCTGAAGGACCTCCACTGTGGCACACCACTGTCCCTTGCCACCAGTGCCCCTGGACCCGGGGTGGCTGTGGGGAAGGGTGTGGGACAGTGGGCCATGGTCAAGGGGTGGCTTCCCCATAGCCTCACTCCACCTTGATGTCCCCAAACCCCCACTCCCCATCCTAGGTCCCAGGTCAGTCCCTCCCCAGTTCTTCCCCCACCCCACTTTATCTGAACGTTGCTGTCTCCCAAGCTCCCCCTCCTTCCCTGACCCTCTTCTTTTTGTAAATAAAAGTTGTGACATGGAACAGTTCTAGTTCAGTGTTTTATTGGGTTAGGTTCAGGCTGTGGGTGGGTTGGGTGGAGGCTGGCTGTGGCAGAACGGAGGACAGGGCAGTGTGGTGGGGCAGACCTGGCCTTCAAATGTCCTCCTGTACATATAGGTCTCTCAGTGCCTCCCGCACAGCACTTGCTCTGTGTGGCACTCACTCCCTCGGGGCCAACACCTCTGGCTGTTGGAACCAGGCACCAACGAGCTCTGTCTCAGCCTCCCACATGGCGGGTACTCTCTCCCCCTGAAGCTCACAGAGGTTATGTGGTACCACACAGGCACTGATGACTTCCGCGATTCTGTCCTCGGCAAGGTGCAGGTGTGAGGAGGCACCTCCAGTGGGCCTTCAGTCTGCTGAAAGCCCGCTCAACCACCTGGCAGCAGCGGCTGATCCAGCAGTTATAAAGCTGCTGTCTGGCATTGAGGGGTCCCGTGTAGGGGCACATAAGCCAGTGGTAAAAGGGGTAGGCCGCATCAGCGACCAGGAGGATGGGCACCTCAACTTCCCCAAAGGTGATATTATGGGGAGGCAAGAAGGTGCCCACCTCCATCCCCAGTAGAGGGAGGAATTGTGCAGAACCCTGTGATCGTGCATCCTCCCCGGCCACCTGATGTAGCAATTCTGGAAGATGCCCTGGTGGTCCACAAGGGCCTGCAGGATGACTGAGTGGTATCCCTTCCTGTTCCTGTACTCGGCTGCACGGTGCAGTGGGACTTGCATGGGGATGTTGGTGGCATCGAGTATCCCTGCACAGTTTGGAAACCCCAGGATGGTGAGGCCGGCGATGATGTCTTGCAGCGCTCCCTGGGTGATGAGGTGTGGCAGCAGGACCGTGTTGATGGCACAGGCAACCTGCAGCAGCACTTCACCAGCGGTGACCTCCCGACGCCGAAGAGATGGGCAGTGGACCTGTGGGACTCAGGAGTGGCCGGCTTCCAGAGAGCGATGGCCACTCTCTTGTCCACAGGGATGGCTGCTCTCATCACCATGTCCCTTTGGTGCAGGACCAGGGCGTGCTTGGCGACCAGGTGGGACCAGGTTTGTCCTTCACTGCTCGTTGCTCCAGATTTGTAGGACAACCCACTCCCACCAGTCTGTGCTGGTGTCCAGTGCCCAGATGTTCTGTGGCGCAGAAGGGGGATGGGGAGTTAAGGCCACTGTGAGGGCCACTGAGACGATGGTTGGGGACTCAGCCCTGGGCTCATAGGGTTCAGGGAAGAATGTGTCCCACAGCAGGGCAGCACCCTGAGGCTAGCAGAGGGTCTACCAGGTGCTCAATGATGGTATAGGAGCTGGGGAGCATCCATAGCCAGTCACAATGGACAGGGAGGTGAGGTCATTTCCTGTTTTTATGCAATTGGCTGGCAACATGGCCCTGCCAGGGGGCCATGTTGCCACACCTCCCGTGCTGCCCCTCTCCTGATTCAAAATAGCAAGACCTCTCTCTGGACTTGGTATTTTGATTTGAGGTTTTCCCTTATTTCAATTTAGTATTTGCTTATTTCAATTTAAGTTAATTCAAAATAATGATTTTTATTTTGAAATAACTTATTTTGAAATAACAATGTACATGTGAACGTATGCTGCTGGTGTTACCTGAGCTGGCGAGATGAAAATTTGTTCAGATATGTCAGACTGCTGACTGCAATTCAGTGGTAGCCAACAAAGATTATTGGGGCACTACTGGAGAAGAGCTGGAAATGGATCAGGCATGCCAGCTGCAGTTCCAAAAAACTCAGTGTCTGTAAACCACAATTTTTGGGTATATTACACAGAGGAGAGAGGAGCCCATGCAGGCTTGGAAACTGAATGAGAAAAATGCTTTCTAGCACAGAATGCAAATAATCAGGTAATTTACTCTGTAGCTGTACAGTAATTGCAGTGTAATTAGAATAATTGCATTTTACCTGCAGGACATGCACTTATGGAAGGTTGCACTGACATTAAATATTCAGCATATATATTTCAGACTAAATTTATCTCTGGTGCAATCCCACACTGGAATCAGCAAAAGCGATGGAGGAATAAATTTAGCTCCTCGTGTTAAAGCTATACAAACGAATGTTCTGTCAGTGTTTGGCCTTTCACAGTGGATTCACCCACTGGAAGCACTTGATGGGTTCTGTTGTGAAAATTTACATTGACTGGCCAAACGGCTCCCAGGTTAAGTTATACATCAAATCATTTATAAATAAACATCAACAACCTGACAGTCATTCACTGCAGCAAAGAATCAAGCTGTTCACTTCTGGCACACTGTGCGTTTCCTCAAAAGTCAAGGCTAAGGCCCTAACTCCAGAGGTTTTATATCACTGAGTCATTTCAAAGCAACCAGAAAACAAGCAACTAATATTGCCCTCGGTTTTAGCTGACTCTAGGACAGCTACTGCCTTCCCTTGACATAAGCTGGGATAGACAAAATATTTACCTTGGGTTGGATCCACCCTGCCTGAGACCTCTGTCCAGCCTGCTACCCCTGGCCTGTTTTCCCCCACCCTCCGTTGCCCCCAGACAGCAGGTCCTGTGCCATTCCAGGGCCTGGGCCAACGCTGCCAATGTCCAGCCCCCTTCTGCCCTCCTGGCCGGTGCTTCATCGTTCTGGGGCTGGGGCCAGGACCAGGGCTGGTACTGCAGTGCCCTTCTCTGTTCTCCTGGCAAGTCCTGTGTTGCTCCAGGTCCGGGGTCGGTGCTGCAGTACTCTGGGGCCAGGACAGGTGCTGCACTGACCCCGTCCACCCACCTAAGCTGGCTCTCACTCATCCCCAGGCTGGCTGTCCCCAACACCAGCTCCCTCACACTATCTCTTCCTCTTTGTCGGCTCCCCCCGGCAGCTTGTCACCCATCCTTTTCTCACCAGTTCCTCCCACACTCCTCAGTCTCCAGTCCACCCTCAGTCCCGGGCTGGCTCTCTGCTGCCATGACCAGACCCCTTCTGAATAGTATTGCCCAGCCCTGACATAAGCACAGGGAAGAGATTTGCCAGAGCCAAGAGGGAGAATGGTAGTGTGGAGAGGAGAAAGCAAATTGAGTGGTCGGTGCAGTGACTTGCTTCGCTGTTATTTGGGTTCTGCCCCTACTCTGCCGTGCACTCTGTGATGTTAGGCAAGTAACGTAGGGTTTGTCTGTGTGGTGAGGCAATGTGAACTACAAGAGTGTGATTTCTAAAGCACATCAGTGTGTTGCAGACTAACTGGCCTGCTAGAGAACTTTTAATTCATGACAGCAGCGTCTAAACAGGCTAGCTTGTATGCAGCTCATTCATGTGCATAAGAATTCACAGCCCCCCCACCAGCTGCATGACATAGAAAAGCCCTTGTGCTCTTTCTTTTTCTGCCTCAGTTCCCTATCTGTGAACTAGACATAATAATATTCCCTTTTTCAAGGGTATTGTGAAGATAAATTCATGAATGTATGAGGTGCTCAGAACTACTATAATACAAGCACATCTGTTATGTTTAGAATAACCCTGGGGCTGCTCTAAATTACTCAAGGCCACTTCAGTTCTGGCCAGCCCTGGATCAGAGGATATTGGGGGTAATATAAAGTCATCCTCATTTTCCAGTTAGTAGAAATTCAGCATCCTTTTGATTCGGAACAGCTAAGAACTGAGCCTTGTGTGCTCACCATAGATCCACAGATTTACTGTGAGTGGGTATGCAAGTAGTACCACTGTAGTCCAATAGACTTGAAAAAACATATTTTGGCCTCTTGTTTATACTGGTGTGAGTCAGCTGAAGTAAATGGCTTGCACCTGGCTATGAACTTCAATTATTCTGCCTTTTGTTTGATACATACATACACACAATAGTGGGGATTTACTGTGAAACAAGACCTAATTATCAAAATACCAGATTTCAACAAAATGGAAACAATAATGATCTATAAAAATGCTCAGAAATCTTCTTCTCCATACTTAGTGAGCTTGAATTAGTATATATTATCAGAAATATAGAGTTGTCAATAATTAGCTAGACTTTGTCTAAATATTAAATCCAGGTTAAATAGGATTTTCAGAGTTGAGGATAAAGGTTGATTTTTAATTTTACCCAAACAGGGTCCCTCTGGCAATGTATCTATGCCTGCAGCCTAGATAGATCTCTCATGCTCATGACCTCTGCCAGCAGTTCCCAAACATTTCCCCGACATGGCCCCATTTTCAGATATTGTTTTGCAGTATCCCAGACAGCATGGAAGTAACTGTTTAAAAATGGTGTGTTCCATGCAGTGTAACCTCACACTCACTGTGTATGCAATGTCACACAGCAAGTAGGAGAACATTTTGCTTTACAGAATGGCACCCCCTGGGTTGCATGACCTCACACACATACAGTGTGCACGATGTCATGCTGCATGAAGGGCACCATTTTGTAGAGCAAAATAGCTTCTCCCATGCAATGTGACTTTCATGCATATGGTATGTATGGAGTCATGCTGTACAGAGGAGACCATTTTGTACACTGTCACCCTCTGTGTGCTCAGGATTGCTGTGACTCCATCTGCGGATGAAGTGACCCCAGCTGGAGTCATAACCCACAGTGTGGAACCTCCTGCCTTTACACAGCTGGTATAAAAACCTAGTATTTTGGCTCCAGAAATATACAGCTAAAAAAAAAAAAAAAAGATCTCCCGAGGAAGTAGTAGAAATAGACCTATTAATCTTTCTGTGGTCCCAAGAGAATGATGCAGGACCTACACAAGGGATTAAGGTATTATTTGGTGGTCCCTGGAACCTTCTGGCATGGGTGCCCCCCCCGCACCTCTGCTCCTGTCCCTCAAATGCCAGCCCCTGACCCGTCTACCCCACACCCCAGCTCCTGCCACCCAAACACCACCCACCCCAGCTACTGCCTCCCACATGCCAGCCTACCACCCCAGCTACTGCCCTCAGCCCCTGTCTGGCCACTGGTCCCCCAATCCCCACATCATGCTGCACCCTCTTCCCTCACTGCCCCAGCTGACCCCCCCATGCCCTTTCCCCACTGTACTGGCTTGCCTGCTCCCAAACCCACCCCACAGGGCCCCCTTACCTGGCCAAAGGGCAGAGAGGCCCCCAGGCCCCGCTCAGCCTGAGGGTCTGGCCCTGAGCTGGCTCTCACTGAGCATGCTCAGAGGTTCTGAGTATTCTCAGTGAGATCTGGCTCAGGGAGGGAGATTCAAAATCTCTCAGCTCCCTGCCAGCCAGAATGTGGCAGACACTGTTCTGGAGCCTCCTACTTTTAGGGGCTCCATGTTTGGGGGGGGCCCTAAAAATAGAAAAAGGAACCAGAACACTGTGTTCTGAGGCCACTATTTTTAAATGGTGTTCCCGAAATGCACCATTCTGACTCCATTTTCTATTTTTTAGCAGCCCTAGAATGCTAAGCCCCTAAAAATAGTGGGCCCCAGAATGGCCTTCTGCCACGTTCTAGTTTACTTAATCCCTGATGTACACATACAAATTTAGTGCATTGCACGGTTTCTGTTACAGAAGTTTCTGTATCTTACTTACTGAATATAAAATGAAGATCATTGTAATTCTCCATCCTCACATGAAATATTACAATGATAAACACATTGAGATACCTAGAAACAAAGAGAATAGAGGACATAGAATCACAGAAGACTGGAAAGGACCATGAGAGGTCATTAATTCCAGTCACCTACATTCACGAAAGGACCAAGTATCATCTTAAACCATCCTGGAGAGGGGTTTATCCAGACACGTCGCTGGCACCGGGCTTATGGGGCTTGAGCCCAGAGTCCCAATGCTGAAGCCCGGAGTCTGCCGCCGGGCTGGCTGTGGTGGCAGCTTCAGTGGCAGCGCATGAGCCCTGAATGTCAGTGCGCTGAGTCCCAGATCTTTTTCCAGGCTAGTAGTGCTCCTGGGTTTATCAAAAATGTCCAGTAATGGAGATTCCACATATTGATTTCCAATGTTACACAGCACTCTGAGACAGCTTTGTTAAAGCAAAGAGTATGAGTTAGTTATGTATTTGTATATTTTTGCAGAGTTGCGTTTAAAACTATGACTCTGCCCTTCCCCATTCTTCTGTATCTGGAAATTGCAGACTAGCTAGTTCAAAAATACATGTACTACTGTTAGAAACCCAAATACCTACAAGTGATGTTCAGTGGAGCTACTTGACTACATTCTGAGGTAACTGAGACGACAACTGAGAGCAGAATTAAAGCCTTGTCTCTGAGCTTCTGTGCTATTTTGTGGTTAAATCAAAGACAGCTTCTTCCCTAACTTATATCTGCAACTCTGTTGACATCAACAGTGGACCAGCTCATAATTTGACCAAATCCTGAGGCTCTTAGCTTGGTAAAGTCCATGTTGATCTCAATGGAATTTTTACTTAAAAATGGTTACAGCCCATAAACAGCATAAATATTGCAGAGTGGGGCCAGCCAACCTAACTCCATCCATTTCTCTGTCTTTGTAAGCTCTTCAGTCTCCTACTATTTGTCTCATTGTTTTTGAAATCTGTTCACTACTCCAGTTTCCATTCTTGCTGTCTTTGGTAGACTCCGTTCTGCACATTAATTGCCCAGTGTATGTGCTGAAAGTCTTTCTCTTGAGTCCCTTAGCACCTACTCCTTTCTTAGCTAATTACTATGTATCATGCACAGGAGCTATTGGACCTCAGGGTAATCGTTTTGTTGACAATGTGCGGCAATAACCATATAATAACATTGCAATTATAAAGCATTTATGGAGTTATTTGTGCCATGTCACAGAAGGAGTCAGCAAATGTAATTTACCTTTTATCCCCAAAGAGGACAGAGCCTTGAGATCAGAGAAAGAGTTCTCATTAAAAGCCCTGGCACAGAAACTGGGTTAAAAAGAAAAAAAGAAAAAAAAAAGAGGAGGCTTACTAAATACTAAATGAACTAAACCTACCCAAATTATTTTTGTTTGTTTGTCTTATATCACCCTCATAAGTCCACTACTGACAGCTGATTAATGTTCATAAAAGACCACAAAACCCAAACACCTCACCTGAATATTCTTAATAAATAAAGAAATATATACATATAAAAATGTTCCCCATCAAGTTCTATCTGTCTCTTGACACTACTTATCTGTTCAGATCAAACTCCTACCAGGTGCAGGGTGATTAAGAAGACCAAAAATAAAACTATTATCTATCAAGCTAACATTTCCTCACATCATCTGTAGTAGCACATTGGCTGCTACACGGATGCTCAATCATGTCTAGTGTTGGAGGGTGACATTTGGATAGGAGCCATTCTGCTACAGATTAGGAAAGGAAGCAAAATTTAGCGGGGTGGATATGAGTAGTGAAGAGACCTGACAGATAAGAGATGAAGAGGGATGAATTGACAGGCTGAAGGATGCTGTCCGGAGTAGGGCAGTCTGGATAGAAGAGGACAGGCTTTGTGGAGATTATCCGGAAGGCAAACTTATTTTAATAGCATTGGGACTTCTTGCCAAAGACTGGTATATTACAGTATATATATTTTCCTTTTTTTCCCCTTTATTTCAAATAAAAGGGGCTATAGGCTTTTAGACCAACCTTTGTACGTGGTAAAGCCTGCAGCCAAAATGTTTTATTCATGAATGATATCTTTTATATATAACATAAAAATATGAAACAATAAAAATGATATATACCTAATAATGAGTGAACCAATAAACCCCATCAGGCAACTTAGCTCTGGAAATGGAAAAAATGATATTGTATAACAAATTGTAGAATTATTAATCCTGTTTGAAACCATTTTTACATCAGACCATTTACTTAAATTTTTACTACTTTCAACAGTCTCCTATGTTATATTTTGTGGGGAGAAAGGGGGTGAGTACAGCTTGCTTCCAAATGTTAAAGGCATGGAAGCTTTCTTATTTTTTTAAATAGACACTTAGTAGGTAGGGGGCTAAGGGGGAAAGTAGCTGAAATATAAGACTATTCATCACCAGAGTATCAGTGCTCCTTGCAGACTAATGATGAGCTAAGCTTCACAACACCCCAGCATGGGAAGGAGATATCATCATGGGGAATGGAAGCACAAAGGGTATGTCTACACTGGAGCCTTAGGTTAACTTATCCTTCCTTGAGTCAACCTCAGGAAAGCTCCATCCACACTGAGAATTTATTAAGTCAATCTAAGAGCTTCCTTAAGTCAACTTCATAACACTACCTCTTAAGGTCAATTTAATGCTTAAGTAGAGCTTAGTAAGTTGACTTAAGCCAGTGTAGACGGGGACTAGCCCCTACATCAACTTAATAAGGTTGACTTAAGCATTAAGTTGACTAGCAACTGTCAGTGTGGATGCAGGCAGTCAACAGGAGTTTTCAGTGTGGACTCTTGTCTAAGTCATCATAACAAGGTTGACTTTAATTTGACTTGAAGTCAACCTTGTGAAGTCGACTTAACAGAGCCTTGAATGTAGACATACCAAAAGATATTAAAATATTAACAGTTTTAAATCACTCAGTAACTTTGTGTGTCTTGGTTTTGGAGATTACTCTTTGGGAAGCCTAGAGTCTGACTTCTAGAGGTTCTAAGGATCCACAGTCCCATCCAGTTCTATGGGGGCTCAGTATGATTCAGGGTCAGATCCATCACACTTAACCTTCATCACTAACTGTATCAAATACACAGTAGACGTATGTGGGAGAGTTCTAGTTTTGCCAGTGCAGGACATTATAGAGACTAGGTGGGTGAGGTGAAACCCTTTATTACACCAACTACTAGGGTGTGTGCGTGCGTGCGTGCGTGTGTGTGTGTGTGTGTGAGAGAGAGAGAGAGAGAGAGAGAGAGAGAACCCCTTCCCTCATGGCCCGGCTTTAGAAAAGCTGTTATCTCCCACCACCTGGCTTTGTGCAAGGCAGGAAGAATTCAAGAAGAATTGTGTGGCACTTTAAGACTACTCTCCCACACTCGTGGAGGAGTTCTGGGTCCCTGCTAGTTGCACAGAGTGAGATTTGCCCCTTCTCTTGCCCTCCCACATGGGCCCCTGCTGTCAGGGTAGAACTGATGGCTGTGTAATCAGTAAGACTACTTGGTCTCAGATTGCACTGGCAAGGGATCATACTATGGAGTACAAAGTAGGAACCATCTGTTAAGTGTAGGTGGGCATATTTCATATGAGTCATTTCCTCCACAGGAATTTCCATATCATATGTGCATGGCTCTAGTTTATGCTGAATCTGAAGTATTTTCATGATCACAGTGGAGTCAGGTCTTGCTTCTGATCCCATTCAAGTTAATTGATTTAGAGGGGCAGGGTGAGGCTCTAAGTCTCCCAAAGTTTATTTGGTTCAAATTTCATGCTCTTTTACTGTGATGTAAATGGTGCTCTACCAGAAAGTGAGAGTAGGTGTTAAATACAAAATATGTCATGCATAATGTGATCTGCAAAATGAGCTCTTGCCCTGATTTTACAGGATGGTTTTATTATAGGCTTGCCAATGACCTGACCAGAAGATATCTGGGCTCTTGTTGCAAAATCAGTTACAGAATTAAAGAGTGTTGAGTTCAATACTTTGTGTGGACCCATGGGAAGTGCGGCAAGGACATTTACACTGAGGACAAAGCTAGACTTTAGAGATCTTCATTAAAATAAATGACAGAGTTATTAAAACTACAAGCCCCAGAGACATGAAGGTGTAATGCAATTCTCTCGACCTTGGTGGTAACATTCCTTTACAAAAGCTGCTTAAACTGATATGCTCACACCCTTCTGAAGGGACCTGGTAATCAGAGACAGAGGACCAGCCTTTTCTCTGGCATGCCAAAATGGTTTCAGTCCTTGGGTTCCTCAAGGATCCTCAGATATCAGGTTTGAGCGTTGAGTAATTATGCTATATTGCTAAACACAGGGAAACCAGGAAAGGACTATTTCCACATGGGTTGCCTTCTTATTTGATCTTGGCACTATCCTAAATATTCATGTCAGTGTTCAACCTTCCATGCCCAGATCTTATTTCCTCACCCTGAGAAATCTTAGGGTAGATTTTCACTATTACCTAACATACTTTTGCATATTAATAGCATATCCAAATAGTAATAGCAGTGAGCTTATCCATGCAATCATTACCTTTGGCTTGAACTCTTACTTCCATATTCTTTGTACTTTACTCTGTGGTAAGCTGTATGCTCCAGAATCCAGGTGAACACTTTCAGTTCTCCATTCATTTCCCTAAAAAGGTAAAAAGTAGGCCACTTATCTAGTGCCCATAGCGACTGAAATTATGGTAATATCAGCCAAGGAGGGCTGTGACAGAACTGATCCTGGAGTGCCCCGCTTGCCCCACTGCTTCCATTGTGGTGGCTGAATGAAGCCCAGGCACCGCACTTGCCCCATTGCTTCCAGGGTGCCGGGGGAATGCGGGGTGCCCTAGGATCCTTGCTCCTGCCACCCTGGAAGTGGGGGGCAAGCAGAACTCCCTGGGATCCCTGCTCCCACCACCCTGGAAGTGGCGAGGCAAGTGGGGGCCCAAGGACTCCATTCCCTGGTGCCCTGGAAGCAGCAGGGGGAAGCGGAGCACATGGGGCTCCATCCTCCTGCTGCTTGGTGAATGTCTCAGCTATGCTGTCAGCTATTTCCAATATTTCATGCTGACTCAGACAATTGTATGTGGCACTCAGTCGGGGAAGAAACCATGAAAATTTGAAAGTTTACATGAAGGATACAAACTACCAAGGAAAATTTTTAGCTGACCATAGATCTTTTGCAAAAAAAAAAAAAAAAAAAAAGGGAGTAAGTAAAGAGCTATTAATTGATTAAAATAAATATTTTATAAATTCCCTTTTGATTCCCTCCCATCTTTTTTTGACAAGTTAAAGATAGTAATAATAATAATTTTTTGGATTATTTTTTACTTTGCCTGCTGGTTTCAGTATTAAAAATAAATAAAATAACAAAACAAAAACCTGAGACCAGCCATACTGGGTCATACCTAATGCCCAGCTAGCCCAGAACTTTGTCTTCTGACTGTTGCCCATATTAGATGGTTTTCAGGGAATAAACAGGAGAGGGCAATTTGGTGTGATACATGTTTTGTTGCTCAGTGCTAGCTTCTGTTAGTCAGAGGTTTACCATCACCCAGAGCCTAAGCCTGTATCCCTGAACATCTTAGCTCATAGTCATTGATGGTCAGGGATACATTCTTAGGGTCTAGGTGATTCTAAACCCAGAATTTATCATGAACTCATCTTATTCTTTTTTTAACCCAGTTATACTATTGTTGTTCACAACACCCCCTGGCAATGAATTTCCCAGTTTGACAACACTGCCAGTCCCAGGTGCAACTGTAGGAACTGCTGTCTTACGTTGCTCAGTGCTGTCCATTGCAAGCTCATTGGTTCATCAGCTTAGGAAAGCAATTAATATGCACCAGCCTCATGACTTCAAGTGAAGTCTTGATAAACCTTAAACAACACGTACCACTTTAGATAAAACAAGGAAATGCATTAAACACAGAACAATTTTAAGGGATTTAAGTCAGAGGAAAAGAGACCAGATTTAATAAAAATAAATAAAAAGCAAATCACATTCTAATCTAAGCTTAACAGTTTTGTCAGCCTGAAGAAGACAGATGATCCCCACCACAAGCTGATTGGTCTGCCTCCCACCAGTCTTTCCCCTGGGTTAGCATTTAGGGTGTTTGGTGGTGTTTGTGGGTGGAAATGGAAGAAAAAGCACAATAAAATTCTCCTTCACCCCTGTTCAGGTTCTGGTGACAAAGAGTATCCATGCATGGTTCCTTCCATGCATGGAAGCCCTGAGACACTGTGTTTTTTTGCAGATTTGTTTGTTGATGTCTGGGTCTGTCTTCTGTTTCTGGAATACTGAGCTGGGTTGTGCTATACAAGTCTTTGGGGATGTCTACACTGGAGGATTAAGTTGACTTCAGCAACTCCATGGCCACATTTTGGAGTTCATTAAGTCTACTTAAGCACTTGCTTAAATTGATGTCATAACTCTAACCCTTAAAGTTGACTTTAAGGGTTAAGTCAACTTTACTAAGTTGACTTAACAAACGTGGCCATTAAAGTTGACTTAATAAAGTCAACTTAGGGAAAAGAGACAATTAAGTCAACTTCATAAAGTCAACTTAAGCCAGGGGACCCATTTAAAGCCAACACTATTCAGTCAACTTTAAATGGGTCCCCTGGCTTAAGTCAACTTCCTATAGTGGACTTAAACAAATTGGGACTCTCTGGAAATGTCTACCCTAAGACTGTTAAATTGATTTAAATTGATCTAATTAAATAGAAATAAAAATCATTAAATCAATTTAACATGTCCCCACTAGAAACCTAAATCAAACTAGCATGTCCATCAACAGGACTTGCTAGTTCTATTTAGGAGAGGTGCTCTGTAGGAGGTGTGGCAAGATGGCCCCCAAGAAGGGCCATACCCCCCTCCATTATATAGAAAGAGGAAGGTACCCTGGGAGGGAGAAGGGCAAAAAGTGTTAAATTGAAATAACGTGGCTACACTGTGTTATTTTGAAATAATAATTTCAATTTAACCATCATTTCAATGTAAAGTGAGGTTTTATTATTAAGAAATGACCGGTTTCTTATTTGAAAATGAGGTTGCTCCTCATCTGCAAATAAAGAAAGCTAATGTAGACATGCACTACTTTAAATAAAAATAATCATCATTTCAATTTAAAGTGTATGTGTAGACATATCCTCTAAGTTGACTTTGAGTCAACCTTATTAAGTTGTCTTAACTGATCGCTCTAATATAGACATAGCCTTTGTAAGGTGTGAACTGCTGTTCCAGTTCAAAAGAGTTTTGCTGAGATTTGTCTCAAGCCATCAGGCTTATATTTGAGAATACTGCATAGCAAAGCCTTATACTATGACATTGCAACAGACATATTGCTATAAAAATATTCAGTGTGCCATTAGGAGTCCAAAAGCATCTTACAGGACCTACTTTGCTTTAAACAATACACAACTACACACTAGAGTGTACATGGGGATGCAGCGTGTCACAATGTGATTTTAGAGATTTCTATCGTATCCCCCTTAGTCATGTCTTTTCTAAGCTGACCAGTCCCATTCTTTTTTTAATCTTTCCTCATATGGCTTTTTGTTTTCAAATTTGTGCACACCAAGCCCTGGAAAAAATAGCTGTAAGTCACAGTCGGGTAACTGCAATGTAACATGCTGTAACAAAATCACACGCACTGTTGGTCCAGTGTTGGGAGGAACCACCACATTTATTTTGAGTCAATAACTATTCTCTTTCAGGAGCCTGATTGGAACAACTGCTTGTAGGCTGGGAAGAAAGTGGATACAAAGTAACCATGATAAAAGGCTATCGATGCTTAGCTCCAAACAGTGTCGTCCCCCCCCCTTCAGCTTCTCTTTCTTCTTAAAATGGTTTCTTTCCAGTACGCCTTCAATAAAGTGGTTTCTTTCCACTGCCCCTGATCTTACTATGGTCTTGTCTACATGCTCAGCCTTTTTCCACACTCACAGAGTTTTAGAGTATGAAAGCAAAGCCATGTCTTCAGTTCAAATCCCAGCTTTGCTGTCCAATTTTCACTGACCCCAGTTCACAAGTCAGATTGTCTCCGTCATCTTATTTCTACTGCTGAAGCTTCCAAGCAGCTTAAGTTCTGACCACCAGAAGTTCAAAGCCAGATGTGATGTTTTCTGGGGAGGAAATACCTGGGATTGAGGGAAAGAGGAGAGTGAAGAGGAATTTGTAGTAAGGAGAGCAGGTAAGAATTAGGGATATTTCCTTGGAGTATAGGGAGATAAGAGGCAGGAAGTCCTGTCTGATGTTAAGAAGGGATGAATTAATCCATGAAGAAGAAACAGAACAAGAGAGAAAAGGAAGGGGAGAAAGGCCACAGTAATAGGTGACTTATAAAAACGGAGGTGATAAGAGTATCAAGATAGATGACTAAGGAAATAGATGGGAAACGGGAAGCCAAAAGGGGAAAAGACATGATCCAGCCTGAGAAAGTATGTTGCAAACTCATAACATAGGCATAATGTCTGATGATATTTGGTGTTTTTCTCAAATTCACATCCTCAGAAGCAGTATGAATTCATCAGACTCTCAACTTTTATTTATTTATTTTTAAAAGGTTTCCAGGATTCATATTTATGCAGAAATGCTAGAAATCACGAAGACTTAACTGGGAGAAAGCATACATCATCTCATGCATTTAAGCAAAGGTGGATGGAAAATATTCATCCTTTTCTACCTCCATGGAAATAATTGACCTTTCACTAAACATTTAATTTTGCTAAAAACAAAATATTCTTTTTAAACAAGAACATTTTTAACCAAATATGTTTTTCAGCCAATCTCATGTTTTCTCAGTTCTGCCTCATAGTTCTGAATGCATGAGGTTAGCAATATTGAGAAGGAAATATTTATACAGAAAAATAACTGATGAAACAGAGTATTCATTAAGGTGACACTGGAATCAAAACTCCCCAGAGACCTCTTTTCTTCATTCAGCCCATCCATCCTTTTTCATTATTCCTTCTTGTCTATTCCTTTTCTTCATCCTATCTTTGGAGAGAGATCAGTCTGGCTATTTTATGTTGCCCAGAGGTGGCCAAAACTAGTAGTTATATTTTCCCCCTCAAAAACAAAATCACTGAAATATTTAAAACAGTTCAGTCCAGAACAATGCAGTTTTATGACACATACACAAAAGAAGCCATCTTTACACTAGAAAAAAGACATTTGAGTTCAAAATAGTTTAATATAAATAAATAAACAAACAAACAAACAAATAAATAAATAAATGTTGTGACCCAAAACATGAAAACATTGTTTAGAAATGTTGAATATCTGAAAATCTCCAGTGTTTTGTCTTTGGGAGTTTTTATAGATTGCTGCCCAAGCCTGCCTTCCACATACAATATTTTATATTTATACCAAGAGAGATCTGGATATGGAACACAACTAAAATTATTTCTTGAAAGTACTTTTTTTTTTTTTTTTTTTAGAAGGATCATTCCATTCAGGTCTTCCCACAAAGCGTATTTCAGGGCTGCAGACCTGCTTCCTGATGTCTATCCTCCATTGACCATAAAGCCTCCGCTTATATATTCTTAAAAATTTATATATTAATGTCCAGGAGGTAAGACTAGATGAACATGATGGCACCCTTTAAACTTAATGCTTATGAGTCTGTTTGTACAGCCTAGCACAGCCCCCCCCCCATGGTTTCTGAGACCTGTACGGGCTACTGTAATACCTGTGTTTAATACACACAGTCTCTCTCTGCCTCATTGATTCACCATTTTTTTCCAAATACCCACTACAATGCACAACTTTTGTCTCCTGTCCATATCCTCTTAATTCTCATTGCCCTTTGCTATTACTTTGTTATTAATCTCTGTAATGGTGACATTTAACTTTGAAACTTATTCTGGGGATGCTGCTGGAAAGAAAGATGTGATGACAAAACACAGCTGTAATCTGCTATAATGCAAGAGAGGGGGAAAACAGATTTATAAAGAGCAGTTGTAAGTGTCCATTCGCTGACTGGAAAATTGCTTGTTTTAACGGTTGCCTTGAGAGGAATTTTATTTAAAC
This sequence comes from Podocnemis expansa, assembly GCA_007922195.1. NCBI lineage: Eukaryota > Metazoa > Chordata > Testudines > Podocnemididae > Podocnemis > Podocnemis expansa. Next base: position 9,023,169 of record ML682046.1, read on the forward strand.
TTTTCCACACAGACAGTAAGTTTCAGGGAAAGATGTTAATTTTCATATAGTGCTAAAGGTATGAGCCTGGAAGCAAGTCAGCTCTCACATGCAGGCTCTAAAGATACTGTTAATCTAGGCACGATCTTAACTAGGAAGTTGCTGTTGCATAAATAGAGCTGAGCAGTTTTAATTGTGGTGAGCCAGCACTGGGCAAATATTTGTGTGTGTGTGTATATATATATATATATTTTTTTTTTTTTTCACCTCTCTAATCAGAGTGGAAGGCTGGTGAATTCTCACACCTATTTATCTTTCAGTGCACAGTCATCTTCTGATATGTAACAACTATTTTTCAATCTTGAGGGCATAAATGTGGCAATGAATAATTCCATCACACATTTACTGGACCATATTAGGTTTCAAAGGGTGAAAGGAAGGCGGGGGGGGGGGCAGGATAGCCTATTATTGCGTATTCATTGCAAGAAACAGAGAATTCTTTGTAATCTATACCAGAGGGGATATGTGCCTGTGTTCAACTTTCTTACTGTCAAGCAGACTTTTCTGTATTTCAAAGCTCTCAGTGTCTCTAGTCTTAAACTATATTGGTAGAGCTGTAAAAATTTTAATCCTCCCTCTGCCCTGAAACCGAGGGCTTGGTGCTGGCTGTTTGAAAGAGACCACTGCCGTGCGTAACACACAGAATTCAAGGCATTTTATGTAGTTAGACAAAGAGCTCAGGCACTTTGTTTTATATAGAAGAGAAATGAGGACACGAATTAATAACTTTGTCAATGTAACCCACTCGACACCGAAAGGAAGAGATGTATATGTGGGGTGTAGGAACAGGGGCACTGATAGACTGGTGGAACCAAAGTAAAGATGTTTAAAATAATAATGTTAATAATCATTAATAATAAAATTCAAGGCCCTGGAAAACAACAGTGAATGGATGAGAACAAGGATGGCTGAACTTCTGTTTAGAATAAGGCTACCTTGAATCTAAATTGAAACTGGAGGAGACTCAAGAGATTTTCTTCTCCACTTCCAGGTCCCAGCTGAGTTTGGTATCTGACATGTAAAAATACCATGAGCAAAAGGTGCCAGGCTCAACTGAAATGGACATAAGTAGACACAAGAAAGTCAGTCTCAGGAGATTCCCACCCTAATTTTGAATAGCTAAGAAGTGGAAATAGTTTGGATAAAAGTCAAATATGTTTCAAAACTTTTGCATATAAAAGCTGACCTGCATATGTTCACCTATCACAGGCTATGTCTACACAACAAAAGTTAGTTTGAATTAACAAAGTCAAACTAATAAGTTCACTCTTAATTTGAACTAAACCTGACCTTAGTAAGTCAAATTAGCAAAGTGCACTAATTTGACTTAAACATTAAGTCAAATCAGTGCACTTTGTTAACTCAAACTAACGGCCCTAATTCAAACATATCTAGTTCAAATTAAGGCTTAATCCTGGTCTACACTGCCCTTAGTTTGAACTAAGAATCAAACTAAGCGCTTACTTCAAATGTAATGCAGGTCTTACAAACTAAGCTTTCATTAAAGAATTATTTAATTCAAACTAGTGAAAGTCTATCGTGGACAGGGATGAAGTTAGTTTGAATTAAGGCTCCTTAATTTGAACTAATTTGCCAGTGTAGACACACCCGCAATGATTCAAGGAGAGAAAGGATTATACAATGGTTTAGTTACTATCATAGGGTTGAAAATATCTAGGTTCAAGTCCCTACTCTACTACTGACTTCTTGTATGATCTTGGGCATATCACTTAACCGTTTTCTACCTTAGGTGAGAAGTAGCACTTTCTATCTTAACAAGACCATATCAGAAAATGCATTAGAGATTGTGAGGTGCTCAAACACCTAAATAAATAGGACTTGGATTCTATTCCCAGCTCTTTGGCCCTCAACAACTCACTGAACACTTCTGTGTACCAGTTTCCCCTAGCTGTGAAACAGGAAGGGTACTAATAGAAGAGATGCCTAGTAAAAATAAAAGACTTCCTTGAAGTTCACATGGAGCAAGAAGTTCCCTCTGTAGGTATAAAAATAAAACTTGCGTACTTTTTTCTCTCTCTTAATGAGACAATGAGCAACCCCACATGAGCTGAAACCTTCACATCCACAGTGTTCAAATGTGTCTGTCTTCTTTTTAACAAAAACTAAATTCAGAGTAACAACAAGGTTAGAAGGTCTTCCAATGTGACACATATGAAATAAAGCTCTGTGCTGCCTATTAGAGAAAGGTGCCAAAGTTCCAGTGTTTGAAAGAAACTCCCTCTTTAAAGTTTGCCGGCTCATTAGCAGTTTGAATCAGATTCTTTTTTTCCCCATCTAACCTACATAATTTGGCAGCCTGAAGAAGGGAGTACAGGCAGTATAAATTACCTTCCCTACAGCAGAGGAAATGTAACCCTCCAGAACTGAGGTGGGGAACATTTTGAGGGGCTTCCCTGCTGACATTTGATTAAATCCACCACTAGTTGCCATCTTAAGATATTCAAGAAACTGGAAGAAAAGAATGCCTGCACTTTCTAATGATTCTCACTCAGTGGTTCGTTGTGAAAGGTAGTCATCCCATTTGGAAGGGTTTCTTCCTGTGTGCAATTAAAAATTGCCTGATCATAAACAAAAAGTCTTGTTATATACACAATAAATAACAGACCTTAAAATAAAGCATTTCTAAAGCTGTTTTTATGGAGGCCATGTATATTCCCTGTGTAATGACCCACCCCCAAAACCTACATAACCTAAAAACATTAATTTGCTAACCTATGGATTTTATCTACGTATTAACTAGCTATTTTATTTGTGTTTTCTCCTTAAACATAAGCACTCATCACTGTCATACCGTCTGTTCTCTTAAAGGCCAGGAGGGTGAACCTCACTATGTGAGGTCTGTGACAAAAATGGTAAGCAGATCCTATTGTGACAGGGTGTAGGGTGAAAGCAGGCTGAACCATTCCCTTGCTATAGGAACATAACTGAGGCAAGTTGGAAGTGGCTGAGAAAACCATGCACAGAGTAGGCCAGGGGTCAGCAACCCAAAAGAAAAGAAGAGTCATTTTAAAAAATTCCTTCAATTACCAAGTGTTTAGACTGTTGCAATGAGTGTAGCCTCCTGGTGTGGGGTGGAGGGATCTGAGCCAAGGTGCCTTCCACAGTGTCCCACACAGTATCCCACACAGTGAGGTGGGAGCCCGGATCCTGGTGCAGGCTGCCCACAAGGTCCCCCGGGACGGGGGGCAGAGCCAGGAGGTGCAAGGGGGCAGCCAAAGAGTTGTGTGGGGCTCCAGAGGTTCAGGTTGCAGATCCCTGGAGTAGGCCAATAAGGAACAGCCGTGAGGCTCATTAGTGAGGTCCTATAAGAGCTTACCAAGAAGCCAAACAAGGGGTTGGAGGTAAACACACTAAAGAGAAGAAGCCACAGCAGGAGGATGGGTACCACGTCTGTGAGCACCAATAGATGGTGGTGAGTAACAGACCGTAAATAAACCACCATGGTGGGAGCATGCAGCTTAATTTTGTTGCTTGGAGAAGAGGACCTAAGCAGCAAGATGGTCCTGCTTCAATCTGCTATACTCATGCATCAGGATATAATGTTCATCCTGACTTACGTGTATCTCATCTGTAGATCCAAAGTGGTAGCTGTGTCAGTCTAGTCCAGAAAAACAAACAAGGAGTCCTGTGGCGCTTTTAAAGACTAAAACATTTATTTATTTCACAAGCATTTGTGGGAGAAAATCCCACTTGGTTGGATGCTCAGAGAAGGGGAACTGACAGAATGGGAGGAAATAAATGCAGGGGAGAGTAAGTCATAGGATCTGGTTAGACAGTAAATCAGAGCAGTTGTTGATTCAAACAGTGGAGTACAACAATGAACAGGGAGGTAGGTGTGGGCCAAGGGAAGCGAAATTACCTATTGTAATGAGAAAGGAATCCATAGTCTTTATTGAAGCTCGAGTCCATGGACTCAAATTAACATATAATTTCCAGTTCTGCAGTTTCTCTTTGAAGTTTCTTTTTCTTGTCCATTTGTTTGAGCTTAGCTATTAACAAATCATCTATAGATCTAGTCCTGTGGCTGGAAACCTTAAAGAGCTAATGTCACCTGCTGGGGAATGGGGAGGAGAACAGATAAGAGCTACTCAGGAGCTTTAGACAGGCTACAGTTCCTTGGGGGAAACAAGCCTCTTGCCAGCATCTGTCGGAGAGCCAAGGCTGACTGAATCAAGGCCTCATTTGTATTTTTGCTGTGTGACAGTTTGGGGCATTTGGTTGAAGGACAGTTAAATGTGGCAATTGAAAGCAATACAGTGCTATTGAACTCGTTATAAGTGGAATAGCTTCTCCTACCCCCACCCCTCTTGGAAAATAAAAGAGCAACACAGTGGGAGCATGAATGCCTTGGATCACCCTGACTAACGGCCACTGGGCACAGCTGGGTAAAGAAGGCTAGGAAAACCTCAGGAAAGCAAGACGTGTGTGTGTGTTTGGTGGGGAAAGCTTCCCGCGTAAAGGAGAAAGCTATAAAGGGCTCTAGCTATTGCTGATCCCTCTCTGAAGATGGGGTGAGCACTTCAAGGTCATGCATGCTAATAGCAGAGCCTGGATTGAAGCTTCAGAGAGAGCAGCACTGGACCTATCAAACTAGCCATTAAAGCTGAAATCACCCCACCTAGGTCAGGCAGTGCAGCCCAGTCTGTGAACGTGCTTGGCCCTTTCCAACCCAGAACAGTTAACTGTTTGCAAAGGAGCAGGAGAGTGGCTGCAAGGCACTCACAATTTCCAACAGGCCTGAGCTGGGAGTAGGGTTCAGAGATTTGTGCTGTAGACATTTCTGGTTTTTCACTTGCTGCCTCTTCCCAATTTATTTTGCCATCTCACTCTCCCCCCGCCCCAAGCAAATAACACTCTTTGTTTTATCCACTAGTTCAGTGCTTGCAAGGCATACAGACCATCAAGGCTATTTAAGCTTCTCATTTCTGGATGGGAGATCAAGCCAGTGTCAGTTAGGCCTTTAAAGAACCTCCTTAAAAAATGAACCCGGCCCCTTTTGTTTTCCTGTGCAGTTGACAGAAGGGTTTCTCATATTACGTGCAAAGCACCAACATTAAAAATGAGTGGATAACCAAAAACTGTCAAAATAAATGCCCAAGATGGGGTAAAATTAAGGTCTCATGGACGACTTTAACTCTGTTTCCTAATTTTTGAGTATTTGGCTTTGTGACCTTACCATTCTTTTATCTTGCTTTTTATATAATCTATATCTGCATGCAAACACACAGAGTGCCTTCTATGTCCAAAGACCCCAAAGCCCTTTGCAGCAACCACTGACAAGTAGCTACTTTTGGTGTGGCACACCGAAGCCATTCTGTGCTTCAACAGTTTTAAAGAGGAAATGAAGAGCAATATAGTGTTCTTCTACCTGCAGGTGAAAATGTGTGTGGCAGAACGGATTTAGGACTGGACACCAGGACTTACCCCCACTCTCATGAGGAAAATATCACAATGTTGCCCATGACTAGAGATGGATTACATTTTTCAGCCAAAACTTGTATTCAGACTCAGGTTGACCATAACATTTTGTGAATTTGTGTTAATGCTGCTGAAGTAGTTTAGTCAAAAAACAAACACCACTGCTTTCGATTTTGAAATTGCTGCAACAAAACATTTTGTTGTTGGTTTGGAAATTGAATTAAATTTCATTTGAAAATACTTTTAAAAGCTTGCAAACAACAAGCTTTCAGCTTACCAAATGTGCACTGCATGGCTAGCCTGGAGCTACTAAGTTTGCAACTGAATTTCTCTTTTGCAGCCATTCATACTGGAGTTAAGACAGGTTAAGACAAGCAGGCAGGTGGAGTCCCCCAAAATGGTTGTTGCAGACACGGCATACAGAAGCATATAATTTCAGGGGAATAAAGCTCCTTCAGACATAATCCCAAATTCTTCAGCACAACATTTCCAGTGTTTCAGGCATTTCTATTCATGAACCTGTCTCTGTGAAACACTAAGAATGAGTGAATAGTAACTTTTTTTGGTTCACATACTCACTATGTCCCTGTGCTTGCAAAGTATTGGGGTATTGGTGCTGTTGATGACCTCTTTATGGTTCATAAACTCTATCTTCTCCAATACAGATATTGTGTCTGGAACTTTTTTCCATGGTGCCCACAGATAGATCACAATGTCTCACACATCTCCGAATCATGACCCTGACAGTATAATTTCTAACCCCAAACTGGTTTGCTAGGGATCTACAGAAGTAGGATGTAGCCAGCTTCTAGGGGGCAGTAGCAACCCTGAATTGTCTGGCTTCTCTGAATTGACTGTTTTGGCACTGGCATTTCAGTGCAGGCACATCACGCAGCCCAAGAAACCCAGCTTAGTTCTGAAGTCACTGTGCTGTGCTGGTTCTCCTGCCCCAGAACCAATGGTCCACCCAGGGGCATATTATAGCAGTACCAGAGTCAGGCTGTCCCACTCAAGAGCATGGGTACCAACCTCAAGGCAAAATATTAAGAAGCTTGGAACAAACCCCAAGTTGGTTCTGAGCCCTATATTTTGGTTGATGAAATCAAGTGTAAACTCCTCAAGCACTCTAAGCTTTAACATGGAGTCACAGTCAGTCTTCCTGGGAACTCTGATCTCTCTTGTCACCCGCGGAAGCCTCCCTGTGTGATATGCGGTCTTTATACCAAAAATCTCGAATGTAGCCAGGTTACTCCCTGACCCAAAGGACCAGTCGCTTACCACGGGCCAAATGCACCTGAGATCTGGCACCAAAGACAAGGCTTGTAGACAATCCTCTAATAAACTATCTAAGAAAAAAAGTATAAACTAGGAAAAGGACATCAGAGATATTTATGAGATTAAAATAGTTAAATGTATACACACAAATGAGTTTTAATGTTAAGTTTCAAAGTATGACGGAAATTTCTATAATTTCTATAATAAGCTTTATGGCTAAACCAGGAAAAGCACTGGGGATCTTCTGTTTATGCTTAGCAATCCTTGCCTTTAGAGTGCAAGCAGTCTAAAAGATCCATATTCTCATTTTGAAATAAGGAAAGCTAGTGTAGACATGCACTACTTTACATCCAAATAATCATCATTATTTTGATTTAAGTGTAAGTGTAGATATAAGTAGTTATAGAGGAAATGGATATAGAGTTGGACCTGAGTCTCTGAATGGAGGATCAGGACCTTAACCATAAGCCTCTGTGTGTGTGTGTGTGTGTGTGTGTGTGTGTGTGTGTGTGTGTGTGT
>ML682046.1:9030450-9159609 GCA_007922195.1 Podocnemis expansa
GTGTGTGTGTGTGTGTGTGTGTGTGTGTGTGTGTGTGTGTGTGTGTGGTGAGACAGCGAGAGAGATGTGCACCATCCACCCCAAATTCTAAACTGTGCCAAGTTTCTGCATTAGTGTGGAAAGAAATTTGGTGTGCCCACCTTTTCTTTTCAGCCTAATATAATGATGCAAAACAAGACAAAATAGACCCTTAATGTCTCACGGCTTCCCATCAGGCAGGAATATACCTGATCAACTTAATTCAGTGGCACAAAATAAAAAAAAAAAAACAGTACATTCAGAGACTGACACTTTTTTTCTGTATGACTGCATCTTACGTGATTTAACAAACATAGCAACATGATATCACGCTGCACACAGATGCTGTTATTGCTTCCTTTCCCCGTTGCACTGGTTTCATTAGGAAAGATGATGTCAAACCATATTGTGCTCTGGTATAAAAGAGCAATTTTTTTGAATGTCTGCTTTTCCTCATACCAAGGCTGGTAGATAAATCATGCTTTCTGCAGCCAATTAAAACTCTACTCATGATTAAGCCTTAAGGAATCATTCCATTAGAAGTATTCAAAAGTTTAAAGTGAGACAGATAGTTTGTACTAATTGTCCCCTAAAACTTGTCCTCATAATTTAATAAGAACGATTCCAATAGATTACCATTCCGGTAAGTAATGAGTATTGTCAATTTCTACTAACCATGAGAGAACTGGAGCAGACTTTTTCCAAGTACTGTAATTTGGTCTGAACTCTGTTTCCCTTTGATCATTATTGCTTTCAGATTGAAGAGCCGTATTACTTTTCCCTTTGCTGTCTCAGAAAGATCATTCCTATTACTAAATATCAGAATATTTTTCCTATGTCCCATTTAATAGCTCCTTAAAAAATGTGAACCAAGGATTTTTTTTCCCCTTCTGTGAATAATACATGATAGAAAAAAGAGGGAAAGGGTAAACCATGAACAATTTCTCAGTTTGGAGATAATGCCAGTGCCTCTCTGGAAGGATTTCTATCCTTTCACATTTTGTATGTTCATTACTGCCCTATGTAATTTCCATATTACTTATCTTATTACAGTCTCATGGCAATGGTTTTGTTTGGTGCAGGTTGGAATGAAATTTAATAAGGCTTGCTGGCCCTTAAAAATGGTGGCATTATTTTTTAGCAGGAAGGCATTGGGGGTGAGGGAGGGATGTTTGAGTGCATTGGCATGGGAGCCTTGAAGCTGCAAGGTGCATTTGGGCATGTTTCTGAAAGCACAGAGCTGTGACTAGACTATTCCTAAAATAAAATAAAATAAAATAAAACCCAACAACCTACCACATTTACTGTCTTTTTTCCTCTCTCTCTTCTTTATCTCTTGGCTGTATATGAACTGATGTGATACTTGTCAATCAATGCAATAGAAAATGGAGCAACTGGAGTAAGTCTCTGTTTATCTGAGGTGTGCAGGACTGCTTTCTGTTTAACTTTTTTTTTTCCCCAGACACTATTATGTTTTCCATTGCCACCTGACAAAGAACCTTATGATTTACTCTGATACATACCAATGTGGCACATGTACAATTTAAAAAGGGGCCAGGAGAGTCCATGAGCAAAGAAACTTTTACTAGGGCATACTGAGATGATAGGATTTCTAATTCTAACTCGTAGCCGTGGGAACCCGGATACAATTTTTTAATTCAGATTTTAAGCACTGCCAAAGTTTGAAGTGTACTGGGATTGGTAGTCTGGCTTGGGTCCATCCGTATTGGAAGAAAAAAAATAAGAGGAGAGAATGGGACACCAAACAGTTCCACAAATTGCTATTAGGATTCAAAGACCTGTATAGCTCTAAGTACAGATTACGGGATTAATAATAGGTACCATCTGATGACCAGCTGGTGGCCTGTATGGAACGGGTTGTGTTCTCTGGGCAAAGTGATCAGGTCTTATGTTGATAAACACATTAAAAGTAAACGAACAGCGTCTATGGAGTTTATATCATGGAAATTAGCATTCAAATCAGTACCTTAGACCCAGGGTGCCCAAAGATTTAAGACATGGGGGCTGCAGAACCTGACTGGTGTGGGCCTGTGGGCTGCAAAATTCCAAGTGGGTTCTTTTTGCACTACACTACGTATGTGTATTGTCGCAGGAAGGCCTGGCCCCCCTCGGGGATAGCCCGGAAGGTTCCGCCTGACTGCAGAGGGGGTGGAGCCAGGAGCGGCCTGTCAATCAGGCTGGAAGCAGAAGGGTGGGACAGGAAGTATAAAAAGGGAAGCAGCCAGCTCAGTTGAACCCCAGCCACTGAAGGGGAAGGATGTATCTCTGCTCCCTCCTGACCCAGGGCTGCCCTGCGGGGAAGCCGGGCTGTGGCCTCCAGAACCTGGGCCCAGATGTCTGCGGGGAGCTGCCCGCGGCCGGGGACTGGGAGCTAATGCCCAAGTCCTGGGCCCACCACAGGACCACAGGGGGAGCCGTTACAAGGGAGGCAGGTGGGTGCCCTTGATTCATTTCCCGCTGTGGGCCCTGAGCCTCTGCACACCTCCTGCAACTTGGAGGAGCTACCTCTGGCTGCTGAGGACCCAAGCCTCTTTCCACCTCCCTGGACCTGGAGGAGTTACCCCCTGCGGAAGAACCTGATGGACTCCCTGACCTGCCATCGCCTGATGAGATGGAGGTGTTCTACGACCTGCCCCTGGGTGACTAGCCTGAGGATCCAGAGGACGATGTACTGCTGGGACACGGGTCCAGGAGAGACCCAGGGGAATGTGGGTCTCAGCCTTTGGCTGTGGGCCACACCTCAGGGTCAGCGTGTGGCAGCCAGGACCCCACTGACCCCTACACCAAAGCCTCAGGCCCCATGGGCGACCCCTCAGAGTCAGCGTGTTGTAGCTAGGACCCCACTGACCACTGCGCAAAAGCCTCGGGCCTGTCCAGAGACCTGGGCTGGGATACAGTGGCGTTATGTGACCCTACACCTCCACTGATTCCTCCCCCTGCCCCGACCGCTCTGATGGTCTGTGGAACCTAGAGGTAGCACTGTCAGTTCCCCAGTATCCTAAAGACCTTGATTGTGACTCTGTGACCCTGCCAAGAGGCTAGAGACTTGGAACCCAGCCCTACAGAGGGCTGGGACTTTTTGACTTTGCTCAGCCAAGGGGCTAGAGACTTGGCAGTCCCACCCTACGCAGGGCCGGTGACTTTGTGACCTTGCCCTGACAAGGAACTAGAGACTTGGGGGTCTCACCCTCGATTTATGCTGGCAAATTAAACACAGAGGTTTTCTGTCTTGATGAATAACCCAACCCCCCGCATTGCTGCTTTGCCCAAGTCCCGGCACCTTCTCTCAAACCCCCAGCTCTGCATAGCCGCTTTTCCTGAGTCCCAGACCCTCTACTTGCACAGCTGCCCTGACCGCTCCAGAGGTCATGCCACGTGTTGAGGCTACCATCCAGAGTAAGCTCTGAGCATGGTCAGGGCGAGATTTCAGAACTCCCAGGCTGGGCTGGGGCTGCTCCAGTGTCTGGCATTTTTCTATTTCCAGTGCTGCGACCTTGTAAAAAAATTTTATTCAGGGGCCGCACAAAAGCTGTTTTCAGGACACATGTGACCCAAGGGCCACACTTTGGGCACCCCTGCCTTAGACTGTCTTAATAGGGAGGTGAAGAAATGAATGGGTCTGGTTGTCCTTCTGAGTCCAAGGCAAGGCAGAACTCGGGGAAGACTACACAACTACTGTGTACATGTGTGTATTTTACATACCAACCACAGGCTGACTTACATTTAATAGATAGAGATATCCATCCACTTCCCAAAAGCACCTGTGTGCCTCCAATTCCTCTTTTCTACAATGAAGCTACAGATTTACTTATGGCTTTGCAGAATCCTTTCTGTCATGTGTTTGAGGATATCTCTAGGGCTATGTCTATACTGCCAAAGATATTTTTAAATAGTTATTCTGAAATAACTATTTTGAATTTATTTTGAAATAATTATTTCAAATTTTGTTATTTCAAAATAGTCTAATGAAGGCTCTCTATTTTGAAATAAAGTAGGAATTACAATTTCACAATAGAGAGTCTTCACTAGACTCTCTAATTCAAAATAGGGGAAAGTATAGGGCAATTATTTTGAAAAAAGCCAGTTCTGTTGCTTGGAATGGCTTTTTTGAAATAACTATTTGGAAAGAATTGCTCTTTTGAAATAAAAGCAGGTTTAGCTATTTCAAAATAGTGGGTCCCCCCCCCAAATAATGAAGTGTTTTTTTCAAACTAACAAAATGCCTGCATGGACAGGTATTTTTTTCCCCTTCCTTTTCAAAATAAGCCTCCTTATTTTTTTTTTTTTTGAGGGGGGACACTGTTCAGTGTACACATACCCTAGAAGAGCAAAGTGTTATTGAGTAGAAATCACAGGTATCAATCTTCAGTGCTGCCCGTCTGGCATCTTTCACAATCTGCACTTCATACAACCCCCACCCAACAGAAAATGACCAATTCTAGGGCCTTGATAATGACCAGTTCCTCTGCTGGAGGAAATTGGCATCACTCAATGGACACAACTAATTCAGGTGTTTGAGATCCTATCTGTGTATGATTGGTCGATAAAATATAGTAAACATACAAGTTAAGGCCTATTACAGTTTTGAAGTGACTAAGTGTGGTGTTAGTCCAATGATCATTGTTGTTTCAATGGCTATGTCTACATTGTGAAAGTTAAGTCGACTTAGATCAATTTGGCTAAATCAATTCAAGTAGAATCAATTTAACTGGCTGTTTGTGGACGTAGCCTGCGTGGATTTGGTTCATGGCAAACTGTGCTTGCATGAATCTACCTCGAACTAGTCAGCCACAGACTGGCTGGACCCTGCTGACATGCAACTAGCTCAAAACACTTTTAATAAACTGTTAATGGGTTTCAGCTGTGTCCGCAGGGGCAATTAATGAGCAGCAAACTAGTGTGTTGCTGAAGCAAACTACATGTCCATGTAGTCTATAAGTACAGGCTGGAGCAAACTACATGTCCATCTAGTCTATAACTTGGCCGGCCTGACAGAGAAAGGGTGATGTTAGATCTTCATCAGTCCAAGGATTTTGGTAACTTGCCCAGGATAGCCAGTCTAGCTTGGGAGTAGCAGTTCCCTCTATAACGTGGACTTATTTTCCATATTCTTCTTGTGCTACTAAAGGGGCTAAACCCTAGAAAGGAAGGATTCCCCACTGGTTGTAGTTCTAATTTAAGGCTTGGGAAATCCATGTTTAAATCCCCACACAACCCCAGAATTTCTGTATCACCTTAGGCACGTTGCTTACTTGTTCTCTGATGCACTTTCCACCTATAAATGTCATAAAAGAGCTTCTCTACCTCATAGATGTGTTGTGATGCTAAGTACATTTAAAAATCTGTGAACAGGAGGAATCATATGGACCTCTGTAGGTGGCTAGAGGCAAATAGCAATGGAAGTCTTTCCACTAGCTTCAATAGGCTTTGGATGAGGCCTGTGGTCAGATACGTTTCAGTGCACAAATAAATACCATCCACTCTGCAACTGAACCTCCCACCCAAGTGACGTGCTAAGAAAACGCAAAGAAAAACTCGGTCTTCTGCTCTTGCTCAGCGAAACTGAAAGCAGCAGATGTCTCCCTGCCTTGCCTGTCTGGCATTTTGCTCCGTACATTTCTACTCAGCCCTGCAGCCTCGTTATGCCATTTGATATATGTGGGGTTTTAACATGGATCAAGTCTATCCAAGGGAAGATGTGAATTGGGACTGGCGTTAAGTGAATGATTGGCACTGGTGACGAATTCTTATTGTGTCAAGATTTTAGGCATGACATTTATTGGTAAACCCATCCAAAGTAATCCCATTCAAACCTGCCAGATTTGCTAGAAAGTGATATGCTCCTGTAGATCTTTGCCAGAATAATGATTGATGCCCAGTGCCAATCAGTGCTGAGATTTGCTTCTTGTCTGTAGCTGCGCACAGCATTTAACAAAATGGAAGGGTGTACTTGATGTTTAATGAATAATTTTCCCTGCAGTTGTTCATTTACTAGGTATACACCTTTATGCACTGGCAGGCAACCCTGGGCAAATCACTTGACCTCCTTCTGTCTGTCAGTCAATCACCTGGGTAACGTTAAAAACAGCAAGCCAACACACAAGCTCACTACAAATCAGAGGCAACACTGAACAGGGGTTTGCAGCGTAAATATTGTCACTCCCATCCTCTCTCACACAAAATAGCTCTTTGGCTTTTGTGGTTACTGGATAATCCACTGGTGGCCATGGGGAAAAGCAGATGTTTTGTTGTCATACACGAGGGACTTTAAAACTTGACTACCATGAAAAAGGAAAAGAGAATTGTGCATTTTCCACCCAATTTGCAGATTTGAGGACCCTGCACAACAGATCATTCTTATTCATCAAAGCACTCAAGCCAGTACTTAACTTTAGGCTTAGCTTAAATACTAAATGGCTTCAGTGGCCCTTAAGCATGGGCTTAAGTTTAAGTGTGTGGCAAATCATGTACTGAATTTGACCCTGAATGACTACGCCATTGCTTTAGGCTTAAATAGAGAGATTGCATGTACCCAGAACTTTATATTTGCAAAATGCTATACCAACACCACATAAACTACACTTTAGTTTGCATTATTTTCTACTGCTCTTACAGAGCAGATTTCAGAGGCCAAGTAATTGGGACAAAGCCCTCTGTAGTTTAAAGTCCTGATCCAAACCCTACTGAACTCAATAAAAAAACAGGTATTAGGCCAGCCATTAAACCTAGTACTATACTCACTGTTGTTTGGAACTGATACTCATTTTTTCTTTTGGTAAGCTTCCCATCTTCAAAGCGTTTGACAAAGTGGGAATCTCGCTCACGAAACCTTATGTGATAAATAAATTTGTTAGTCTTTAAGGCTATGTCTACATCTAACTGCTTAGTTTGGACCTGTTTAGTCCAAACTAAATAGTTCAGAGTTAGTTTGAGCTAACTGCGGGTTAGTTCAAACTAACTTGAACTTTTTAGTTCAGTCTAACTGCATTATTTTTAGTTTGAACTAACTGCTTAATTCAAACTTATTTAGTTTGAACTAGCATGGCTACATTGTTCTAGTTCAAACTAAAATTTGAACTAAGTTTGAACTAAGCGATTAATTTTTTTAGGTAGAACTAGGTAAAGCCTAGTGTAGACAGGGATCAAATTAGTCTGAATTAAGCCTCCTTAATCTGGACTAATTTGCTAGTGTAGACATAGCCTAAAAGTGTGACAGGACTCTTTGTTTGTTTTTCTGAACTAGACTACCATGGCTACCCATTTGGAACTTATAATTTCTTCAAGGAACCTACTCCCTTCTGTCAGAGTTTTCCCTGGGTTCCTATGGTTCTTATCCCCGTCGTCCTGGCCCCTTCAGCCATCATTTAAAAATGCTACACAGCACTGTGCTCCATACCCCACCACTTCCAAAAGCATCATTGCAGTGTTTGGAACATTACTTGTAATCACTGTGTAGCTATATGTTTTATTAAGGATAATCTAGAGCACTTTTTTTCTCCATCTCTGCATGCACCCACCATATTAATGCTAAGCCAAACACATGCTGAACCTTCTTTGGCATTTACACAGCTATAAAGCTTGACTTGAGGATGAGATCAGGGCAGGTTGATTTAGAGAGGTGCTGAGCAGAGTTGATCAGTGAAACTTCAGTAGAATCATATGCTCATATTCCACCATAATATACAAGTCTGTTGAAACTGAAACACTAGAAGTTTGTTTGGGGGGGACCCCCACCAGTTGGCACATCAAAATTCAATGGTTCTGAATAATCTCATTTGAACATTTTGGTAACAACAACATTTCAACATTTATCTTTAACTTTTTGTTTTCACTTTTTAAAAATAATGTATGCTGTAATATAATGCAAAATGTTCTTTTTTTAAGAAGTAGATATCAAAACAAAAGTCTTCAATCCTCCCAAAACAAATTTTTTTCCCCAGAATTTTTCTTCGATATATTTTGAAACTTCGACTCCGCTTCAGAAAAGAAAACTTCTGTCCACTGCACAGCTCTACTGTGGAGCACTCACAGCTTCCAATAAACTTGTAACAGAGGTAGGATCTTGATCAATCCAAACATTTCTCTCTCTCAGTCTCCTACTTTATTTGCTATTCTCAAACACAAGCAAGCATCTCAGCCTTGCCAACCACATCAACACTTGCACTAAACACTTTCTCACCTCACATTTCTGGGTTACTTTCATTTTCCTCCTGCTTAATACAACTGTTATTTTTTATCTGTATTATAGCAGTGTTTAGAGGTCAACTCTACATAGATCAGGGCCTTTTGGGACACACGCTGTATAATTACATAGTAAGAGGCAGTCCCTGAGCCGTAACATATGCCTAAATTGCATGGTCAAACCTGTATTACCAAGTCTCAGAGACTGGATTTATTTATTTGGGCCGTGGACTACAAATAGTGTTATAGACAGAGTTGGCACATCTACTTTGTCACTTTAGCTCCACAGCCCTAACCCAGCAAACTCATGTAAACTGACACAGCATCTGAGACTAGATCCTGCGGGATTTGCTTGTATGTTGACATACCAAGACTGTCAATGGTCTAACTACCTTAAAACAGCAAGATCTGGTAAATAGTTGAGTAATATTAAAACAGCAGAACTGCTACTCTAAATTTTCCTTTATTCTCCTCCCACCTCCTCAGCAACCAGCTCTGTCGAGTTCTCAGAATTCCCCAGTTTATTTTTCATCATCATTTCAACAGAACAGTCATTCCCTTGCTGCTTTGTTTTTTTTCATGTTCTCCCTTTATTTTCTAATCCCCTTTAAAACTAAGCAAGTCTTTCACTCACAAGGTTCAGCCGACAAAATCCATGTCCAGCAGAACAAATCAGCAAGCTCACTTTGTGTCCAGCCATGTCCTAACAGAAATGTGCACATTGTATTAGCCAAATGCTAATCTGTATTAACCAGATGTCTGACTTGTGTCTCCCTATACACAAAGGCTTCTTTGCCATCATTTATAAACCATTTAACTGAGTTCACATGAGTAACTTTACTTTTGCATTATTCCATTGACTTCTTAGTAGCGTGTAGCTTGCCAATTAAGGCATTTGAATTTACTGAATTATTTTGCTGGGTGTAATATTCATACAGGTGTGTAGAGCATGTACTGTTTTTAGTCTTCAATGGGATGAAAATTGCCAGCACTATGATTTTTTCCCCAAACAACCCCCCCCACCATGATTTTAGATTCTAAATGCAAACTCATTACATAGCAAGAATGTGTGTGGCATTTAATTTAATTTCATGGCATTGTCAGACCAAACTTTATTTGTTAAGAGGAGAAGCTAATCATGAATTAAAGCTATAGAATGGTTTTAGTTGACTGACCAGCACAGAACAGGTTGCACAGACTGATCTCATCTGTGAAATGGCTGGCTGACTCTTAGGTTTATTTTCCCTCCTGTTTGCCTGCTTACTTGTTGGTTTGTTTCAAAGTATTTTTACCCAAGTACCAGCAGAGTCCTCCCCAGTCCAAACAATCTAGTTTCACACTACAAGTTCCCAAAGCAGCCAATCTGGAAGACTGCATATATCTACCCCTAGACAGCTGCATTATGGTGCTAAAGGAACTGCATCTAAATTCATGAGCCGATAAAAAGTAATCTGGATAAAAACCTTTTTTATGCCAGAATATACACTGATAATCACACCCCCTTGAATTACAAATGTTCCATAACCATTCAAACTGGTATCAAGTTACTGACATTATTTGAAGTAATGACATAATAAAACACACTTTAAAAGACAAACCCATAATTTACTTACTTCTTGCTTAAAAATGTTTCAGAAATCTTTTGAGATCATAATTGATGGGATACCAGATTTCATAGACCATCAAAGACTTGAATAGGTTTTAATAAACCAGGGAAATTAAAGTTGCTTTAGCTTACTAGCTGGCTACAGATTCTCTCTCTTCCCCCTCCTTCTCCTTGCCTTGCTTTTCATTTATCAACCTAAAACTGCAGCTAAAAATTAATTAAAACTTATAGTGACCCACAGCTTTTTCTCATTAACAAAGATTTGTTTTTCCCTTAGAGGCAATGCTGCAAATCAACAAATATTCATACTCTTAATTTGATATTGTTTTAGTGGAATTACGGTAAAAGGACTTGTTTAAAGAACACAACCAAAGCAATGTTGCAATCTTGCTCCTTATGTCTGGACATATTTTGCCTCCTATCTTATCTGAGTTACACAAACAGTAATAATTGATACTAATAGCACATATGAAGGCTTACAGGAACCTGTACTATTTATCTCCCAACCTCTGTTGACACCTGCCAGTGGAAGACCAAAGCACTGCACAAAAGTAAAACCTCCAAAAGTATCTCTTCTTTCTTGTCAGCAAGGAGCCACACCTTTCAACCATCTATTTCTTTTTACTTCAAAGTAAAATGAAACAGAATGGAAATTCAGGCTGTTTTCTTTCTCTTTTCCATCTCTTGGAGACAAGTAAGTCCAGATCATTAGATGCACAGAGGTGGACAATTTGGAAAGTTGCTATTGTCAAATGCATTGGGAAATTGTAAGAAAGAACAACCCCAAGCTAAGGAGATTGATTGATTGCATTCTCACCTTTAATTACTAGTTTGTATCACTCAAAACCATGTAACAGTGAGTAAGGGCCAAATCCTGCTCCTTTAACTCACAGGAATGAGGTTTGCTAGTACAGGTAACAGAAAGGGTATGGCCACACACACTTCTTATTTCGAAACAACAGGGGTTGTTTCAAAATAAGTGCCATGGCCACATGACGCACGGCCATTTCGAAACAAGCAAACAGCTTGTTTCGAAATGGCCGTGGTCATTCTGAAACAACTTAAACCTCGTTTGGTTTCGAAACAGCCCTGTTCGGACATGTTGTTTCGGAACAAAGTGTTCCAAAACAACATGTGACCTTCCTCCCAGGGTGCTTAGCACCCTGGGAGGAAGGGCTGCCCCTAAGCACCCTGGCCAGGGTGCTGAGCGTTGTCCGCGGGCGGGGGGGGTGTGGGGCTGCAGGCACCGGCCAGGTGAGGCGCGATGCTCCTGCCGGGGATTCCCGGGGCGTGTCTGCGGGATGCCCCGGCCACGCCTCCCGCAGGAGCATCAGCGCCGGGGATTCTTGGCCGGCGCTCACTCCGGCCCCGGCAGCAGCTGTCTCTAGCTGTGCGCTGGGGCCGCGCCCCCAGGTTTGGGGGCAGCGGGGGCTTTAAAGCCCCCGGGGTGAGGCACCCCCTCTCCTGGCGGGTGCCTGAAGCCCCTGCAGGCACCGGCGGGGTAAAGCGCCCAGCCGCACTTTACCCCGCCAGTGCCTGCAAGCCCCTCCCCAGGCGGAATAGCATGTCCATGCTATTTAGCTGCCTTATTTCAAGGACAAAGTTTTTTGTCCTCGAAATAAGGTGTTTCGAAATAATATGTTATTTTGAAACAGCTTGTTTCGAAATGTCTTGTTTTGGAACAAGCATACCCTGTGTGAACATAGCCAAACAGGATGAACTGATGAACTTCAGCCTCATTACACAGCTCTGAGCTTGTAACGTCTCCTGAGTCACTCATCATCACTCTACTTTTGCATAGGAACACAGGATATGCTGTCTTGGTTCAAGTCCATCTAGTGGCCAGTCACCAGACACTTTAGAGCAGTCATTTCTAACCTATGGCCCAGTGGCCAAAAGTGGCCTGTGGGGACTTTCAAAGTGGCCCATGGCTCCACTCCTGCTGGCTGCAGATGGGAGTCTCTCTTTGCCTAAGAACCCGCAGAGCATACTTGCACAGGGCTACAAGACAAGAGTCTTCTTAATGCAGCCAAAGGAATTGGAGATCAGTGCTCCTCTCACCCTGGCTGTAGCAGCGAACACAACAAAGTGCCGTGCTCTGCTTGGGGTTCATAGGCATTGGGGTCCCTGCTGTAGCTAGAGGGAAGTGAACACTCCTTTATGTTAAACCACCATCTTCTAATAGTGGAAATCTTTCCCTAAACCCCACTTTGCACAACCATTCAACCACAGATATTTAAATAATACTGCAGGCCTGGGAGATTATACTTCCATCTGCAAAATACTAATCCCTTAACCTGGATGGGACATGTTTCTGAAGCCTATTGTGCGTCAAAGTGAGATAGTTGATACTAATTTACACTGTCATGCATGCTGAGTCAGATCCTGTTGATATGTTGTCCTAGCCCAAAGCAAATGATGTCAGAAACTGACCCAATTTCAGCACTCAGTAGACACTAATAACTGATAAGAGTGAAAGTCCTGTGGCACCTTAGGGACTAAAAGATTTCTTTGTGCACTAGCTTTTATGGGCTCCAACCTAGTTTGTCAAGTCCATGAAAGTGGAAACTACAGTTGAGAAGTATGTATTCACATGCAAGGATGGTGGAGGGCAAGGGTTAACAAAGTCAGTTCTGACAGCAGATGGGGCCCATTCAAACCAGTTGATAAATTTCCATTCACACCAGTTGATAAGTTTCCCTCTGGAAATTAATAACTGATAATAATATCAATCCATTAAGTTTTCAAATAGCTTTGTGCTCGTCCTCATGCTGCCCCACATGGTTGGGTTAAACATCTGCAAAGCTACCACATTACCCACCTTTAAAACCCTCCTCAAGGCTCTCCTTTACCAGCCTTAAAAAAAAACATCCTCAACAAGGGTTAGGTGGCTGGGATGCAGAGACCGCGGCCCATCATTCTGACCAACACTGACCCTTTGTTTCTTTGCAATCCCCTGTTGGTTTATCTGCATCTATCAGTTGTCTCTTGTCTCGTACTCAGATTTTAAGATATTTGAGGGCAGGGACCATCTTTTTGTTCTCTGTTTGTACAGCCCCTAGCTCAGTCAGTCCTGCTGTCTGACTTAGGCTCCTTTGTGTTATGGTGATACAAATATATAAATAATAAAATAAAATAATAATAATAAAATAATGTCCTTCATGCAGATAGGGTCATGCTCTTTTTGAGTATAGTATATTAAAGAGAAGCAGGCACTTGCTTGTAGACTACATTTGATGTAAAGAATTAATTCAGTACTAAAGGCCACGGAGTAGTAAGTACATCTGTGCTTTCCAACCAAGCACTCAGTCTCTTACCAGTCCTTAATAAGGTAAATCATTTCCCCCCTTCTGCTTATATATAAACACAACTGCCTTGGATTCCATCTGTTCTATTGACAATGTATTCAAATTGCACGCAAGCATTAATGATGGCCTGCTGAAGCTCAACAGCATGGATGATGAGAGAGCCTTAGGAGCCACTGAAATGAAAGGGCTTTTCTCTTAATTTCAATCATCAGAAGACTTTGAATAGAACATGACATCTTAGCCATCTGAGCTTTTTTAAATGAGACATTGGCAGATACACAATGCCTTGTTCTGTGGTATCTAAATAATTGAGGCTTTAAAACATCAAAGCGCTGACACCTTCAAACACTCAAGTAGCCTTATTTGAAAGATTCTTTTCACTAAAGAAGACTAACTCTGCCATTTGAGCTCAGCAAATCTCTGTGTAACATAGTGGTCCCACTTTAGATTGGAAGACATCAGTTGTTTACTGCCTATTGACTAGCAGTGTCCCAAGTGCAAAAGGCATTTGATTAAATGCATGTCTTTGTGACTGCACGACACACTACAGAATTAAGGATGACATTGGAAAAGAAAATTCATTATAACAGCAACTAAAATTTCCCAGAGATTTCACAGTTTATCTTTTTACTTTATTTTATTTGTGGACTCACCGATTGTTCCAGGAACAGGAATTGAGATTACAGGCAAATCACCACAGTATTCATCTGTGACATGAACATTTCAAAGGACATTCTGGGGCTGGCTGTGTCTTCAGATTAACAAATATTGCTTTGGAGCCTTGCAATGTTACAAAGTTAATTCAGCATCATAGCATGCCTTTTCCTGTTCATCCAGCCTTTACATGCTAGATATGCTAGAAAGGTTGTATCTTACCTCATTCTCTCCAAATTTCAGGGTTGTTTGGATACAGGACTTTAGTTTAATTGTTATTACAATTTTTTCCCCACCTTTAGCAACCATTATGTTCTAGGGCCTTCCCAGAAGCACTTACATTCAATTCTAGTCATTGAGCTAGCTCTAAAGCTTTCATCTACATACATACATCTACCTCATACACACCTTGGGGTTTAGACTATGGAGATTTTAGCTCAAATAGATACATCACAGTAAGAATGTTTAGCTCTTCCATAGCAACAAATCTCACAGGGTACATCTACACTGGAGCCTTAGGTTGACTTCAGGAAGCTTAAGTGGACCTACAGACCCCGCAGCCACACTAGCCTTTTCTAAAGTCGACTTAAGCACTTCCTGAAGTTGCCTTAATAACACCTCCTCTTAAGGTTGACTTAACACTTAAGTCAACCTTATTAAGTCAACTTAAACCAGTGTAGAATGGGAAAAGCACTTAAGTCAACTTAGTTGGCCTCCAGGTCCCCTCCCAGAGTTCCTGGCCACCAGGAAGGGTCAACTTAGCACCTGCCAGTGTGGATGCTGGCTGTTGACAGGGGTTTTCAGAGTGGACTCCCTAAGTTGACTTAGCATAATCGACTTAAAATCGACTGTGGTAAGTCAACTTAACAGCCTCCAGAGTAGACTTACCCACAGGGATTTACAAAAGAGGTCAGTATCCTAATCCCCTTTTTATAGTTGGGGAAAAGTGAGGTAAAAGAGACAAAATGACTTGTCAAAAGTCACACAAGAGCAGAGGGGCTGAGTGAGGAATAAGAATGTTGATCTCCTGGGTTCAAGGCTAGGGCACTATCCACTAGGAAATTCCTGCGTGTGTCTAAGGTTTCATTCACTGATCAGTTCTACCACCATTACTGAGCAGTAGCTGTCAGAGGATTAAGGTGTTCCTCGGTGTGAAAAAGGCTGGCCAATTCATGTCCTAATTAATGATACTTTGAAACTCCCTGTTTTGTGGCATTGGGGCTTGGACCTGACACTTTAGCATCCTTACTGGAAGAAACACCTATGTGCTACCTAGGTTTTTAATTAATCTGTAAACTCTGGAGTTGTGCTTTATGACTGGAGAATTGCTAATATAATGCCTATTTTCAAGAAAGGGAATAAAAATGATCCAAGTAACTATAGGCCTGTTAATTTGACCTCAGTAGTATGCAAGATCTTGGAGAAAAGTCTGAAGGAGAAAGCACTTAAGTATATGAGGGTACCAGTAACTGAGATAAAATATACCATGGCCTTACAAAAGGTAGATGGTGCCAGAGCAACTGATCTCCTTTTTTGAGAGATTAACAATTTTTTTTAGATAAAGGGAATACAGTGGACTTAATTTACTTAGATTGCAGCAAGGCATTTGATACAGTTCTACATAGAGAATTCTTGGTTAAGTTACAGAAAACAGGAATTAATATGACTATAGTAACGTGGATAAGGAACTGGCTAAAGGGAAGGCTACAGTGGGTCATACTGAAGGGTGAAGCGTCAAACTGGAGGGAGGTTACCAGTGGAGACCTTCAGGGATTGGTCTTGGGATCGATCTTACTTAACTATTTTGTTACTAACCTTAGCACAAAAAGTGGGATTGTGCTAATGAAGACTGTAGATGATGCCAAGTTGGGTGGTAATGCCAATACAAAGAAGGATTAGGATACCATACAAAAAGATCTGGATGACCTTGTAAACTGGAATATGATGAAATTTAATAATGGGAAGTACAAGGTCATGCATTTAGAGACAAATAAGAATTTTTCTTATAAGCTGGGGGCACATCAGTTGGAACAGATTGAAGAGGAGAAGGATAGGGGAGTACTGGTTAATCACAGGATGACTATGAGCCAACAGTGTGATGTGGCCATGAAAAAAAGAAAATGCAGTTCTAGGATATATCAAGAGAAGTATTTCAAGTAGAGCCAGGGTGGTGTTAGTGACACTGTTCAAGGTGAGGCCCCATTTGTAATACTGCATGCAGTTTTGGTCCCCCATGTTTAAAAAGGATTAATTAAAATTGGAACAGGTGCAGAGAAGGGCTACAAGGATGGTCCATGGATTGGAAAACCTGCCTTCTGAGAGGAGACCCAAGGAGCTTGGCCTGTTTAGCCTAACCAAAAGAAGGTTGAGGGGTGATATGATTGCTCTCTATAAATATATCAGAGGGATAATTATTTGGGAGGGAGAAGAGTTATTTGAGTAAAGCACCAGGGTGCACATTAGAACAAATGGATATAAACGGTCCATCAGGAAATTTAGGCTTGAAACCTCCATCTAATTTTTAACCAGTAGAGCAGTAATGTTCTGGAATGGCCTTCCAATGGGAGCCCTGGGGCAAAAGACATATCAAGCTCAGTATTGAAAGTAGTTAAGTTCATGGAGGGGATGGTATGATGGGATGGCCTACTTTGGAAACTGGCTGATCTTTGATCTACGGCTACTGATAGTGGATATGGCAGTGGCCTAAGAAGGGAGGGCAGATAGGGTGGGTTCTGAGTTATTACAGAGAATTGTTTCTTGGGTGACTGGCTAGGGAGTCTTACCCACATGCTCAGAGTTTAAACTGATTACCATATTTGGGGTAGGGAAAGAATTTTCCCCTAGGGCAGATTGGCTAGGGGAGTTTTTCACCTTCCTCTGTAGGATGAGGCATGGCTCACCTACTGATGAATTCTCTGTGTCTTAAAGTCCTTTTCTGAGGACTCAAATAACTCAGTCTAAGGTTAGAGGCTTATTGCTAGAGTGGATGAGTGAGGTCTTGAGGCCTATATTGTGCAGGAGGTCAGACTAGATGATCATACTGGTCCCTTCTAACCTTAGAGTCTACGCCTATGTCTTCACCTAAAATCTTAGTTTGGACTTGGCTAGTCTGAACTAAGTAGTTCAAAAGTTAGTTCAAAGTAAGCATGGTTTTTTTTTTGTTTGTTTGTTTTGTTTTTTAGTTCAAACTAACTCTTAGTTAGAACTAGCCACACCTTTTTTAGTTCAAACTAATTTCTTAGTTCAAACTAAAAAAGTGTGGCTAGTTTGAACTAAAAGTTAGTTTGAACTAAAAAATGGCATTTAAATCAAACTAACCGCTAGTTCAAACTTATTTAGTTCCAACTAGCATGTCTCCGTTGGGCTACTTCAAACTGAAAATGCAAATTAGTTTGAACTAAGCAGTTAGTTCGGACTAAGCTTTGCTTAGTTTGAACTTTTTTTTTTTTTTTAGTTTGAGGTGGGCAAAGCCTAGCGTAGACAGGGTATAAATTAGTTCGGACTAAGCAAGCTTAGTCCAAATTAATGAGGAGATATCTATGAAATTAATGAGGAGATGCTACATCCTGGGTACCTCACAACCAGGGTTCAGACCAGGGCAAAGCCTGGAGAAGGTCCTAGCTGCAAAAACAAACAAACAAACAAACAAAAAAAAAACACAGGTAAGAGTCGCCACAAACCTAATTACTTTTCATGGCACACTTCTTCAGCCATGCACATAAAAGGCAATCTACTTGCTGACTTTCTCCTTTGGAAAAGGGGAGAGAAACGCATATGCTAATCACAATCCTTAATGATCTTGTGGAAGGGAATCAGACCAAAATAAAACTGCAACGGAACAGAATAGAGTGGTATAACAGAACGCCACACAATTGCCATTGTTAGAAGAACAAAATAGTGTGTCTCTGAGGCAGACTGGGTCAAATATCACCCTTTATAGCCTGCTAGTTTCACCTTGATGCAGTGAGTAAGCGAAGAGGGGCTGCCTTAAAATTATTATACCCAAAATTGTATCAAAATGCATACATGACTGACAACTTTTGATGGACCCTTATATGGTTACATTAATACCTATACAGGGAATATTGATGATTATATGGAACATATAATTGTTCCTGCCTCTGTTTACTGTTTACAGGTTTTGGCCATATTGTGCACATGCTTTACCTTCAATCTCATTGTTTTCTACAACAGAAATGACTTTACAGTCTTTAACAAGCAGGGAAGAGGGGGAGGGGAAGGTAATAAGCAGTGTTCCCATCCAGGATCTTATGAAGCTTGGGAAGCTAGAGAGAAAAAAAGAAGATAACATAACTTTTAACTAAAATCTTACTTACAGGACAGTGAGTCATACCATAGTAACCCCATTACCATAGTAGCTCTCATTTCCCACAGTCATCAAAACAGATTTAGAACAAAAGTGGATCACTGAAAAACAGCCTTGTACTCTTTTTGCCAAAAGTAACATACTGTACATCGTCTGCCCTACCATTCTGCAGGAATGGGGAAAATATGATCTCCACATTCCATTTTCCCCATTGACTCATCCCAGAATTGATACTCTCATGCTGGAGGTACCTTGAAGTGTAGCAGTGTAACATTATATTCCCAGGGCAATGCCATTATAGTGCTAGTAGAAAAAGCTGCAGAATAACACAGTTTTCGAAGTAAATATGAATTGTGAATGACTGAAATTTGGAAAGACTTTGTAGGTGCTGGACAGTCAAGGACATTCTAGGTCATGGACATTCAAGTGGGCTTTGGGACACGTGAAAAATGTTTGCACTCCCCAATGAAGGAACACATATGGGGTCTCTTCTAACTATTCATGCTCATCCCTGAAGGTACATACAACACAGTCTGATCTCTGGGCCTCATCCTGAGCACAGCTCCATGGAAGACAATGAGGGGCTATGCCAATTTGTGTGAGCTAGGATCTAACCAACATTAGGGCTTCTGGCTTACAGGAATTTTCTCCCAGTCCTCCCTTAGTTTTCTGTTCACTTTCAGTTGTTTTGTTTTCCCTTAAAAGGGCAAATTAGTTTTTGGTGTAACTTCAATGATGATAGTGGAATAACACCAAGGATAAATATTTTCCTCTATCACAAAGGAAAAAAAAATAACTCAGGCTCTCTGAAGACTTGCCATCCTGAAATTCACATCTTTATGTCAAGAAGATGTTTTTAGACCTACTCAGCTGAAATAAAGTAAGTACCACACATCAGTAGACTTCATTTTCACACCCACTTATTCATGCATCTGCTAATGGTATTCTCATTAGCAGCAGCCGTGCTATGTGCAGGACCTCTTACAGCTGTTCCAAGGATGCACACCTAACTGGAGAGCTTGTGTGTAATTTACACCTTCCTCCCACCCCATGATATTTCAGGAGCTGAATAAATAATATATCCATAACCAGCAGCAGTGACCACCAGGAGACTTCATGTTCCTTCATATCCACTTATAGGTGTAAACAGATGGGATACCCAGCAGAAATAGTATGAGCAATGTTAGTTATTTAGAACTGGATAGTACGGTTACACATACCCACTCACAAATGTGCCTGAATATAAACATTCCTAATTCTCAAGAAATAGGGGTGTAATAATTAAGTTGTGTTTAAGTAACTGTTTTAAATTAAAGAGAAAAATGGCTGCACATTTAAATCATATCTGGATTGTCATCCCTTTATTTTAAATATTATCACAGTTGTTCAACTCATGCACCAGACTGTGAATTAAAGCTTCAACAATGGATGGGGTCATTTAGAGCTAATTCTGTGGCTCTCCACTTATTTCAAGCCTTGAAATTAACATAGGCATATCTGGAAAATTTCAACAGTTTGATTTTTTGGCAAATCGGCCAGCAAAACAAAGCTAGGATTTATAGGTTCCAAAGAGGTAGCTGTGTTAGTCTAGTTCTGCAAAACAAGCAAGGAATCCTATCGCACTTCAAGACTAACAAATGTATGTATCGCATGAACTTTTGTGCCCATTTATTCTTTTGCACAGAGACTGTCCTGTTTGGCCAATGTATGAGGTGTGGGGCATATTTGGTACATTATGGCATAAATGACATTGGTGCATGAGCAGGTGAAAGAGCCCTTGGTGGAGCAGCTGGCTTGATTAGGTTCTATGATGGTGTATTTTGTGCAGATATGTCATCAAAGTTGGCAATGTGGTTTGTTGCAGGGGTATGTGCCTGCTTTAATGTTTCTGTTGTTAGGTTTGTAGTTGTTGGTGAGTATGTGTTTAAGGTTAGAATAAATGGACACATAACTGATATCAGAAATCACAACATCCAAAAACCAATAGCTGAGTACTTCAGTCTCCCTAATCACTCTATTGATAGTTTGGAAATAGCAGTGCTCAAGCAGATGGGCAACACATCCAGACATCAAAGAGAAACAGCACAACTGGAATTGATATGTGGCTTTGATTGTGTGAAAAGCAGGATTAAATTGTGACTATGGATTCTTTCCCCATTACAACAAGTGATTTGACCTCACCTTCTACTACATGCTGTTTCCCAGTATTTGAATTTTAACAAATGCTTTGATTTGCTGTTACAGTATGACCTGATCCCATGACTTACACTTTCCTGCATTTATTTTGCTCCCATTCTGTATGTTCTTCAGCTTCAAAGCATCTGATGAAGTGGGGTTTTCTCCCATGAAAGCTCATGCAATAAATAAATGTGTTAGTTTTTAAGTGCCACACAACTCGTTCCTTGTTTTTCTGGGATTTATAGCTGAGGTTGTTGGCCAAATATCTGGTTCACCTTGTGACTAAACCATCTTTGATATTATGGTGCTGTAGTAACTGTTTAATCTCTATATGCCTCAGGTCCCCAGCTGTAAAACAGAGATAAAATAATGTCCTTTTTGTCATCCCTTTTTCTGTCTTGTTTACTTTTAATGTAAACGCTTTCTTGGAGAGGCTGGTCTGCACAAACTGCAGCACAATGGGGCTCTGATCTTGATTGGTTCTTGTAGTTGCTGAAGCTTATCTGAACTTTGTGAGGTCTCCTCCATTCTTCATATTTTGTTGTGTTGTCATACAGTAAGGCTCGATGAAACCAGAGACTTTTAAACAAAATTGAATATGCAAATAGAATATGTGAAATATGTAGATAGCCACCGGCCTGTCCACAATCTGCTGAGGCATCTGCTTCAGATTTGAGCAGTGCAGTGAAGATGGATGGGCTAGCAAAGGTAAATAATAATGGAACTTGGATAGAGTGCAATACTGTATGTAGACGAGTGTGAAGGAGGAGCTGGAGGGGACAGATGCTATTGGTATTGCTTACATCATCTATGAAAGTTTCAAATACCGTTATGATGGCTACCGTATAAAAAAAGGAATACAAGTAAGGATCTAAATTCTCAAATCATTTCATGGTGTAGGGAGAAGGTTAGGGTATTTATTTTAGCATTGCAAAGTTGCTCTCTTCCAACCATAACTGAAATACTTTGCTCCTGGAAGTGATACTGCCACGCCATGTGAGTTTCTGATCCTGCTTTAATCCCATGCACCAAAAAGAATGCTAGGCCATCATATGATGGACTTGGTTTCAATTCTCACTGCCCCCAAGGTATTCCTGGATGGCTTTGGGTAAGTCACTTTGTCCCTCAGTTTCCCATGTGTAAAACAGAGAAAGTGTCATTTCCCTACCTCATCACAGGATTGTGAAAATACATACATTAATGACTGTGAGGTGCTGTAATAACACAGTAATAGGCTCCATATTTAGAAACAGGTGAGAGATGATTGAAAACAAATTGACAAAACAGTTTATTGAAAAACACAATTTACTCAAAACAGATATATTGCCTAGGAATGTGTTGGTTTATAGAAATGTAAAATGGGAAAATTCTATATAACTCTTCTTGAAAGTCTCGGAGCTGTTCATTAATGGTGAAAATTGTAGTTTAAAAATTTGTTTCTAATCAGTTATACTTTAATATTGAAAGAGATGTAATTTTATATTTACATGCATTCTATTTAATATTTTGTTGAATAGTTCTGGTCCAGGAGCAAGCTGCAGCTGTGACCTCTCTGTTCTTCCCTTGCACTGTCTTCAAGAGATGGACTTTCATCAGAATTTCTTCAAGAATGGGATCCCACTTTAGATCAGCTAAAGAATGGATCTCTCTCACTTCCTATGGATCTATGCTAAACACAGGAATCCATGGCTATGTCTACATTGTAAAAGCTAAGTTGACTTTATTACGTCGACTCAGTGAGTCCACATTGCCTTAAGTCGACTTAATAAAGTCGACTTAATGGTAAAGTCGACTTTATAAGTGGACCTTATAAAGTCAACTTTACTGGACCCTAAAGTCAACTTTATTGCCCTGCAGTGTAGACCGGGCTCTGTTTAAGTTGACTTAAGGGCCCTTAAGTCGACTTAAATGCATAGTGTAGACGTACCCCATGAGATGAAATGGCAGAATTGCTGGGGTTTTTTGCATTGGACAACTCCTGACAACACAAACTTCAATGAAAAATTCACGGTAAATTCCACATATTATAAAGGTCCCCTCAGAGTTCTCCCTCAGCCCCATATGAATTCTTCCTGTGCGGGGGGATATTAGACCCTTTATTCTTACTTGGATTTTTCTTGGGCAATGTTCCCATTGTTTTAATTGATCTCAGTTAGAACTAAGGAACAGAAGTAGGATTTGACTACCTAAGATGTGAGCCTGGGGGCTAGTTTTAACACAGACATGCGTGGGTCTGATTAGCCATACTTCCCCCACAAGGCTTGGGATTGAGACACACTCCCATGAATCACATTTCTATCTCCAATTCCTCTTTGCTCTACATGGGCAGAGCTTGCTGATTATACTGGCAACACGCATGCTGGTATAGCAAATAGGGAGGTGAAATGGATGCTGTGTCCCTCCTTGTTTCTTTGCTGCAAGGAGAGAATGAAAGCTCACACAATCTTGTTTGGACCTGTATGTCCAAGGTAGTGAGAGTTCCAACTCCCCTGCACAAATGAGTCAGCACTTTACAATCTAGTCCAGGTGATTGAGGAACGACTGACCACCCTGTAATGATGCAAATGAACATTCCAAAATCTGCAGGAACCTGTTGGGAAGGTTCCAGTCCCATTTCTCAAAAAGACACCAGTCTCATTTCCTGATACGATCTTTGCAGTTATCCAGAAACCGAACAGAAACTGCAGTTGACACCCAGCAGTCTAGATATTAAAAACTGCAGTGCCTTGAGGAAAAGCATAGGGGGTATGTCCACATTCAAGGCTTAAGTCAACTTAACCAGGCTTAAGTTGACTTAAGCAACTCCAAGGCCACATTTGGAGTTCATTAAGTCGACTTAAGCACTGGCTTAAGTCGACTTAATAACTCTCACCCTTAAAGTCGACTTTAAGGGTTAAGCTGAGTTTATTCAGTTGACTTAACAAAATGTGGCCATTAAAGTTGACTTAATAAAGTTGACTTAGTGCATTTGAGTCATTTAAGTCAACTTTATGAAGATAATTGAAGCCAGGGGACCACTTAAAGTTCAATTTATTAAGTTGAATTTAAATGGGACCCCTGGCTTAAGTTGACTTAAACAAATGGGGCCTCTCTAAGTCAACTTACCAAAGTTGACTTTAAGTCGACCTTATTAAGTCGACTTCCCTGAGCCCTCTAGTGTAGACATAGCCAGGGGGCTTCTGCAAATCCTCTCTCTCTCTGTCTCTCTCTCTTTCTCTCTCTCTCATTTAAAAACAAACCTCTAATTGGTTTTCGTTCAGCTTAAAATCACAGAAGATTTATGAAAAAGGAACCTGAAGGGCTCATTTTCAATGGATTTGATATTATTGATTAACTGATATTCCAGCTCCCAAGGCATTGCATCTCATTGTGCAAAATAAGCATAAAACTACTACAAGCAATTAATTGCATGCTCTTTTTGTGCTATGCTTTGAGATGGCCTATCAGTCCTTTATTAATATTAATGAGGTGAATTAGAACCAAAGATCAGGGATCCATGATAGCTGAAAGAACCTGCAAGGACCCTACAGCTCTCATGCTTTATTATTTTTTAATCAAAGCGGCTGACTTGAAGGCACAGAATTAGAGAAATGAGTCTTTTATGATTCCACAACGATTCAAATTAAAACGATCTACACTTGCGGAATTCCACCAAATCATTTTGTGCTACTTAAAAACAGTTAAAAATTGCATAAATGCACTGTTGAAGAGCTGCCAGTTTTCTGCTCTTAGTGAAGGCGGCATTTGTTGTATGTTTATTTCTCCACTTACACATCTGGTCATGATAATCACACACACTCTCACACACAATAAGCCAACATATGTGATAGCACCTTTCAGGTTAACCTGACAAAAGCAAGAAAACGCTGAGTTAAGGTTGCTGATCCTTCCGTAAGCAAATGCAAATTAAATGGAATTGAGCAAAGGTAAAGTTAAGCTGAATTTGAAGGGAAAGAATTATAAACTTGTATCAGATGAGATCTTGGCCCACATTTTCTGCTGGTCTAAATAAACATAGTTCCATTGTCTACATCTAGTAATATTTAGGTCCATGAAAACATTTTTTATATATAAAAATAGCAGTTGTGTCTACAGGCCCCAGCTGAGATGAAAGTACCATTGTATTGGGTGCTGTTGACAATCAGAGAAGAAGCCAACTCCTGAAGGTAAACCAAAAGGGTGAAGTAACTTGCCTGAGGCCAATAGAATAATCAGGGATAGATTCTGGGTCCCACTGTAGCACCCTGTTAATTAGACAACTATCCCTGTCTTATAGCTACCTGTATATAACCTACAGAGTTCTTACATGTGCCTTTCATCAGAAGCTCTCCAAATACTTCATAGAAAAGGTAAGTCTCCTCATCCCCAATGTACAGAAGAGGAAACTGACACACAACCTAAAATAATCAGGTCCAAACATATTCCTCTAAGTAGCTGTCCCCAGAGACAGACTAGGTGGAATTTTCTGGTATGGTAATTCCCAGTTCCGCTCAGTCTCAAAGTGCATTGATCCTCAGCTCCTGCTAACAAATCCTCAAAGAACTGCAGTATGGATTGAAAAGCATGGTTCGAACATCAACAATTGGCCCTTAATCCACACGTCATTGATGTTGTACAATAGACCATTACAGTACCCTGCCACTGTGTACTTAAGTCCTAAATCCATGGATCATCAATGTAATAGGCAGCAACAGTTCCTTCAAAGGGTTTACAATCTATCTTATCAGTGTGGATTTAAGGAAACAGCAGATCTCTGAGCACACACAGTAAATCTGCATATCAGAAGGTGGGATCTTAATACAAGACAGATATCATACATGCAAAGTAGCCAGAGCTGAGATTTCTCTGCCTGGAACCAAGGAGAGGAGTTACTTGCATTAATTCTGAATTCACATCCTGAGGCAGACCAGAGAATTGTGTGAACTGTTTTGTTTCATTTAGCCATAACAAGAGAGTCCAAATACCCTCTTTGACTGCACAGTCACAGTTTAGCTACAACTACTTTTGCTTTAAATCAGTGTGAATGACACTCCTGAGGGCCTGATCTCATATATCTGGCTGAAAATTGGCATAACTCCATTGAAACCAATTAAGCTATACCAATCTGCACCAGCTGAGCATCTGGCCCTAAAATCTTCTATCCACAGGTCAAGAGCAGCACAGGTAGCTTCACCCAACTCTTTTAACACTAGGACAATCTCAAAAAGTGATGAGATAATTCAGTTGCCCCTTGCTCCATTCAGTCTTCAGTCCTTCTACTGTAGCTTCAACTGCTGCCTCTGTATGTGCCAGTAATGATGGATATTTTTTCGGATCCAGACCCCCTGGATGGAATACAGCCATGTTTTCAGCCAAAAGAATTCCCAAAGCCACTAGTCCATGTGCTGGGGTCTACTGGTCAGCAACTATGTACAGCAAGCTCAGCAGATTTTGGGAGGACAAAACAATGGTGAGGAACTGAAATCTTTTTTACTACTATTGGGGTGTGTGTAGCGTAATAGAACTTTGCCAGTCTCTTCTGTGATTTTGCTTTTTGAAATTTGCAAAAGAAATTGGCTCAGGGACTGAGACCAAGTATGTTAAGTGGTACCATGGAGAAAATTTGTACAGCTGACACAAAGCGCCCATGTTCCTAAATGCATGGCTTGGTAATGGAAATGCTGATATAACTGTAAGTGGCCCTAGTGGGCAATACTATAATACGATCTTATTACACCAGGTTTGCAAAAACACATATTATTCAAGAAGTAGAATTACAGTTTGTCAGCGACTGAGCTTGTAACACATTAAATAAACTATGGTGTTTGAGTAATATTTGCATGCCTCTGTAGCAATATGTAAATGTCACAGTTTCCCTCTTGGAAAAGCTAAAATCCCTAATGAATTGAAGGGCCAAACATGCAAATAAACGTCATGATTCAAAAGTGCATCTCTCATTTAATTTTTTAAAATATAGTTTGCATTTTGATTATGCTACAAAATGTAGCAGGGAGGGCAGAGCAGTGAGGAAAATAGAAATGCATGTACAATTTTTTCATATCAAACAACATGATTTACTTTAATCATTCCAGGAGTAACAAGTAACTGTAAATGGATGCTCTGAATGCCTTCCAGGTATGTGCAGTCAGGTTCAAAGAATGTGATGTTGTTTACATTTATATTTTATAGGCTGATACCCCCCCCCCAACATCACTACAGTCTTACAGTCATTTAACTCCAATGGCTTCATTAGAGTTACACTTGGTTTACACTAATGTAACAAGGATCAGAACCAAGCTTCATCTCGCTATGCTTTGGAAAGTACCTAAAACACTAGTGTAAAATGTGTGATCCCACATTCAGTGTTATTTATTTAGAATAGAATTGAATGGCCCTGAGCCTGAGACATTATCTACAGAGTATGGATTTATTGATACAAGTATGCAGGTTATGCCATGTAAGTTATGCAACTGATGTCAGTGATCCTTGTGTCAAATAGCCATATTGTCTTCACTATGTTATGTGGGGAGGAGATGCTCTCCTGTTAATACAACTTATGTTTCCCACTCCAGTGGAGTACCAGAGTTGACATGTGAAGCTCTCAGCAATCAGTTGAATGTAACTTCACCAGATCTGCCCAATCAATGTTGCTGCATTGATAGATGCCATGCTGACAGAGTCCTGCAGTGCTAATAAGCTCTCAGTTTCATTAAGCACAAGGATGGCCATGCTAGATTAGACTGCCTAGTCCATCTAGTCTAGAACCTTGTCGTCTGATAGTGGCCAATGGAATGAACAGAACAGGTAATCCATCCTGTCAGCCATTTCTGATCTCTAGCAAACAGCAAATCCTAGTTGTCCTGGCAAACAGCCATTGATGGACCTACCTTCTATGAGCTTACCAAGTTCTTTTTTGAACCCTGTTAGTCTTGGCTTTCACAAAATCCTCTGGCAAGGTGTTCCACAGGTTGACTGTGTGTTGTATGAAGAAATACATCTATTTGTTTGTTTTAAACCTTCTGTTTATTAATTTAATTTGGTGACCCCTAGTTTTTGTTATGAGAACGAGTAAATGATCCTTCCATAATTACTTTCTCCACATGACTCCTGACTATAAACAACTCTATCATATCTTCATTTAATCATCTCCTTTCCAGCCCGAAAAGCCCTAGTCTTACTACTCTTCTCAGATGAAAGCTTTTTGAAAGCCCTAAATATTTTAGTAGTCCTTCCCAATTCTAATATACTCTTTTAAATGGAGACACCAAATCTGCACTCAGTATTCAAGATGTAAGTGAAACACGGATTTATGAAGTGGGGATACGACATTTCCTATCTTCTTATCTATCCATTTTCTAATGATTCCCAATATTTTGTTACCTTTTTTGACTGCTGTTACACATGGAATAGATTTTTTTCAGAGAAGTATTCACAGTGACTCCAAGATCTCTTTTTTGAATGCAACAGCTAACTTAGGCACCATCTATTTGTATGTCTAGTTGGGATTATGTTGTCCAATGTGCATTACCTTTCATTTTCAACAGTAGAATATAGAGGCCTCAAAAGCTGGTGGAAACCACTCCATCAACATGCAACTGACACAACCAATGAAGAACTGGCATTATGGCAGACGAGCACTCCTTCTTCCAGCATAGCAGGCATGTGGACAGGAACACTGTTTCTTCTTCCCAAGGACCACTGGTACTATGGGATGCACAGTCTGATTTATGAGTCCTAAAGTTGCTGTAAGAAACACTCATGGTTGGGTTGGGTAGGTTCTTTATGGCCCCTGGAATATGGAGGGAAGCAAAAATTGCTTAACGCTAGATAAGCCTCTCCACCCTTACCCAAAATATAGGAACTAAAAACTAAAGCCTCAAGTTTTCATACCCAAAGGTTGATTTGTTTTTTTTTTCTTTGATGGAAAACTGAGAGCTTGACTGAACTAAAATTTTCATGGAAAGCATTTCTTTTGTTTTGTTTTTAATGAAAAACTGAGAATCCAAACACCTGATTACTCCCGCCCATTCCCGAAATGAAGATCTTTTGGCCTTCATCTGTCATAATAAATAAATAAATAAATAAAATTCTATCTATCTATCTCTAGAGAGAGCCCTAATGACAATTCCTACTACCACCATAACTCAAACCAATGAACTGGTATACGCTACAGCCTCTGTAAATCTGGAGATGCTTGGCTACATGATCAAAAAGAACAGCAGTACATACCCCCCCCTGGAAAATGAGGTTGGAGGATAAGATCAAGGCAACCCAGAGAGAAGTTAGTCAGCTGGTGGAACTACAGAAGGGTGTAGAGATTAAGGATAAGACTCATCTACTGAAAAAAATACAAGGGCCTGACTCCCTCTGAAGCCCTAGAGACTGCTAAACGAAGGCTCACAGCACTGGCTACCATGCTAAGGAGATACACTAGAGAAACAGAGGCCAATAAGATAAATGCCCTGTTCTCCAAAGAACCATCCAAGGTGTACTGTCAGCTGCAGTGCAACAACACAATAACAGCAGAGCCACCAACAGCAGAAACTGAACAGTACTGGAAGACCATATGGGAGAAAGA
The DNA here is from genome assembly GCA_007922195.1 of Podocnemis expansa. Taxonomy (NCBI): domain Eukaryota; kingdom Metazoa; phylum Chordata; order Testudines; family Podocnemididae; genus Podocnemis; species Podocnemis expansa. Next base: position 9,059,301 of record ML682046.1, read on the forward strand.
GAAGACTCATAACACCAGTGCAAAGTGGCTGCAGGACCTGAGAACAGACCACAGCAATCTCCCAGAACAGGAACCAGCCACCATCACAGTAGCAGACATCCAACAGCGGGTCAAGAACATGAAGAGCTGGACAGCACCTGGACTGGACATGATCCACACCTACTGGCTAAAGGAACTAACAGCAGTGTATGAACGCCTAGCAGCACAGATGACCCAGCTGCTAGCAGCAGGCTCCCAGCCAGACTGGCTAACACAAGGAAGGACAGTGCTGATCATGAAAGACCCCCACAAGGGAACAGCACCATCCAACTACTGGCCAATAACCTGCCTCCCCACAACATGGAAAGTCCTATCAGGCATCATAGCTGCCAAGCTACAGGACCACATGGGCCAGTACCTGAGCACAGCTCAGAAGGGCATTGGGAACAACACCAGAGGCTCAAAACACCAGTTGCTCATAGATAGAGCAGTCGCCCAAGACTCAAGGTCTAGACAGACCAATCTGAGCACAGCCTGGATTGACTACAGGAAAGCCTATGACTCAATGCCGCACACATGGATCTGTGAATGTCTGGCGCTATACAAAGTCAACAGGACACTAAGGACCTTCCTCAAGAAATCAATGGGACTGTGGAAGACAACACTGGAAGTCAACTCAAGACAGCTTGCACAAGTGGCCATCAAGTGCGGCATATACCAAGGTGATGCGCTGTCCCCGCTGCTGTTCTGCATTGGCTTGAACCCCCTCAGCCAGATAATCACAAGGACTGGATACGGATACAAGTTCAAGAGTGAAACTACCATTAGCCACCTCCTCTACATGGATGACATCAAGCTGTATGCCAAGAATGAACGAGACATCGACTCACTAATCCACCTGACACTGATCTACAGTGAAGATATTGGGATGTCATTCAGACTGGAGAAGTGTGGCCGGATGGTAGTAAAGAGAGGGAAGGTAGTCAAGACTGATGGGATGGAACTACCAGCAGGCCACATAGCAGACATACAGACCAGCTACAAGTACCTTGGCATCCCACAGTCACATGGGAACCACGATGAGGAGGCAAGGAAGACAGCAACATCCAAGTACCACCAAAGGATAAGACAGGTCCTGAAGAGCCAGCTCAATGGGAAGAACAAGATCCACGCCATCAACAGGTACGCCCTGCCAGTCATCAGATACCCTGCCGGTATAGTGAGCTGGCCAAAGGAGGACATGGAGGCTGCCGATGTGAAGACCCGGAAGCTCCTCACAATGTACGGAGGTTTCCACCCCAAATCCAACACCCAGAGACTGTACGCCAGCCGGAAAGAAGGCGGGCGGGGTTTGGTGAGTGTCAAAGCCACTGTTCTGGATGAAACCCAGAGTATCCAGGAGTGCATCAGTAAGATGGAACCCAAAGATGAGCTGCTGAGAGAATTCCTGAGGCAGCAGCAGACATGGGAGGAAGATCAAGCAGAAGAAGTGCCATGGCAAGACAAGACCCATGGGATGTACCATTGACAGATAGCTGAGGTGGCTGACGCTGGGAAATCCTACCAGTGGCTGGAAAGGGCTGGACTAAAAGACAACACTGAGGCACTGATCATAGCGGCACAAGAACAGGCACTGAGCACCAGATCCATTGAAGCAGGGGTCTACCACACTAGACAGGACCCAAGGTGCAGACTGTGCAGAGAGGCCTCAGAGACAGTCCAACACATCGTGGCAGGATGTAAGATGCAGGCAGGAACAGCATACACTGAACGGCACAACCAAGTAGCTGGCATTGTGTACAGGAATATCTGCACAGTGTATGGGCTAGACCCTCCCAAGACCAGATGGAAGATCCCACAGAAGGTCGTGGAGAATAACAGGGCTAAGATTCTGTGGGACTTCCAGATCCAGATGGACAGGCAGGTACTGGCCAATCAATCAGACATCGTGGTAATAGACAAGGACCAGAAGACAGCGGTGGTGATAGATGTAGCAGTGCCAAGTGACAGCAACATCAGGAAGAAGGAGCATGAGAAGCTGGAGAAGTACCAGGGCCTGAAAGAGGAACTAGAGCAGATGTGGAAAGTAAAGGCCAGAGTGGTCCCAGTGGTGGTAGGAGCACTCGGGGCTGTGACTCCGAAGCTGGGAGAGTGGCTTCAACAGATCCCAGGAAGAACATCAGAGCTCTCTGTCCAGAAGAGTGCAGTGCTAGGAACAGCTAAGATACTGTGCAGAACCCTCAAACTCCCAGGCCTCTGGTAGAGGACCCAAGGTTGAGGAAAACACATACCACCCATAGGGGTGAGAAGGGAATGTTTTTGAATTTTTTATATATTTGTCAATGAAAAGTTGAATTTTTCAATGGGAAAAACACTTCATTTTCTCACTAGGTCTATTCTAAAGCAATACAAATAATTAATAATAGAGGTAGGCAAAAGAGGATCACATTCCTCTGTAGCAGGGAGCATGGCTCACCTGCTGGTGAATTATCCATATCTTAATGTCTTTAAATTATGATTTGAGGACTTTAATAACTCAGTCATAGGTTAGAGAATTACTGCTGGACTGGGTGGTTGAGGTTTTTTTGGCCTGCATTGTGCAGGAAGTTAGTCTAGGTGATCATACTGGTCTCTTTCCGACCTTAGAGTCTATGGCTATATCTACATGTACATGTTTATTTCAATTTAAGTTAAATTCAAAATAAAATCTGGCTTATGAGTGAGGCGGCTCAAGGGCCTGCTGCCTGGGCAGCAGCTGCCAAGCCCAGCTTGCGAGAGAGGCGGCTCGGGGACCTGCTGCTCCCCTGGCTGCCTGCAAGCGGGGGCAGCTGCCAAAGCTGGCTGCAGGACCCGCCACACCCTTGGCTGCCGGCAAGCCCCCCTTGCAGGGTGAGCCGGCTGCGGGACCCGTTGCCCCCCTGCACCTTCCCTCCCTTCCTGGCCAGGGTGCTGAAAGAGGTGGAACTTCATCCCAGGGTACCATGCAACCTGGGAAGAAGGCAAAATGTTGTATTGATGTGTGGGGCATATCAATATAACAGAGCCAAACATGGTTATTTTGAAACCACAGTTTCAAAATAACCCTCATTTTGATATGTAATGGGGTTTCATTATATCAAAATGATTTTCCTTATTTCAAAATAAGGAAATGTCATCTGGACATAAACATTTTTAAATCAAAATAGTGGGTGTTATTTTGATTTAAATGCTGCGTGTGGACATGACCTATGGCTATGTCTACACTAGGAAATTTAGTTTGAATGTGTTAATTTGAATTAATAAATTCCAGTTAAGTTTCAACTAAACTCAAATTTACTAGGTTGAATTAAAGTGGACTAATTCAAACTAATGTTAGTTCAAATCAATCCACTTTTTTTTTTTTGAATTGGAACTAACTGCCCGGAGTTTGAACTTATTTGTAGAGTTTTAAGGGGAATTATAATCCAATAAGGAGGACAACATATTCCCAGCTGTATCAGAAGTCTTTATAGAAGAGAACTGAGAGAGAAGGAGAAGACAGACAGGTTTTCCTCGCACCTAAACGACTCTCCCATTTATCACTATGACAACCCCAATGATCCTAGATAGTCCAAAACACCACATTATTAAATTCGAATTAAGGGTTAATCTTTGTTTACATCATACTTAGTTCAAATTAATGATGGAACTAAGGGCTTAGTTCGAACTAACCAGCAGGTTTTACTAATTCAAACTAAGCTTTCATTAGTTTGAATTAGGGAATTCCTCAATTTGAGCTAATGAAAACCTAGTGTAGACAGGTGCTAAGTTAGTTCAAATTAAGCTTCCTTAATTCAAACAAATTTGCCACTGTAGAAATACCCTACGAGTCTATAGCTGTCAAAATATGGCCATATGAAGTGGAGACAAAAATCATGCTAAAGTTCATTGTCCAGAAGTGAATATCCTCTTGTTTTGCTCAACAGATTGCTTATTGAGGAAGGAGAAGCTGCTTCCCTGAACTGGTTCTTAAAAAGAAGGCACAAAATAAAGAGTTTAATTGTTAACACTGCTAGAAGCCTTGTGATGAATGCTGATTTGACATACAATACCAGGACAAATGAAAAATGAAAATTAGTAAAGATAATCACCACCTAACAAAAATAAATTAAAAGTCTTGAGGGTTGTCATTACAGCATCTTTACATGATAATCAGGCAGGTTCTGTTGTACTTACTGTAGAGAATGCCACCTCTTCCTATTTCCATTTTGTTGTGAGCACAGAAAATATAACAGATAATGTGTATGGAGTTATTTTGGGCAGGAGGAAAGGGGGAAAATCATTTAATTGACAGATAAAAAGGAAGTAGAAAGAGTAATTTCATTTTCCATCAGAAGAAGTAAGGTTTTATGTCGGGAATTAAATTAACAGCACATGAAATTGGCTTTCCCTAAGTTCACATTTTTTTAATTAAAAAAAAGAAAAAAGAAAGAGAAAGAACACCCCAAAACCAAGGTAGAGTTATCAAAAGCCTGGCAATGAACAGAAATGATTTCCAAAGTCAATAAAACTTCTGCATTTCAATGCGGTCTTTGGCCCGCCTATTTTTCAATCACTCTGCATTTTCTACTGGTGTGATACTAAAAAGTTATCCTCATAAATGTTTTCTGATTTCTGTGTGTGATGTTCCATCTTTTGACTCCAGCTGGTTCCAGACTGCCCACCCCACATCCTACTTTCTTTTTTCTCAGCTTATTCATGTTGCCTGCAGGTTGTGATTTATCTTTGAAGTTAATACATTCAGAGTCACATAAGATTTTGCTTGTGTTTGGCTAGGGAAACCTCTATTGGAATACCAATATATATGGATTTTCATATTGTCATCACTACCAAAGAGCAGCATGGGAGAGGAGGTAAATGCAGAAAAGGGAAAATTATTTTTGAAATCATTTTTTCATCTAATGCATAAAAATTAACTTAATGAAAAAAGAATCCACTAGTGTAGTGCTGGGGCGGAAGGGGCAAAGCAGTCATTTACAGACAGCTATGTGGGACCAAATAAATGAAATGCCAATTTATAAAGACAGCCATGAAAATCAGCAGCAGACTAAGAAAAAACAGACTTATCTGTTTATGGTGTAAATGTTATGAAAGGTAACTACTAAACAAAGATGCAGAACAGCAAAGAAATCAGCTACAGTTCTGTGAATTGGGCAGTTTTTATTCTACAGATTTGTGGGCACATCTTTATATTTTCTTGATTATTCACAATATAAATAATTTCATTCATTCATTCATTCATTCATTCATTCATACTCCTGCTATTGCATATCAGCTTTCCACAACATAAAATGTGACCTTATCTATGGGTCTTAAATGTTCAAAAATATTTGCCCAAAATTAGGAGTCTAAATCCATAATCAAGCATATAATAAAAATGGGCTCATCTGAAATCTATGTTTAGAAACATAACTTTAGGTTCCTGGTTTGTAAATGTTGGCTGAACATACATCTTTTGTCAATGAGCTGATGTAAAAGTTTGCATTTCAGTTGGACAGAAAGGTTATTGTATTTTTCATCACTGCATTGTGGTTACAGAACCAAAATTAAAAATAAATTGAATCCAGGACTTTTTTTGAAAGCCACAAAAAAACAAATGGATTGATTCCTGAGCTCATAATCATCAACACCTGTCTCTGTGCATCTGTATACATAAAACTTGTTTGCATATAGTCTTTCCTTACAGGAGAAGCATATAAGAATCACTTACTCCATACTATGATAATGCTAGTGAATGTTTTTTCCTTCAGACCAAGTTTTCCTTCCACTGAAATCAACGGGAGTTTTGTCTTTGATTTCAGTGGAAGAATTTTCAAGTCTATGATATTTTATAGAAGAATCAATCAAGTCTTAGCTGTGAAACTTTTAAGCAAATCTTTGCTTATATGCAAAATAATGTCCATATTTGTTTTAAGGCCTGATTCAATGCCCACTTCAGCCAATGGAGAGGTTTCCGGCAACTTCAATGGGCTTCAGCTTAGGCCCTAAGGAGCAATTTTATACTGGGGAAACTCAGTAAACCAAGTTACATATTTATAGCCCATTGCTTTTCATGGCTTTTATAATATTTGTTTCTAACTAAAGCTTCATTCTAAATACCTTTGAGTAGTTCTTTCTCATGTACTTAGCCCCATTGACTTGCACAATTTGTGGGATATGACCACATTGTTTCTGGATGCTAAAAATTAGTCAACTTTTACAGCTATGTTCTCCTCTTTAAATCCCATTCCCCCCCCCCATCTTAGTTTTAGTGTAGTTACTCTTTCAGGGAAGTGATAATTGGGGCAATGAACAGACGTAAACCTTACATAAAGAGTAATATTTATTAAGGATAAAATGTTAATGATTTCTTTTGTTAATACCAACAATGTGTTCCATATTACACAAAATATGAGGAAGATAAGGGTCCTTCCTTAAGAGTTTACCATCTAAGGCTCCGACTCTGAAGTCTTATTCACATACCTGTTAAGTGCCACTGTGAAGGTTTAGGTAAGACCAGGGCGAATGGCTTTTCAAATGACAGTAAATAGAGAAAGTGACCTGATGCTCAGGACTGTCTCATTTGAGGATTTGCCATTGACAGATATGGGGGTTCCTTGTGCAGTTTGATGGCAGGACCTGGTCCATAAAGCGCTGGCCAGGTACAGTTCTTTTTGAATAGCTGTCCTCTTTCTCCCTGTCTGGAAGCCCCTCTTTAAACACTACTGCAGCACCGGCACTGCCTAGGATCTGATGCTGCAGCTGTTGAAGTCAAAGACAAAACTTTCATTAGACTGGATTTTCTACTCCCTTGGGCACTGTGAAGTCACTCACACCCGTGTAAACAAGGCCAAAGTAGGCATAAAATGTTCTCCAATTAAATTACTTTTATCCCTGTGTCATTCACTTTGCATGGTTGTAGGGACCTGATCCAAAGTCCAGTGAAGTTCATGATAAGATTCCTATAGAATTCAGTAGACTGCTGGCTTTGCATTAGATTCAAGGGCTCAATACCTGACTTTAAGTCTGAGTACATCCATTCACTTCAATAGGGATAACTTAAATGAGTTTTTTGTGTAACTACCTTGCTGGATCAGGGTATAGGTGGCTACAGCAAGGTACAAAACACTGAAGCATCAGTGTATTGACTGCCGTAGGATGTGGTTTGAATCTGTATATTCTGCCTTCTTTTAAAATTCCCTTTTCTTTCTAGATCTGTAAGGTACTAGGCACACTCTGTTCTTATGAAACAAAAATCTGTCTGGTTCCAATTGTCTTCTGCTCTCTAAAATGACTTCTCATACAACATCCAGTCACAGTCAAGGTCTTGGCTCTTGTCTTTGAGGTTTTCAATGATCTGGGCTGAGAAAAAAGATCACCTAACTCTCCAGGATAAAGACCACAGTCAACAACACTGCTGAGCTCCCCCTCATGAGTAAAACTAGTCTGTGAAGGAGACAGAGCTTTCCTGGGCCCAGTCTGAGCCTGTAGAGGAAACTCCCTTAAGAGCTGAGGGCCTTCAGAAGGCTTTTCAAGTTCCACTTGAAATGTCAACACAAGTTCTTCAACTTACCTTCTCAAACAAATATAGAAACAGCGACATTAAAAATCAACTAGTCAAACAAAAATCCCCACCAAAACAAAGCACTCCATCTCATACACAACCCATCCCCTGGGGAGAGGATGAGAGACAATGAACTTACATATGACAGATGTTAGTCATATCATTTAGTTTAACACAAGGAAGTTCTCCAATTCTGCAGAGAGTGTGGAGAATAGACTAGACTAGAACAGAATAGTGCCCCAATGAAACAGAGTTTATGTCTAATAGGTAATAGCTCCTTTCATCTTTTCTTTTTCCTCTCTCTCTCTTTTTCTCACCCTCTGGCCACTTTATCTTGATTTCATACTATCATCCTAAGAACAAGGGATAGTATCTCACCAACTCAGACTTTTTTCTTTTGCTGACTTATTAAAAACAAATAAAAATAATTCATCAGCAAGAAACAAAAAAATCTCTTTGCTAAGATACTTCCATTTTCTTACGTTTCTGCTGATAAGAGCTCTCAGTGTTCTCTGGATAAGAAGATGATGTACTTTGTCTCCAGCAAAGATATGAGACTGGGGAAAGGGGGGGGGGAGAACAATGTCTTTTGTTAGCTGGGAAACTAGCTGCAATTTGAGCAGTGATGGTAATACACGGTTTTGCTGAAGGCAAACAGAAAGTAAAAAGTAAGCTCTTTAGAATATTATCCTTCCTTAACATTTTGATAAAGTTCCTTAAAATGGATCCAATTTTGCCTGTGCAGCAGTTTAATTTCCTATAATCATCTCTGATGAAACAGATGATACACACTGTTACCCCAGGTACTGTTTAAGTGGGGACTGAATTACTTTTATACTATCACTAAATGATAAAAAAGGAACATTTTCAACATTGTTTTGCTTCCACGCTGCAAGCCAGGCATAGGAATGCTTCTTCTAATCCTGTTTAAACTGCATTCCAGAACTGACGAGTCAAGGGTTTTTTTTTGTTTTTTTTGCTTTAAAATAAAAGCTGTTAGAAAGAATTCTAAGGCAGCATGGGGCGGAAAGCAGAGGCAACATTTATTATCAGGCCTAGAAGAAAGACTTTTTGAAGGGGGAAAAAAAAACAAACCACAAACTGCAAGACTTTGAGGAATTTCCTAGTTATCTTTTCCACTCCAGTGACTTTAGGCTTCACCATCAGATTGAAACACCATTTTCTGAACAATAATATAGCACATCCTTTGACATCACAAAAGGATGCTTTTAAGGCATAAAAATGCATTTCGCTTATGTAATCAAAAACAAAAACTCTATAAATTTTAATACAATGTATAGTCCAATTCCTCCTTTCAATGCATTTAAATGGTATGTGCTGATTAAGCTCTTAGTCATTTATGTTAAATGTCTAATGAAAAGCTCTTTGAATCTGGTTTAACCCATATTAAATGCCCTAGCGGTGCCCCTGGAATTAAAAGAGAGGAAGAAAATTAATCCTATTCTTTGTTCCCTTTATACATTTTAATAAATTATACTGCATCTTTCTAATGCATTTATGTCTCAAACAAAATGCCAAATGGTTTGATCCTTTCAATAAAAAGCCAAGGAAAAATGTGCACGTTAAAATATAGAGCAATTCAACGTTCAAGGCATATTGTTTTCCAGAAGGAGATGATGTGTTTTCTAAGTTTCTTAATAACTGCATGGTGATTTCTGCTTTGAATGTAAGTAGGCTCTTCTGAAAGTTTGGAAAGTCTCCCCCCCCCCTTCATTCTTACTCTGTGCCAAACAAATGTCTTTCAAAATATAATAGATCCTGATTCATAATTCAAGAACTAAATTGAGCGGGAAGATTATCAGATGGCCAAAATAAATTGTGTTAACAAGTGCATTGTCCTTATATTTTGAATCCAAAAGACAGGAGTGAGAAGGATCCTCTTTTGGCGAAATAGAATCTTTCAGTGAGACTACATATGAGTCTCCCAAACTTTTCTTTTGTAAAAAAGACCTGGAATTCAGTTGCCAAAACTGGATTTGATGACTGGGGAAATTAATCTAATCTAATGTGCCAGCATGCCAAGTACTGAAGATACCTCCTCAAAAAAGCAGGGAGCTCATCTTCTGGTATTCAGCCATTCCATAACCCATTAACTCCCCGGCTTTGAGAGCATTATTTTACGCACACCACTATTACCCAATACTGTGAGGTGTTTTTATTTGTTTATTTCTAAACAAACAAACAAACAAACAAACAAATAAAAACTGTCCTATGATGGAGGCAGCATCACTCACTTTTCCTCCAGGGCTGCGAGTCTCTGGTGACACCAGCAATGATATCCTACACCTGGTATCCCCTCTCCCTACAAGACTGGGAGGTCTCCACATAGTTGCTGGAGTTGACTGATTTGCCAAAGTTGCTGGACTGCCACTCTGGGGCTCTGCCCCCTAAATTACGGTCTCTCCTTCAGCAATTCTTCTTGAAGCCAGTGTGAGGCATCCCCCACTTGCTGTATTGCACAGTGAGGCCTCATATCAGACACTAAGATTTATTCCTTCATGCTGTAAGCCAACCACATTCTGCAATTATCGTTTTTTTTTTCTCCCTGTAAAATGAATTATTTGAGTTTACAGACCTTAATGATTTTCCCTTGCTATTAATTAGATAATTAAAGCCTGAGTTCAGATCATAACATGTCATACTAACGATAGCTATTTAATCAAAATGTCCATTTGTTTTCATTATATTAAGTTTAGTAAGGATGCTTAGTACATTTCATGCTAATTGAACTTTTTTTCATTTTTATTAGATATTTATATGTGAATATACAGTAAGAAAAGGTCTGTAAAATTTAATACTAACATAACAAATTAGGTCTTTTCTTTGGACATCCTATGGAACTTAAAAGAATGATATGCCTGGTACAGAATTCTACGCAATGATTTGTAAAAGAAAATAAAACAGAAACCATAACATTCCTCTATTGTAGCATATGGTCTAGATTTTCACAAATGGCTAGAAATTCTGTGGATTTATGGCCCCCCCATTTTATCCTACCTTTAAGGAGTCTAATTTTGAGAAAGTGCTAAGCAGCCACACTCAGAAAATTGGGTTCTTTCCAAGTCCTTCTAGATGGGCACTCACAAATGGAAGCATGTGAAATCACTGGTCCTTTGTGAAAATCTTGCCCATTGGGCTTACGACTCTGTGTAACTTTCAAAAGAGTCCACTTGGTTTGTTCTCATTGCATTCATAGAATCATAGGGTTGGAAGGGACCTCATAGGTCATCTAGTCCAACCCCCTGCCAGAGGCAGGACCACTCCCACTTAAACCATCCCAGTCAGGGTTTTGTCCAGCCGGGCCTTAAACACCTCCAAAGATGGAAACTCCACCACCTCCCTCCATAGGACTTTCTTTCCCAGGAAGGTTTTAAGGCATTAGATAATAAATTTAGGGTGGTGGCAGTTGAAGCCAAGTTGCTCTCAACCACCAAGCATTTCCTTGCCTCCTCCCCTCTACCCACTGCAATACACGGCAGTAATTCTTAATTTTTCACCAGATAAAACTGAAAATGATGCACCCAAGTATGACACTAAAAGCACGGAAAAAATGAATGGCTACCCATTCTCTGCGTTTCCTTTAAGCAGGATTCCCTGCCCTTGCCAGAATGTTGGCAGATAATCATCCTTTACAATGACAACTTCATTAATTAATGCTTTGGTTCTTTCCTTTACTGAGGCATAGCAGGAGGCCTCTCTAACTGAATACCAAGTGCATGGTCTCTTTTGTTCTATCACCACAAAGTAGGGGATTTTCCACAGCCTCCTACTAAATTGGGAATGACACCAAAGCCTCATACAAGGAAAGAAGAATTCAGTATATGAGGAACATTATCTGAGTGCTCATCAAAGTGTTTCTGAAGCCCTTAAAGAAAGCAAGGGCCTGTCAAGACTAGACAAATATGCATGTTGATGTAGTTACACTGAGGCAAAGCTGTTATGAAGACTCTGTGTGACACCAGGCTTGCTCTTGTTTGACCTGTCATGGAGACTTACTGGTGTGTGACCCATCTTATACCACAAACCACATGTGCATTGAGGATTTACAAGAGAGAAGAATGGATGCTGCTCTAACAGTACAAAATAATAATAAACTATATAAAAGACAAATAAAGCAGTATGGACAGGAGCTAGGTGGGGGGAAAGTCCTATATTCCCTAGGATATCCAGACTTATTGCTAGGATGGTGAGAGTGTGGTGAAGAAGAAAAGAAAGGAGGTGTTTATCCCCCTTCAAAGTCAGCCTTTTGTGAATCAGAATTCCTTTGGTTAGTAATGAACTTAGTGTACGTGGATGCTCTTTCTCTGTATAGCAAACCTTGCCTGTCTGCAAACAGTTTATCATGATTTTGTTTCTAAAAGATGCTCTGTCAAGAACAATTTGATATCTTGAAGCACTTTGGTAGAACTCTGAATTCTGAGCAAATTTGGTTCTGTCAAAGTTTCTTCAGATAGAGCTAGGGCCAGGACAGCTTGGCTCATCTTTGAAATAAATTATGGTTTACCTGAAAATAAACTGACTGGTGAGAATGGCTACCACCATGCCATCCACTGGGTAGAATCAAAATTATTTCTGAGATATGTTCCATAGGGCCTATGCTGCTAAGTATTAACTCTCAAATTCCTCATTAGCTCAAGTGGCAGATGCTTGAAATCATGTCAAAACAGGAGTATCTCATATCTATTCCCAGAGTTGCCTTATTGTTCATAACAGGGTGACAACTGCTCTAGTTTCACAAAAGTACTTCAGCACCCCACTGCTATTTTAGGCATCTAAACACCATATCCATGCCCCAATGGGATTCACAAACCCTGCTAAGCTGTCCTTGAACACTATAGGGACTTATATTTACTTGGTACACACGTGTGTAGTAAAGGTCGAAAGGGGCTTGTGTTTCTGCCGCTGAATGCAGGCACAGAAGCCCCATACACGAACCTGGACTCCCAAAATCCCAGAGCAAAACAAAAATTAGGGGAAGATAGATGGTCTTCTGCTTCCTCCACCTACAGGACTCAATCCAATATTTGTGCCTTGTCTGTGAGGTCAGGCCCCTAAAGGCAAGTTTACATATAATGAGCAGAGGGGGAGGCTCTCCTGCATAACTTTACAGTTGGGGTACTCAGCAAGGAGACCTCCAGTTTTAATGCCTGTCTCCCTCTTGGGGGCAGAGTGATATAAATGAGAATCTGCCACTGCTCAGGTGGAGTGCCTTAACCATGGGGTGAAAGCAACATCTGACGTGGGACTGCCAAAGCTTTTCTTCTTCATGTTGCTGCACAGTGGATAAATAATTTAAACATAGAGGAGCACATGGGGATTGGATCCTGGGTCTCCAACACGAGCAATGTACCACCAAGCAACAGAGTCATTCTCATGATTGTGTATGGGCTCTGGCTAGTGGTGGTTTCATTATTTATCCATAGTGGAGCAACTCCAAGAAGAGATGCTGAACAATCCCCACATCAGAATGTAGTGTAGCTCAGTGGGTAGGGCATTCAGTATAGGAGTTGGAAGGTGCTAATGCAAATCCCTTCTTCCCCGAGGTGGGGGAGACTTGACCTAGGTATCTTCTACAGTCTAGGTGAGTGTCCTCACCAATGAGTTAATGGTCTGAGAATCTGAAGCAGAAGGAGGCACCTCCTTATAGCCCAAAATTAGTTGCCTAACACCGGGATAGGGGGTGGCGCTTAACAGCTTTTATTGGCTACCTTAGCTGATGGACCAACTAGAGATCTGGCTTATTATGAATCCCTTCCTAAGACAACTATCCTTGCCATTTCATTGTACAGGAAGCCTATGTGTCCACTTAGGCTTTGTGAATTCTAATGATTTTTTAGGCATCACCGTGCCCAAATTTCTTTGCAAACGGAGTACCTCATTTACCTTCACTAAAGCAAGTTGCAGCATGAGAAATGAGCCAAATTCATTCCTACTATAATTCCAAAGAAGTCATGATTTTGACTGGATGTGGGAATAATTATGTTCAAATATCTAGAAAGAACATAAACAAGAGCTTTTTGTCTTTAACTCACTGGTTTGAATTATATTACTTAATTGCATGTGCACTCTCAATGTACTTTATAGTTCTAATACTTTGCATTAAGTTCAGTTTAAAAAAAATCCAATAAGCCTCTAGCTTAAATTTCCATATCCTGCAAAAAAAATTGTGGCTGGATTGCCACAATGACAGAGAAAGGACATATATTTTGCCTATTTGAGCACAGCTCTGGAAAATTGGGCAAATCCACTCCTTTGCTATCCCCTCACTCTGTTTTTTCTCTTACCCTTTAAAGATCTTGTTGCAGAGGTCACTGTCTTGGAGATGTTCAGAGGTGTAGATACATGTGGGTCTGAATGACCCTTGGCCCATCTACTGTGAAAGCAGGCACACCAAACTGGTTGCTTTGGCTGCCGACACTCTGCTAAAGCTTGAAAGTTTAGGCAGCTTTGGGGCCGGGGGGGGTTCACTACCTGAACCCCCTGCTTGCAGTGACATGACCAGAAGCAGGAAGTTTTTGATGCAACCTGCCAAGAATCACTAAGCTGCCTGACCTGCCCATTGCCACGGTAAGTGGAGCTTCTGCAACTTACCAAATGTGCTGCTAATGGTCACATGACCAGAAACAGGAAGTGACTGCCTACGTCAAGTACATGTCCTGCCAGAAAATCACTTTTGGCTATGTCCCTGGTGAGGTTACTTTTATTATATTGAGAATTGAAGAGCCCTAAGGATATGTTAGCTAGGGTAGCTATGACCTTGCCAACCTTGTGATGAGTTTAAACTGCATTTCTACTGCAACAGTGCCCAAGTTAGGGCTCCAGGGTGCTAAACACATTACAAACACGCAGTAAAAGACAGTACCTGTCCAAAAAAATTACAAACTGAATAAACATGACAGATCAAGCACAGGAAGGAAATGGGGTCTTGCAGCAGAGCTAGGAATAGAGCCCGTATGTCAGGATCCTGGTCTTTTGCCCTCCCCATTAGATCATACAGTCTCTGATTTGTCTTGGACTTTTTGGCACACAAAGATCTTCCTTCCTAATTCATCTACACAAATTTAAAATGGCTGAATGTTTCACAAGCAGATACTGGTGGGATTAAAACCATATTTAGGCCTGCTAAAAGCCTCCTGTGATTTTTAAGAGTCAGTTCTGATAATGTTTAACAGCTTAAGCTGAACTGTGCACATGTAAGAAATTGCCAAGTAATCATGCTTGTGAGGAAAATCAAAGATAAAATAGCTAGAAAGCTAGAAGGAGCTGGGCTGAACTAATACTAAACCTGTACTGACAGAGGACAAAAATAAACATGGAAATGAGGGGCCAATACAGATGTATGGGGGCGGGGGAGTTATAAATAAGTCTGCGAGACAAAGGAAGGCTGAGGTTGTGAATTGCCCGGTGGTAAAGTCCACACTGTGTGATGAGGCTGTCCAGATGAGCTTCCCACTTCTGAGTAACTGATCGTTATTTGCGAGGGGTTTGTCTTAATAAAGATTTGTTAGAGACATCTGCTGAACAAGTGAGTCTCTAACCAGCAGACACATTTTAAATGTCGAAGGCTTTCGCTACGTCAAGAGACTGTAATGACCAACATTATGGTTCTCAGCATGGATTTCAATAAACCATACACACCTAGTAAAGGGTAACGTGATGAATCGGTTACTGTGGAAATGGTTGGATTTGCATGAGAATCATAACATCCCCTAACCCAACTATTGATGTGTTTCCAAGACTGGAAATTTCACTTTTAAAACTATTCAAACAATATACAGTTATGTGATACTAAACTGTCCTAATTGATGGAATGGCATGATGATGTTTAGATGGAGGAGTCATATGTGATGTCAGATGATCGGGGATGGTGGTGGGGACAGTCCCCTTAAGCCATCCAGTTACTTGCCAATCTTATTTAAATTGTATTGCTTCCCAAAATTAGATTGTAATTAGCTGTTTTGCCCCATTGGTCTAGATTGTTCCTCTCAAAACAATCTTTTGATAATGATGATATTCCTCCTGCCAACAACTTCAGGGACATTTCAGAGCCATATATTAAACAGGCATTATAAAACTGCTCAACCACCTGTTCTCGTGACCCACAGCTGACCTGGTTAACAAAGGAAAGTATATCTTAATTAGTCCAGGTGACCCCAGAGATAGACATTCTATAATTAATGTTGAGACCCGCCTCGGTTTACATTAAGCTCCAGTTATCATACCCAGACTCAAGACGCATACTCCGCCAATGTAAGAAATGTCCACATGCTCTATAAAACTCAGCTAAGGTGACTGAGAAGGATGCAGTGGCACAGACATCCAAATCCCTGTGAAACTGCTGTCATATCTTTGATCAAATTTTGTTTGGTTGAGATGGCAAAGGAAGTAAGAGTTCACAAAAATTGGTGCTTATGGTGAGGCTCCTAAGTCAGTGCTTACACATCTAAAGAAATGGCCTTTTTATTTTATTTATATTTTCTAAAAATTACTGTGTCCTGCCACTCTTGATGACTATAATACAGTGAAGATAAGCACAGAGAGGAAAGGAGAGCAGAGAAGCACAGAGACAGATACAGGTGGCAGGACAATGTGAAAGAGAACCAGAGAGTTCTTGGGAGAAGGCAAAAGAGAAAGAGAGTAGCATAAAATCAAGGAGGATCACAGGGGAGAAAGACTGGTGTGAAAAAGAAAAGAGAAAAAAAATAGATGGAAAAGAAGAAAAAGTGGGAGAAAATGTAAGATAGAGAGGGAAGAAAACAAAGAGAAGGAAGCAAAGAAAGAGGAGGAGAGGGCAAAAAGAAGCAATAATGAAACAGAAGCAAAGAAAAGAACATGACAATAGAAATTAAGAATCAAAATGTTATGATGCACTTAATTGTAGTAGCCTGGAAGGAAAGAATGATTCAGGGCTGGTTAAGGTGGAATCTTCAGGCAGGTGATAACTGGGATATGAAGGCAACATCAACAAGGTTTTCTCTGATTTTAGACCTGCTCATAGCCAGAATGAAAGATGCTAAAACCACAAAGAACTTTGATCTCCTTGGAGCCACAGTAATGATCCCGGCTGAGGATCTGGCCTAGTACAGAATGGGAGGAATGTCTCTTTCAGCAGAAATTGTACGTGAAGAGAGTGTAAATATTGGAGTTGGAATTACAATAGTACACTAGGGAAAATACCACCCTGCTCTCGCAAAAAGTGTTGCCAAATCTTTAAAGCAGTAGTTCCCAAACTGTGGCACTGCTGGGGCCAAAAATAGCATGCAAAGACTTTCAAAGTGTCCAGGGCTCCTCTTCTGCTTGTTGCAGAAGGAGTTGCTGCCTAAAGACCCAGGCAGAGCACGTTGCCACAGGGCTCCAACACCGATGCCAACTCTCTGTTGCACTCAAGGGGTATGTCTACACTAGAAGCTTTGTTACATTGACTTAACAAGAATGACTTTAATTCCACTTAAAATCAACCTTGTTAAGTCAATTTAGAAAGTCCACACTCAAAACTCCTGTTGACTGCTTGCGTCCACACTGGCAGGTGCTAGGTCGACCATTTCTGGTGGCCAGGAACTCTGGGAAGTGGCCCAAAGACCAATTAAGTTGACTTAAGGGCTATTCCAATTGGCTTAAGTTGACTTAATAAGATTGACTTAAGTCTTAAGATGACCTTAAGAGATGGTGTTATTAAGTCAACTTAAGGAAGCACTTAAGTTGACTTAATAAAATCCCAGAGTGGCTGTGGGAGTTTGCAGGTTGACTTAAGTATCCTTAAGTTGACCTTCGGGTCTAGTGTAGAAGTACCCAAGGAGGTGAAAGATCAATACTTTCCTGACCCTAGTTGTAGCAGGAAACACTGTGAAGTGCTCCACCTAGGTCCATAAGCTCTGGTGTCCCTGCTGGAGTCAGAGGGAGGGGAGCATTGATTTTCTGTCTCCTTGGTTGCAGAAGGGAGCCTCTGGACCCAGGTGGAGAACAAAGGGTTACAGGACATGTGTGCAAGGAGTCTTGTGGCACTTAACGACTAACAGATTCATTTATCACATCAGCTTTTGTGGGAGAATATCCCACTTCATCAGAGTCTTTGAAGAGGGAGAACTTACAGAATTGGATGAAAATAAGTGCAGGGGAGTGTAAGACATGGGATCAGGTCATGCTGGAAGAGCAAATCAGAGCATTTGTAAGGATTAATTTTCTTCTGTTTGCTGTACAGGATGCTGATCAGTTTATTTTCATCCAATTCTGTAAGTTCACCCTCTTCAAAGCGTCTGATGAAGTGGGATATTCTCCCACAAAAGCTCAGGCGATAAATAAAACTGTTAGTCTTTAAGTGCCACAAGACTCCTTGCTTTTTTTTGCTTTACTAGACTAACACGGCTGCCCCTTTCAAACAGGACATGTGTGGTTTCCCTGCTGCACCCATCGGGAGAGAAGTTCAATGAGACGGCAGCCTCCTTGCTGAACTCCTTTCATCTGGCTGTAGTGTAAAAATGATATCTGTGGTCCTCACTCCAGATAGGTTGGGAATCACTGCTTTAAATAATATTATGAGGATCACAGTTTAACATTTCACCACAATGCTCTTGCTTTCATTCTGTAAAAATATTTAGTACTATTTACTTTCTTGTCCTTCAGGGAGGCCTTCAGGACTCAGTCAGAGACCCACTAGGCTAAACTTCCTACATGCACTACAGATGGAGCGTCACTGCTCCAGAAACCTTCTAATCTATAGATTGAATAAAAGACAACAGCTGCATACAATAAATGGACAGGGGCATGCAAGGTAACTGTGAAATGATTATGAAAAAGTAATGAGAGGTGAAGGTGCTTGTCCTGCCACTGGCTTGCTGTGTAACCTTGACCAAGTCACTCCCCCTTTCTCTGCCTCATTCTCTCCACCTCTAAAACTGGGATAATGATAGAACAAACAAGGGTCCTGTGGTACTTTTAAGGACTAATAAATGCATTTATGACATGAGCTTTCATGGGAGAAATTGCACTTTGTCAGATGCTTGAAGCTTCTTGAAACTTGAAGCTTCAAGTGGTTAATGAAGTGGGATTTTTCTCCCTTGAAACCTCAGGCACTAAATAAATGTGTTAGTCTTTAAAAGTGCCACAGAACTCCTTGTTAGTTTTGCTGAACTATGCTAACATGGCTACCCCTTTCAAACTGGGATAATGATGCTACCTTTGTTTTAAAGAATTCTTTGATATCTATGGAGGAAGAACACTATAAAAGAGACAAGCATTCATTTTAACCGTAATGTCCATATAACAGAGAAGAGATATTTGCCTGGAAAAATAAAGTATATTCCAAAACAAAAGGAATGTGTTAATATTCAGCTCTTGCAACCTCTTCAACCAGCTTACAAATTAATTGCTTATTTTTTTAAAGAAAATTGTGACCTGCAAGCTAGAAACCCATTGAAATACTGAACTGAAGGCTTTATTGCCCTCTACAATCAATGCTACTAATTCTTTGAGTATTTTTACATACACGATTCCGATTCTAGGGCTCCAGTCTCTAGTGTGTGATTGGAGGTTGCTAATGGAAAAATCAAACACTAACACTGTTTTCCATTTTGTTCCCTAGCTCGTGGGATTCATTGCAATGAGACTGAATGAATGAGAAACTTTCCCCTTCTACCACTGCAAAAGCAGTTGGTTATAGTTGCAGCCTTAACCTCTCTGGTTCAGGAATTTTGCTTGGACTCCTCAAAGGTAGCATGTCACTATGGGAAGAAATTATGGCAGATTAAATTCCAGATGATAGTTTTCAACCATTCTATAACAAGGTCAAATGGCAACTGTGATGGGAACCAAACTCTTAAATTGTTTCTAAGTATGCAGCTGATGAACCCAGAAGATGAAACTTAATTTCACCTACAGTCAAATTTCTCTCCACTACAAAGGGCCCAACTACACAATAGGAAGATGGAGTGAGAACCTGTGAGGCCATTGTTAAACGTAGTCTTTGAAAGTCTTTACTTTATCTTTGTGTCTATTTAGTCATTGTCTCTTCTTGGTTGGAAAGATGTGCTACAAGCACATGACTGGAGGGGCAAAATGGAATTTGAATCTATACCAACATATTTGTGTGCTAGGCTCCTGGGGTTTAGATTGGTCCCATCTCTTGTACCACTTTTTGTTGCCTATGTATGTTTATGTATATCTATTTAAATGATCTAGCCATAATCAGGTCTGCCACTAACCATCCTGTAGTAGAATCCTAGTATGACAGATTAAACCGAGCAAGCATATATTTAATTTGGGGTAAAATTTTCAAAATCACCTAAGTGTCTTAAGCTTCAAAGCCCCATTTTGAAAATATGAAGACCAGATTTTCAAAGGCCTTAAGCCTAAATGGAAGCTGGTTATCAATGCACTTTTGAAAATACCACCAGACATCAATTTTCATTTTTAGGCACCTACAGTCCTTTGAAAATCGGGCCCTGGTTTCCTGAGTCACTTTTGAAAACGGGACTTGAGTGTTCTTAAAAATGTTAACTCATGACTCAAAAAATGAATAGATTTACTTGTATATTATGTTTTCTTTACACTTTCTTGCATGCTTTCTTTACAGTAAGGCTCTTTTACATTGAGGCAGTGGAGGAGGTATATTACACCCACTTTAACGCCCATCTGTCCTAATGGAAAAACATAAAAAAGCATTAGTATAAATGAAAATCATCTCACAAGTAAGGGCTGCAATCTGGGAGATAAAACATCATATTGTTCATTCATGGAAGCTGAATTCCTAGTTTATATGCAGAACTCAAATCAATCTTAACCATGAAGCTACCACAAGCATCTGAGCAATATGGTTTTATATCTCAGAAAATTAGCTCAGCACCAATTCATTTTTTTTTCTCCTCCAACATTAAAACCAGCAGCTACTGGGGAAGGGGGGCAGTTAAAAAGCAAGATTTTTTTTCATCTTTCTGATTCATTCAACATCTGCTGCTGCCCTTCAGAGTCTTTCTGAATTGCTTTCAATTAAAATGAAAAACCTAACATCATTTCTGAGCCCTTTGCTGTAACTTCTGTGAGCTCTGAGTATCTGAGAGGTCAGAAAAACAATTTACCAAGCAAGGAAACCAAAACCATCGCAGAAAATCCAAAAAGGATACTTCTATCATGTCTCACTAGAAAAAGCAATTTGACTGCTATTAAATAACCTATGTTGGTTGGGAATCTGAAGAACAGAGACTAAAATAAGAGAAAGCTTTCCACACCAGATCACTTGATAAATTAAAATGTGGCTCAGATCTCCATCTGGTTCCAACTGGCATCACTACAGATCAAAATGGAAATTTAGGGCCAGCACCAGTGCTCAGCACCATTTAAATCTTACTTAAAAGACAGTTTGAAGGCTTACATGGCATAACTTATATAGACAAATTTTACTCTGTCAATGGACACAAACTTCCCTGTTCCCTTTACAAGGGAACTCAGCTGTAATCAATAGAAGAAAAAAAAATGACATAGGACGTTGGAAAAATGAGGTACGTCCTTAGCTGGTGTTAATCATCCACACTCCACTGCAGTCAATTCATCTTCCACTAGTGAAAGTTCTGGCTGATATCTTCCACAAATATCTCCAGGAGCCATACTTTGGAAAAGGCATGTTACTGAAACATTCGGTCATTCAGTGATATAATGGAGTACATGGTCAGCTGTGATGGAGGGAAGGATTTCTGAACAGAGCTCGTCAGAAATTTCTCAATGACTTGGTTTCTCATTGAAAATTGCCACTTTGTCAAAAACAACACTTCATTAGAAAAGTCAGCATTAACTGATTTGATTAATAATGAAGTTTCAAAGTTGTCAAAATACCTCATTTGCACATTTTTAAAAAAAAATCCTTTTTTAGTGAGAAGTGAATTTTTAGTTCAAATTTTAAGGTAATTGTAGCAACATATAAAAATAAAAATTAGTGGAAAGGAAATGGAATATTGACTTGAAATAACACTTTTAGATTTTCAGTTCACAGAAATTTTCAAAATATCAATTTTTGATTCCAAGGGAAGGGGAAAAAAATCATTAAAAAATTTATAGGACAGGAAAACCATTTGCTAGCCAGCGCTCCATGTGAACATAACAGGCATCAATTACTCCTTTACCATGCAGATAACTGATTTGAAGGCCAGAAGGAACAAAACTGTGACCATCTACTCTGATGTTCTGTATAGTGCAGACCATAGGACTTCCCTGAATTAATTCATGCTTCAAGTCAAACATGATTGAATGCCTCTAAGGTGTTTGAATAGATGTCTTCTGATCCTCTTTTGACCTTCTTGACATTTTGGGAAAAGAAAGATCAACCATGACAATGTGACATCTGACTTTGTTTTTTTTTATTGGCATAACATAATTTGTCTTTTCAGTAAAGACAGATACATGATGGAGATGAACTTCTTTTTCATAGTACTAATAAAGAACAAATAAAATCCATGTTAAGGATAGAAAAGTGTTTTATAATTGGACCAGCTTCTCAGCTTTTCTAATTAACATACCTCCACCTTATGTAAATGGCAGTACTCAGTATACACTACCTAAGAATCTAGTCATGTACTCCTAGGTCTGATTCATCTGTATGTCTCACAAATTATCTCAGTACCCCAAAGAACTAAAAACTGGGATAAAACCATGAGATGCATAGATATTTTATGATCATTTAGTCTCACATCTGACACAACACAGGCCTATGGAATCTGACCTATGGGGAAAGAATTTGGTTATTCTGATATAATTTAATTGGAAAATGTGGTGCAAATTTGCAGAGGAAAATCAAACTTTCCCAGTGATTTGATCATTATATGAACCCTATACGGAATAATCATTTAAAAATAAAACAAAAGCTTGGGAAGCCACAGATGGAATATGTTGTAGGGATGCATGATTATACAGCATGGATATGTAAGTTATGCAGCTGATTTTTCAACTTTAATCACAGCCAAAATCATATCAAGTAGTATAGACCAGTCTAAGATGTGACAACCAAGCCTATTCATTCCTAATGAATCTCATATAGAATGTAGCAGATAGAGAGAAGATTTGGGAATGGGCAACCTTGCTAGATAATAGTGGAGCACAGCAATTTCATTTTGCTGCAACTTTACAGGTTTCAAAATTTACTTGTTAAAATGCAGAATGAAAACAACATATTTCAAACTTTTTAATTTTGTACTCTTCCTCATTAAAAGCATGGGTTTCATCCCTGCTTATTCTGATTCAGGCAGAACTGGGACTTGAACCAGGTAGTTGTACATCTGCATTACAAACCACAGGGGGAATTAACTGGCAGTCTCAGCTGCTAGGCAGAGGAGTGAGAGAATATAAGGAAAACACTATACAAATGTAAGAGTTGCCATACTAGCTAAGACCAATTGTTCAATGAATTCAGTATGCTGCCTCTGATACCAGCCAATCCAGCTGCTTCAAGTGGGAAAAAATAGTAAAATAAAATAAAACCTGTAGTGTAGTGGTTCCCAATCTTTTACAGTATGAGGACCACTTTTTAAACTCAAAAACTGTTGTGGTCTGTCAGATGAACATAGTTGTTTACCGGGGACTGACTGCAGACAGTGGTGCTGCAGGACAGTGGAGGACCTGATTCCCACCTGCTCCCAAGTGGTGAGGACATATCCAGGGTGAGGCTGCTCACAGTAGACAAATATAATTCATTTAGAGCAGAGGTGTGAAACTCATTCAATGTGGGGGCCATATTGGAAGGCAAGACACCTGTCGCAGCCCTGTGGCCACATCGGCTCTCCAGCCCTTTCCCCATCCATGTTCAGAGCAGCATGGGCCCTTCCCCCTTTCCAATCCTGCAGGCTCTCCCACACCTTTCCTTTCCCTGCCCTGTGCCCCATCCCCCTTTCCCCTTCCACTGCTCCTGGTGGCTGGCAGAAAAATCAGCCTCAGCCACAGGCAGACTGGGATCCTGCCTCTTCCCCTCTCAGCCCATTACTGTCAGTCATTCAGAAAGCTGGCCTTTGGTTGACTCAGTCCCAGCTGGCCTTTGATTGGCTTGTTCCCACATGGGCCCCAACCACTTTTTCCTTTTTTTATTTGGGATTCGTGCAATGTGCTGCCAATCAAATTAGCATGCTGACTGACTGAGTTGGGGTGGGGGGCAGTGCGGTGGCTCTCTGGAACTGGCCTAGCCTGCTGTGACTGGGACTCTGATTGGTTGGCAGACCACAGCAGAGCTGACCTGGGATTAGCTGGAGTGCTTCCTTTGTTCCCCTGTGCTGTGACTCGGATCATGTGAGTGAGTCCGAAGCACACCTAGCCCTGCTGTGCTGGGAGCCTGTCTTTGCAGTTTGCTGCTGCAGACAGTTTCCAAGTACAGCCAAGGCAGCAGCTTCACTGGCCGGATCAGTGCCCTTGGCAGGCTGTATCCGCCTCCATGTGCCATAACTTGGACACCCCTGATTTAGAGTCCTCTGCATCATGAATAACTGGCTTGCAGTGGCTTGGGATGGATTGGGGCAGCAGCAGATAGGGCTGGATGTATTCACAGACCCCCTTGAAATAGCTCCTTGGACCCCCAGTGGTCCCAGCTCACAGGTTCGGAACCACTGCTGTAGAGGACAATCATACAGGTAAACTAGAGGTTTAATTCTCTAATGGGTAAGAGTAAATGAGCATTTGTTTATGATAGGGTTCTGAGCATGTAAACTTTTACCTTTGCATGAAAAAAGCAAGGAGTCATATGGCACTTAAAGACTAACATATTTATTTATCGCATGAGCATTCATCAGATGCTTTGAAGAGGGAGAACTTACAGAATTGGATGAAAATAAATGCAGAGGAGTTTAAGACTTGGTATCAGGTCATACTGCAACAGCAACTCAGAGCATTTCTAAAGATTTAAACTCAAGGAAACAGCACACAGAGGGAGGGGGAAGTCAAATCACCTGCTCATCCACCAATATGATTTATGCCATCATGTGCCAGAAATGCCTCCAAGCCTTATACATTGGACAAACAGGACAATCCTTACACAGAAGAATAAATGCAGATAAAACTGATATCAGAAATCACAACGCAGAAAAAAAAAACAAAAAAAAACCCCACAAACAGTTGCTGAGCACTTCCATCTACCTAATCACTCCATTGATGACTTGTTAATGATGGTTGTCACGAAAATCAATGGGGCATCAAGACTTCAAAGACAAACAGTGGAAATTGAACTAATATGCAAATTAAATTATGTGAAAGCAGGGCTGAATCATGACTATGGATTCTTTTCACATTACAACAGGTTATTTGACTTCACTCTCCCTCTGTATGCTGTTAGTCTTTAAGTTCCACAAGACTCCTTGCTTTTTTTGCTTTACTAGACTAATGCAGCTGCCCCTTTGGTACCTTTGCACGCTGTCCCTTAGGCTATGTCTACATTGGCCAATTAGTCCAGACTAAGGAGGCTTAGTGTGGACTAATTTCACTCATCGCTACACTAGGCTTTGCCTAGTCTGAACTAAGAAACTTCATTTCATTGTCTGTTCTGGACACCTAATAGCAGCAATGAACGGTTCACTATCTTAGACTCAGGCTATGTCTACATCAGCCAAAATTAGTTCAGACTAGTTAGTCTGAACTAAGAAGTTTGAGTAGTTCGAACTAACTGTGTGCTTATAAATTTGAACTAACTCTTAGGCTATGTCCACACCTATGTGGTTAAATCAATTTAACTTAAATCAATTTCAGCAAAGTGATATAAAGCTTGTTAAATCGATTTCAGTCAAATCGATTTAACAGGTCCACACAAAAAAAGCCCAGATTGAACTAGTATGTTCCAACACAGAGCTTGCTAGTTTGATTTGGGTGAAGGACACACTGGGAGGTGTGGCAATATGGCCCACTGGCAGGGCCATGTTGCCACTCAATCCCCTCCCTGGCTTTCCCCAGGACAGCCAACAGCTGGGGAAAAAGGCCCCCAGAGCAAGGATTGCAGGGCGCTCCACTTTCCCCATCACTTTCTGGGTGGTGGGGTCAGAGATCGCAGGGTCCTCTGCTTCTCCTGCTGCTTCCCAGGTGGCGGGGTCAGAGATTGGAGGATGTCCCACTTTGCCGCTTCCCAGATGGTAGGGTCGGAGATTGTGGGGCACCCCACTTCCCTCACCGCTTCCTGGGTGGTGGGGTTGGAGATCATAGGGAGCCCCGCTTCTCCTGTCGCTTTCCAGGTGGTGCAGTCAGAGATCGTGGGTGCCCCACTTCCCCTACTGCTTCCCATGCACCCTGGGAGGAAGGTCAGACCTTTGACAGGAAACAGTGCTGTTTCGAAACAACTCCTCCAAACAGCATTGCTTCAAAAGGACTGTTTCAAATCAAGGGTCATTCCACTTTAAAATAGGTTTTACAGGATTTGACCCAACAGCTCTTGAACTAAATTGATAGAACTTGTCAGTTCAATTCAAGAGAATGTTGTGTGGACCAAATTTTTTTTTTAAATCAAAATAACCAATGTTATTTCTATTTAAAAGGTAAGTGTGGACATGCCCATTGACTATGTTCATACGTAAACTGTTATTTCGAAATGAGTTATTTCAAAATAAAGTCCTTATTTCAAAATAAGTTAATTTGAATTAAGGGAAAAATCTCAAAGCAAAATAGCATGTCCAAACACAGGACTTGCTATTTCGCTTTAGGAGAGGGACACCATGGGAGGTGTGGCAACTTGGCTCCCTCCCTGGGCCATGACCCCACCCAATAAAGGCTAAAAGGAAGGCACCCTGGGAAGCAGAAGGGCAAAAGTGTTATTTCAAAATACTGGTTATTTCGAAATAACACGTCCGAATGTTGTCGCTTCAAAACAACTGTTTTGAAACAACAGCTATTTCAATTAGATGTGAGGTTTTACTGTTTTGAAACAATTGGTCCCATTGTTTCAAAATAATGGAACATCGTCTGAACAGAAGAAATTTTATTTTGAAAGAATAGGTGTTGTTTCAAAATAAAACTCTCATCTGAACACAGCCATCTAGTCCAACCTCCTGCTAAAAGCAGGACTACACCCACTAAATCATCCCAGCCAGGATTTTATCCAACCAGGTCTTAAAAGTTTCCAAAGATGAGGATTCCACCACTTCCTTAGGCAACCCATACCAGTGCTTCATCACCCTCTGAGTGAGAAAGTTTTTGTCATATCCAAACTACACCAACCCAGCTGCAGCTTAAAACCATTGTTCTTCTCAAACCCAACAGAGCTTTGTGTGTTGTTTAGCTGGAGGACTAGAACAAGTTGTATACACTGTACCAATATTCAGAAGCATGATTTACCACTTTGCTCGTGTCTGGAGAATTCTACATTTTGCAGGACTTTTCTCTCTAAATAGAGCTCCGTACATTCTTGTTAGGTACTGAAATATTGTCTATGCCAGGGCTGTCAAACTCATTTGCTATAGTGGGACAGATTTGACTTAAATGTACTCCAAGAGTGCTGTATATACCATAAATTGAAATACTAGGACACTCTTGTGGCATCCCAGAGCACTCTGTATGCAAGACTGCTCCAGGATCTCTCTCTCTCTCTCTCTCTGGTTAAGTGTGTGGTCTCACAGAGCACAGTCACTGGCCAGATGGAAGATGTTTGCTGGCTGCTTCTGGCCAGCGGGCCACATGTTTGACACCACTGGTCTATGCTCTCCTAACATGACTCCTCTCTACTATCTTCCTCTGGTTCACTTCAAGACATGTGCACAGAGAAGTTAAATGAAAATCATAAATAGTTTTGCTAAAAATAGTACTACTTTGGATCTCACATTTCCTAGAATTTGGAACGCTAACACATGAGAACCCCAAAACAAAGAGACACAAAGGAGCCTACATTTCCAAAATATGGTTTAAATACACCACAGTTTTGCTTATCCACTGGGAGGATCCCCCCCAACCAACAGGTGTTATGCAAGAATTCCGTAAAGCTATTACTTTAACATTTAACATTTTCTTATCTTCCTGCTCATAGGTACTCCCTCTTCTATTTTAAACATCCACCAGCAAATTGTCAAAAAACATTCTCTCATGCTTTTCTTCTAGACACCTTTTTTCTCTCTCTTGTCCAGATCCCCTCAAGGGCGGGGTGTGAGAGAAAGTCAGTCCAAGACCTCAGGTATTGGAATATATCCTGAGTCACTGATGGCAATTATAGAGATAGAACCACCAGTCCAGAAATGAAAGGAAAGGCAGACAGGTTTAATTATTTTCTGATCAGAAATGCATGCAATGCACTTGGAATTAGTCTATTGAAGCTATTTTGTGAACTCTCTTATCACTTCACATTATTTCCCCTTAAATCTCTATCTTTCCGGAGAACAGTTAAATATTGGGTCAGATTATAAATATTAAAGGATCTCCACAATCCATGCTAATTTTAAATTACAAGTGATGTGCATTGCAAATGACCTGAACTGTTTAAGCCTCATCTTCTATGTGAGTCATCTGATTCCAGAGAATCAGGTCATGAAATACTCTTGTTTTCAACCAGATGAAGTCTCTGCGATACCGAGTCAGTGCAACGTACTCCGCCCCTTTTTTCTAACATTTTAAAAAGCAAATTTAGAGCTTGAGCAGCTCGGTGGGTTGACAATACCTCAGAGATTGGAGTATTCTTTCTGCAAGTCAGGTACAGCGTGCACAGCAGTAAAGCTTTCCCTATACTCAGCTTCTACCCTGGGCTACTAAGACAGGGAAATCAGTTACTTTTATGCAAAGGTCCAGATTTCTTGGTCAAAGTATAGTCAAGGGCTAGATTCCAGGGAAAATAGTGATGGGGGAAAAACAATAAAACCAATAATGATAATAAGTAAATGAAAAAAAAATGGGGTCTCTTCAAAAGTGTCTGGCAGTCTCGTTTGGTGGGTGGTCCACCTATTGGCTACCCCATACTAAGATATGCCCTAAAGTTGATATGGCAGCTCAGTCTCAATGAACCAATGACTCTTTCAGCCTCGGGTGAGCCATCTTATACATTTTTGTGGGGTGGGTATCTGTCCATTTTCACCTAGAGTGATATAACTATGGGCCCAAGTCAAAGCCTGTTAAAATCAATGGACATAGTTCAGTGAGTGTTGGATCCTTTAACAAGAGCCAATACTGGGAACACATCTCATTGAAATTCCACCCTATGTCACCTCTTTTATGAAAATTGAAAAATGTGAAATTTTTCACCATTTTCAAATTCAAAAAACTTTGACAAGTTCTAGTCAGAACACTAATTGCAGTCAAACAACAGTAGGAAGATAGAGCAATAATGTGGGTGCTCCTTTCTACTCTCTTCCCCAAGGTGCCACCAGTCTGCTCCTTTCTGCCTCCTCCTGCTTGAAAAGCAAGTGATAAGGGTGAAGAATACGGGTGGAGAAGAGTGGGCAGCAGGTGAGGTGGACTAGAGGATAAGGATGGAGTGAGGGCGGAAAGGTGTGGAGGGAGGGTGGGTCCTCAGGGAAGGTGGAAGGTGAGTAGAACCACAGACCAGGCGCTGGTTCCTCTAGCTTCTGACGGCACTGCTTATCAGGTGATGGTGACAACACATCCTACATTTCTTGCCCCATTTGGAGGGGCTTCACCATCCCAAGTCTCTTATATCCCCCACAGACACTGTTACAAGCCAGTGCTGAACACCCTGTACTTTTTTTCAATGGATGCTTAGGCCATGGCATACCCATGGCATTAGTGCCTATCTGTGAATTAATATCTTTTCTTTGACAACTTTGGTCTGAGAGAAAGTCAACCTTCAAAGCTGCAAAGCTGTGGTGGGCCAGTGGAGTTAAGCGGTAGGATCAAGAGATAGGATGGGGGAGGGGAGAAACTGCCTGTTTTCTCTGTTGTGCTTGTCAGCAGAACTATGAGAAAACATAGTAACTTGTAGCACACAGGCAGTCCTTTCCTGCTGGACCCAAAACACTTTGCATAGTTACTAATTAACCCTCTCTTTGTTAGCCCAGCTAAACAAACAAAATGTCTTGCTTACATTTCAATTAGCTGGCCTTTTGCATTGCTGAGGATCTAGGCAGCACCTTGCATAGAACTCTATTAGCATTTAAATGAAGATAGGTCAGTTGCATACAACATAACTCTGTTGGATAATGCAGACCTAATAATCAAGGGAAGCAGAGAAGAGCAGGAATCAGGCTGGTCAATACAGAAAGTATTAAATTCTACCTAGCTTGGTCACTCCCATTTTAAAGGGAGGTCCACTGATGCAAAATGTTGCTTTTAAAATTAAATTAGGTAACTTGCTTCTTCAATGTGCTTCCATGCTCCCTTTTCCCTCCTTTCTTAAAGACAAATGCAGCACTCACAACAGTGTAAATTTGAATTTGCCATGTGCACCTAATAAATGGCAGAGTTCAGGGCAGGTCAGGCCCCTGTATCAGATACAGACCAGCTACAGACCCCCTCCAAGGACACACCAGAAACATATTTTCCATCATATCTTTTAATTTAATGCCAGACATGTAGATAAATATACTGATTGGTAAGTTTTCGGTATAGGGGGTGTTGATGTGTCCATCCTTAATTTGTGCTGTAGTGTCAAGAAAGTGGCTCTCCTGTGTCGAGTGTTCCAGGCTAAGTTTGATTGTGGAGTGGGAATTGTTGAAATCTCTCAGTATAGTTACCGACCTCACTCAAGCTTTCATCCAAAACACACAACACGATCCATTGTCTATAAACCAAGCCCTAAGATATAACCACATTTGTTCTGATCCCTCAGACAGAGACAGACATCTTCAGGATCTCTATGAAGTATTCTTAAAATTACAGTATCCATCTGCTAAAGTAAGAAAACAGATTGACAGAGACACATGGGTACTCCAAAGTCAACTAGTACAAGAGAAGCCCAAGAAAGAAAAAACAGAATACCACTGGTTATCCCCTTTAACCCTCAAGGCAGATATTTGCAACAGATTATTAAGGACCTACAGCCTCTTCTAAAAGATGATCCCTCACTTTCTCAAGCCTTGGGAGACAGACCTCTCCTTGCTTACAGACATCCCCCTAACCTTAAACAGATGCTCACCAGCAACTACAGACCTCACAACAGAAACTTTAAAGCAGGCACATACCCTTGCAACAATCCATGCTGCCAACTTTGCTCACATAACTGCACAAAAGACACCATCATAGGTAGAGGCCTGCGTGGATACAAAAATGTGGAACCACATCCAATCTGCATCCGCTCAGTGATAATAACATTAATCTGATGTGAAATCCACAAGCCAGGGTTTAGCTGCATCTGTAACCACAGCTGCAACCAAGCTTGGGCTCACATACAACTATTCAGCCTTTGATTGGTTCATTCCCCACATGGGTCCCACCCACTTTTTCCTTTCTTGTTTGTGGTTTGCATGCCATGCTATCAATCAAATTTCTTTGCCCACCTATGAAATCTCTGATTGACAGCAATGGCTTGCCAACTGGAAGCAAGAAAAGAAAGTGGGCAGGGGAATGAGCCAATCAAAGGCCAGCAGTGAGTCTCCAAGTCCCATCTTGAGACTCTGATTGGCTGGCAGTTCACAATCTAGGATTGGTCAGAGCACTTCCTGGTTCCCCTGCATGCTGGCGACACAGATCAGTGCAGCAGCTTCAGCAATGGATCACAGAGTGATAAGGTAACAATAGAAGCTGCATCCATGAATCAATCCGCAGCAATGGGTCTGCGGTTATCCGCACCCACACCCGTGGATGTGGATACCCGCAGATCTTCAGCGGATATCTGCGGATTTGCAGGGCTCTAATGATAGATCTTAATCAAGCCAGTTACTCCATCAAGGGCTCATTCACCTACACATTCACCTAGGTGATTTATGCCATCATGTGCCAGAAATGCCCCCACACCTTCTACATTGGATAAACTGGACAATCTCTGTGAACAAGAATAAATGGGCACAAAACTAACATCAGAAATCACAACATTCGAAAAACAGTTGGTGAGCACTTCCATCTTTCTAATCACTTTGTGAATGATTTGTTAACAGATGTGCTCACGCAAGTCAATAGGACATCAAGAGTTCAAAGAGAAACAGCTAGACTAGAACTGATACGCAGATTCAATTATGAGAAAGCAGGATTCAGTCGTGAGTATGAATTTTTTCCCATTACAACAGGTGATTTGACCTTATCTTCCTCTGTATGTTTTCCCCCAGTGTTTGAATTTTAACTATTTTGATTTTCTGTTACAGTGTGACCTGATCCCATGACTTACACTTCCCTGCCTTTATTTTCCTCCCATTCTGTAAGTTCCCCCATCTTCACAGGGTCTGATGAAGCAGGATTTTTCTCCCATGAAAACTCATGCAATAAATAAATGTGTTAGTCCTTAAGTGCTACACAACTCCTTGCTTGTTCAAATAAGGTCTGTTACACACTGTGCCACCTAGCGGATGAATGGTATAATACAACTTTGTATTCCATTAAAAGAATTTTCTTCAAGTTCATCACAATGTGGGAGCTGACTTTGGCCTACAGGCTTTTCTTAACTAGATCAGACCTCTCATCCACTAGGTCTACTGCTCTGCTTCCCTCAGTGGTGAATGCCTGATGATCTGGAGATAAAGGAGAGGGGAAAACAAGACATACTATATTGAACACTGAATATTTTGGTAAGCTCAAGGGTCTAAGACTCAGTTGCCTGTCCTCTTGGGAAGCCCAACTTTTCACAGAAGTATATAAAATGGTAGAAAGTCAGGAATTTCCATGCACTTACACCAGCTGTATCTATTTATAGCTAGCCACTTTCCACAGATATATGAATGCTAAGTCTGTCAGTGAGAGCTTTGCATTGATTTCAGGGGACGTAAGATGAGACCCTACATGATCACAAAAGATGCAAAGCCTGCAAGAATCAGACTGTGGGACTGCTTACAGTGAACATTTAAAAACCCCTGTTTAACTTTGGGGGCATCATAACCCATCTCCAGTACACCCAACCAATTTGTGGTACTGAAATGCTCCCATTTTCTCAGAATCTGAGCATCTCATCCCTGTTTGTTCTCACAACACTTCAGTGCAAGAGGGGAGTGTTCTTAAAGGCTAAATGACTTACCTAAAGACATATAATAAGTCTGTGAAGGAGCATCAAGGAATTAAACGTGAATCTCCAGTACCAGGTTCTTACTGTAACTACTGCCCCATTCTTCCTTCCCCATGCGTGCCCCACCAACTCTCATTTTTCAGTGACTCCTTACTGGGGAGTAGCATTGTGTCTCCTACTTCTAAGCAGCTCTACTTCTGGGAGTTGCTGCCAGTTGTTCAACAGTTCACTTTTGCAGCTGACTCTCACACACACTGGTCTACCCTCATTCACTCACACTCTTTCGCCCATCACTCACATCCCAGTGACTCACTCACAGACCTTCCTGCCACCAAATGCCATTCCTCGAGACACAGTGTTTCGGCAGGTGCTTTTCCTCAAAGTGATGCAGTCTCAAAATGAAACCTGCTCAAATGTCTGTATTCAGCTTCCTGGCACAGAATCAGCCACCAGCTTGGAGGAATAGTCCCCCTTACTCCACCTGTCACCCTTGTACTTACATTTTGTCTTTTATCTATTATGGTCAGGTGAAAAGTACCAGGACTCACCAACCCATGGTGGCAGTGCTACAGCATCTCTCCTGCTTCCTTCATTACCACCTAGCCTTGTCCCTCCCAAGGATCTGTTCTGTTTCTTGGGCACTGGCCCCTGAGGAACTGTTCTCAGAGCAGGACCTCTGGCAGGTGCTTCACGTTCAGTAGTATGTAGAGAGAGCACATCTACTACTACACATCCCTGAAATTGGAGGTCACATGAGCTTCTCAGGGAAGCCTGTCATGGGCTGCTGTGGAGAGATGACGGGGTGGTTTCACCTCCTTCATCCTCCTCTCTGCTCCTTTTGTTATCCATGGGGTGCTATGGGGCAGCAGTCCTTCCCATCCCCAAGAAGCAGTGTTATCCCAAGCACAAACACTGCCAGTTGTTCTTGCATGCTTGGGGTAGATGGTCACAGCCTGCCACAGCAAACCTCACAGTTTGGGACAACAGATTCAGGCTTGCTCTAGTGTAGGCAGCACCTTGAAGCTGCCACTCAGTTTGAAGCTAGACCTTTGAAGCCTAGGGAGTGGACATAGGATCTCAGAGACTACTATAAACCTAAATTAGCCATCACATCTGGAAGCTTCTGTAGGAGCAATGTGATTCTACCCATTTTACAGGTGCAAAAATGGAGGTGCAGAAAGGCTGAAAGACTTGCCTGAGGTCACAAAGTAAGTGAGCGCAAAGGCTGGACTAGAGCTCAGGAGTCCCAATCCCAAATTGCATGCTCTATCCTCCATCAACTTTTGTTAAAAATAATTGTTCAGCACAGCCATTGTCCAAGACTTCTTTTCTGTAATGAAACAGGAAGCTATTACCTTTTTTTCTGTGTTTGTACAGCACCTAGCACAATGAAATCCTGAGCCATAGGTATGTCTCTTTGAGCTGGAAAGTACACCTCTAGTTCTAGTATAGCCTTATTGACCCTAAGAGTGCTGCTTATTTCCCAGAATTTGAGCCTCTATTGAACATATCCAGATGGCTCTAGTAAATGCACACAGCTCTGTTTCAGTGGATTCTCTTTCTGATCCATCCCAGTTCTCCTTTTCCCAACCATGTTCTGCCATTCTTATTTACTTAATCCCAATGAGGGGGGCACAATTATTTTCAAGTCACTTGCTAGCTAAGCCCCATCCAGTAAAATGAGATGATGGGGAAGAGTGCAAAGCTCAATTGATTTGCATGTCAGTGTGTGAGCAAGACAGAGGAGAATTACCACTAATGATGTTTCTTTCCTTGTTAGTATTTGAAAAGGGCAAAACCATCATGTGGGTCACTGTTGAAAAACCTATGTATTTTCCTGTTTGAACTGTGTTTGACTTGGAGATCAGGATCCTGCTCAGCTGCTTCTCCCCACTGCCTGTTCCCCCCGTCCAGATTATTATTATTATTTTATCTGTGTTGCCCCCTCCTATCCTTACTCATTTCCCTCATTTTTTTTTCCTCCCCACTTCCTTTGAAAACTCTAATGACTGGAATCAGCTAAAATGTCAACATTTGCAATTCTGGAGCTTCATTTAAGCAATAAAAATAATAATTAAAAGGGTAAAACCTTAGAGAGATTTCTTCATTTTATATGGTTTGCCAGAGATGATACACATTCAAAAAACCCAGTAAAAGAATTAATTAGAACAGCTAAAGCTCAACAAGCTATGCAAGTTAATGAAGCAGAGAGGGAAATGTCATCTTTGAGACCCAGAGCTACATTGGCTTGGATAATATATACTCCTTTCCTAGTTTCCTAACTAAACCTCTTTTAATCTCTCTTCTAAAAAGAAAAAAAAAATCAATGCTAATGACACTGATTTACCAAGAAATGACAGGCAAACAATGTTGCAGTTGTTCTTGTTTAATGGTAACTTAGTGAAAAGGATAGCAGGGGTTCATTTGATGTATAAGGTTGTGTTTTGCATATTGCTTCAGAAATATAATTTTGTGAGGTTTTTTGGGGGTGGGGGTGGGGCTTGATTCCTGGCTGAAGAGGCATTCTCTTTCTCCCCTTTACTCACTTCATTCTGTGTGATGAGTTCTAGATAAAAAACAGATGAAGTCACTGTTCAGAAAGGATAGTTCCCAGTCTTTCCGGAACTGGAGCTGTGTTAGTCTATTTCAGCAAAGCAAACAAAAAGTTGTACCCATGAAAGCTCATATGACAAATAAATTGGTTAGCCTTTAAGGGTTCTTCTACACTGGAGCTTTAGGTCGACTTAAGGAAAGTTAAGTCTATCTACAGAACCTGCAGCCACACTGGGCTTTTCTTATGTTGACTTAAGTGCTTATTAAGTTGACTTAAGCTAGTGTAGACAGGGAATAGCCCTTAAGTTGACTTGATCAGCTTCCAGGGCCCATCCCGGAGTTCCTGGCCAACACGAAGGGACAAAGGCAGTTGACAGGAGTTTTCCAGGTGGATGCTCTAAGTCGTTTTAACAAGGTTGAGTTTCAGTCAACTTAAAGTTGACCTTGTTAGTTGAAGTAACAGAGTCTCCATTGTAAACATACCCTAAAAGTGCTACAGAAGTCCTTGCTTGTTTTATCAGTAGCAATAGTTCGTTGATACTTGCCTATACACTTACACTTGTGGCATCCCACAGAGGACCTTGAAGAACTGGCCGTTCCATTTTCACCAGTACACTCCTGGGTTCCCATAGCTTGGAAATATATTATTTGTGTTGCAATAGTATCTAGGAGGTCCATACATGGAATAACAGTCCTCTTTGCTAGGTTGTGTACTAACACAGAATAAGGAGACTGCCCCTTCCCTAAACACCTTACAGTATGCCCCAACCTCCAAGAAACATCTTTTGGGACACCTGGAAAGTCCCAGATTTGTTATCTGAATATAAGCTCCCGATGCAGTGCTGAGACCAAAAGGGCTATTGCAATTTCTGGATGCATAGATAGAAGAATTGAGAATCTTGACTAGGAGTTGAGAGGTTATTTTATCTTTGTATTTTATACTAATGCAATCACTTCTGGAATATTTTATCCAGTTCTGGTGTCCAAAACTCAAGAAGAATGTTGAAAAATTGAAGAGAATTGAGAAAAAAGCCACAATAATGATAAAGGATTAGGAAACCTGTCTTATAGTGATAAGCTAAATAGATTGAGCTTCTTGAGTCTAACAAAGAAAAGGTGAAGAGGTGACCTAATTATACTCTATAAAGTTCCTAGATGAGCAACAGATACTTGATAATGGGCTCTTCAATCCAGCAGAGTAAGGTACAACGTGATCCAATGGTTGGTAGTTGAAGACAGATATATTCAGAGAGGAAATAAGAGGTAGATTTTTAATAGACCAATTAACCATTGGAATAACTTGCCCAGGTTCACAGTGAATTCTCTATTACTGTCAATTCTTAAATCAATATTGGAGGTTTTTCTGAAAGGTCTGCTCTAAGAATTATTTTGGGGAATGATTGTTTCGTGGTATGTGCTATAACAGGAGGACTGATTCAGTTATCACAATGATCACTTCTGGCCATGGAATCTATCAACTTGTTTCATTGACAGCCAGGTGGGAATTTATTTTGATTTCTTCCCTCAAACATGTCTTCTAGCCAAGTCTAAACATGGGTCTGCTACAGTAGTTTTGACAAATAATATACCTTTCTGGAAACAATGGTCATGAACCTAATACACCAAGGAAGGAGATAAATATTAGAATGGCAAAAAGTGAGGTTTGCAGACTCTTGTGACATCCAAGAAAAGTTGCAATAAATATTTACCTTGACTTTTCTGCAGTGGGATTACTTTGTGAATCTTAACATGAAGAAGATAGCATTTTCCCAATCATGTCAGTATCTCCCCACCCTCAGCCTTTCACACTAGATGTTATATTGAAGATAGTTAGCCCATGCTCACACATGGTGGTGAATTCAAAAGGCTATTTATGCCAAGAAACACCCCTCCCCCCCGCATCTGAGGAAGTGGGATCTTCTCCCACGAAAGCTCATGCAAAAAATAAATCTGTTAGTCTTAAAAGTGCCACACAGCTCCCTGTTGTTTTTTTACTGGACTAGACTAACACAGCTATGCCTTTTGAAATTTCCTCTTATTCACTGTTAAGACATTATATCAAGATGCTAATAAATTGTCCATTTACATGCAGTCTATCAAATACAAAGAAAAGGGGGGGAGGGAGAGAGAGACTCTAGAGTCAGAAGAGACCAGTATGATCATCTAGTCTGGCCTGCTGCACAATGCAGGCCACAAAATCTCACTCACCCATTCCTGCAATAAGCCTCTATCCCAGTGGTTCCCAGCCATTTCAGTATCATGGCACAGTTCAATGAGACAAACAATTCCATGCCACACCCACCTCTTATAGCTGAATTGATTGCTCATAAACGTCACATTTACTATGGGTATGGTCTTAATAGAGACTGTTTGCAACACAGTGCATACACCAAGGTAAAGAAGGATCACTGCATTAATGTTTCAAATCCACTGGGACAAAAGGGTACACATCATCTCACTTTTGTCCTTTGGTCACCTGCATTTAGAATGTTCTCTTTTTACAGCTGAGAGACTGATACCTCACTTTTAATTTGATTATTAATTTTCACAAAATTTATGAGTTGTAAATCCGGTTGAATAGAAGCCTGTTTAAGATGAAACAATGTTTGGTTTACATTGATTATCTTTGTACAAAATTTCAGAGCACATTTGGATAGTTCTCACAGCATACCTTTTTTTGCATGGCACTGGTTGAAAACCTCTGTTCTACCCTATGACTGAGTTATTAAACTCCACAAATCATGATTTAAAGACTTTAAGATACAGAGAATCCAACAGCAAGTGAACCATTTTCCATGCTACAGAGGAAGGCAAAACCCCCCAAAACCTAGCCAAGCTGCCCTGAGGGAAAATCCCTTCCCGACCCCAGATGTGGTGATCAGTTAAACCCTGAACACATTGTTCTAAATGGCACACTTCTTTTCTTCCTTTAATAATAAGTTCTATTATATCCATCTATATTCTTTCGATATATATGCATATAAATACACAATGAATACATTCTCATAAGTGATGCATTGAAGGCTTTGCAACATTCACTTGCTCTCATGCTGTTTTGTTTTCATTCAGGCCATGTTCAACATGCAAGACATAACCCTATCACTAAGGAGCATAATTTGGATGAAACTATCAAAACAAGGCAGTGGTACACAACACAATGGTATTTTATCAGTGATGAGGGACTTAACAAACGATACCGTGGTTTTTAAGGTGTGAGGTAGCAGCCCATGATGTCACCAAGAGTTTCAAGCACTTAATGCAATGTGGCCATCTAAGTCAGCTCAAGAAGCCCTACGTAATAATATGTGCCTGCTTAAGTCTGTTGAACCCCGGGTTCACGATGTGACTGGAATGGACCAGCGACACTCACCAATGAGACAGACACCAGTTCAA
This sequence comes from Podocnemis expansa, assembly GCA_007922195.1. Lineage (NCBI taxonomy): Eukaryota > Metazoa > Chordata > Testudines > Podocnemididae > Podocnemis > Podocnemis expansa. The sequence goes on from ML682046.1 coordinate 9,097,832, forward strand.
GTAAACAAAAAAAAAAAAAAACCTACTTTTATAGTGACTCCTTAAACACCTTCAACCCCTCAACAGTGTAAAACAAGGAGATCTATGCAAAACCACTTGTAATCAACTAACAATGTGAAGCAAAAGTCTATATAGGACACTTATAACCAACTAATAGCATAAAGCAAAATCTAAATAAACACTTATAACTAAATGACAATATAAAGCTAAAAACCTATGCAGAGCACTTATAACCAAGTAACAGTGTGGAGCAAGAGTCTATATAAAGCACCTGTAAAACACCTCCAGCCAAAACAACAGGATAAAGTATGAGAGTCTATGCAAAACACTTACAACCTACAAAAGTACTTATAGTTAAATAACAGTATGGATTAATGACCTACAAGAGGGTGGCCATAATAAGTCAAGGACTTTTCTGGCCTTTTACTGCCTCAACATCGGTATAGGCACTGACCAGCCCACCCAACGCGTATTTACCAATGGCTGGAAGCCATTCCTCCTTGCTAACCAAGAAGGGTGGGCGGCAGAATAAAAAAAAGTCAGATGAGAGAAAATAAACCCCCCCACTCCCCCCGTGTACACTGGGGAAGTTTGGGGCCAGCAGTTTAGAGCAGAAGCAGAGTAATGAACAATTATACAGTAAGAAGGATGCAAAATACAAATGACTAACAAAACACCTGGCAAATTAACAACACAAAACTATGCTAGACCTTAAACAGCTATACCATAAAAAGATTATGCAGGAAACAGAGAAAATAATAACAACTACACAAACTATGCAAAACTCAGGTGAAGAAGCTACAGTCACAGACTATATATAAATGGTACCAAGTAGAATGATTAAGAGAAGGTAGGAGGCCTATATCGCTTTATAATACCTGTCCCAGGACCGCAAAGTGAGGAGGCAGACCAGCTGCAGCATCTCAGCACTTAATCGTTCGGCCGGCAATCCGTGTACACCCCCCCCAAAAAAGGAGGGTCTCGGGGGTGGGTACTCCCTGCCTCAGTCGGGGGATCAGTCCGACCGGGTCGCGATGTGCCCTTTAGCATTCGAGGGTGGGAGAACAGCAAGCTAGCTGAGACAGGGGGTTTTAATAGAATTTTGCCCAGCCAGAGTAAAAATAGCCAATTAGGAGTGGGATCCTGGTCAGGACCAATGATAAAACTGGGACCCCAGACAATGACCCCTCCTTCATGGTGACAGGGGTGCTGAGAAACTGTTCAGGGGGGATAGGAACTCACCCCCCTCCTTGTTGACACAAAGCTAGGGAGGAAGAAACTCACACAGGAGACTGAGAGCCATCAGGGGAGATTGATACTTAACACTCTTTCCCCTTGTGCTGGATGGCCCGGAGATGGAGGCCCAACAGGGAGCATAATCCAGGGGGCTACGTGTGAGGCGGGGTGGCCATCATGGCTGCCACCTCCGCTGACAAAGTCGACTTAAGCAAACACATTTTTTATTAGGACACTTTCTTAAGTTGACTTAACCAACTTAGTTAAGTCGACGTAAGAGAAGCATGGACTTATTAAGTTGACTTAGCTTTTGTACCGCCTTTGTACCGTAAACATAGCCTCTGATAGTTCGACTCTACCAGTCAGTGTGGAAGGATGACATCTTGATTACTTATGACCAATGCAGATCATCCCAAAGGAATGCAGATAAAATCCTTATGCAACCAGATTGGAGCTGACGTAGCCAATTACTGTAGTATCTGTACACCTAATAACCTGATATTGAATTTAGCCTCATCTACACACTTGGAACTGAAAATCAGGGGTACTCAGGCTCTTCTGTAAAGCTCTCAAGATATCTAAATACCTCTGAAAATCTGGCCTTGACACTGGAGCCTTTCCCCACTGCCTCTCCTCTGCCAGAGTGCTTCACTGCCATGTGTAGCTCCTGGTGAGGTATGTGACTTCTTAATGAAAATAAGTATTGTAATAGCCCTATACAATCTTATCAAAAGACTTCATTTCCTTTATCTCTTAATAAAGCATGGCTTTCTTCCCCTTTACACTTATACACAATGAAAGGACTCATTTAAACATGAGAGCTCAAGTATCTTTTTATTCAACATCAGGATTTTTTTTTTATTTTATTTTATTTTTTTTATTTTTTAAGTATCAGCTCTATACTTCCTTCAAATTAAGATGTTCCTTGCAGTTAATTTTCTGTGAAAGATAATCCTCATCTTGAATCCCTCTTCCGGCAACATCAGCATTTGTTACAGTAAATAAATTTCCAGTTATATTCAAATTCTACAACTATCAAGTTTTGTCCCACCACAAAATGTGATAAAAGGTTAAAGACTCCTGAGAATTAAATGATCCAAACTCAGACACATTGAATCCCCTAATAAATTATACAAAAGAGGCACTTGAAAAGATCCTTAACTGATTTTGCCACTCTGAATGCATCCATTTCAATTAGAGGTAACCAAGAGGCATGACATCAGAGAGCAAAACTAATAATTTTCACTGATGTCAAGAAAGGTTATTGGAGGTAAGGGAATAACAGTAAAGATTTTGAGCAAAACACATTCACTTAAAGATGCCTTGTCTCCATTTTCACTCTTTAAAAGTGACCATTGTCATAGTTTCATTAGCAGGTTCTCTTACAACATTACAAGCCACAATTTCAAGAGATGGACCACAATATGTATATATGCATCCTTTGTACTTCTATGGAAAACAATTAACTGCAAGCTTCAGTGCACGGCTGGCTCAACCCATAAGCAAATGAAGCCACAGCTCAGGGTGCCAATGGCCTAGGGGTGACCGTAGCACTGCATGGGGGTGGGGGGTGGTCCAAAAGCAGGACCCCACGCTCCCACTCCTTCCCAAGCCAGCCACTCCTCCGCCAGGGGCAGAGTGTGCCAGCCCATGGGTAGGACTCCACTCTCTTAGCCAGCCTCTAGGCCAGCCCAGCCCACCCCACCCGTAGGGTGGAACAGCCAGCCCAGGCAAGGGGCAAGAGAGCAGAGTCTGACCCCTGGGTTGGCCTGCTCTGCCCCTGGGCTGGCTGGCAGAGTGAGCCAGCCCAAAGTAGAGGCTGGTTTCTGCTCGCCTGGGGGGTGGGTGCAAAATCAAAAGCCTGCTGGGGCGCCAAAACCCCTTGAGTCAGTCCTGCTTACGTGGTAATAGATATCAATACTCTACTCACAATTTGTGCCTGGAAAATACTCACCCCCACTGGTAAATTGTGATGCTTGTTAAATGTTGGGCACATCAGTATATTTAAGTCACTAGTCGACTAAAGTGAACAGAGATATGGCAATTTATACAAGTGAATGATCTGACCCATAGATATCTAAAACCACAGCCTTCTGCCTGTTATTTCTAAAGATTTTCACCCATAATTTATCTGCAGGCTCAAAAAGGCAGGCAGAATTTTTGTGGGTGCTATATATACCTGCAAATTGTGAGGACACACCCCAATGCAAGTGAAAACTAGCTCCATCTACATCTCTCATCAGAGACACTTATGCCTTCTATGTTTTTTCAACTGATCTTTTCATTTCCTATCTTTGCCACATATTTCACATATTTTAAAAATACAGCATCACATATTTCAGTATTGGAAGGTTGAGAGCTAGAAGAATAATCCAGCAATATCATCACCAATTGTGAAATCAGATGATATTTTTCCACAGTTGCAACAATAGATATGGATAAAGTACCAGGAAATATGCTGTAGGGTAATGGTTACCACCCTGGATTGTGTGACCCACTTGGAGGAGCACCAGAGATTAGATGGGGTCCATGAGGCTTCAGTAGTATTGAAGTCATTTAGACCCCTCCCATGCAGTAGCCGTAAGCACCATGGTGGTGGAGGAACAGCCCACCGCCCACCCTCCTCAAACCCACGCTGGTCTGATGCCTTGCTGGAATGGAGCAGCCAAGAGCCATGGTCAGCACCTGCCAGCACCATCATCCTCAGTCCACGAGGGACAAGAAGAGGCAAGGCCACATAGGGTGTGTGTTGGTGGCTGTGCCAAGGAAGGCCTATCTTCTTACTCAGGCAAAAATAATTTCTTATTATTGCTATTAATGTAATTTAATCTTATCATAGATGTTTTTAGGGATGATATATGCTTATGGCCAATGAGGGGATGGATTGGAAGGTTTTAAGGGTGGCATGTTTTACCTAGGGCAGGGGTCATCAACCTATGCCAGCCCCCATGCTATCCCCTGTTGAAACCCGGGTTTGCGATGTGACTGGGATGGACCGGCGACAGCCACCAATGAGACAGACACCAGTTCAAGTAAACAAAAAAGCTACTTTTATAGTGACACCTTAAACACCTTTAACCACTTAACAGTGTAAAACAAGGAGATCTATACAAAAACACTTGTAATCAACTAACAATATGAAGCAAAAACCTAGATAGGACACTTATAACCAACTAACAGCATAAAGCAAAATCTAAATAAACACTTATAACTAAATGACAATATAAAGCTAAAAACCTATGCAGAGCACTTATAACCAAGTAACAGTGTGGAGCAAGAGTCTATATAAAGCACCTGTAAAACACCTCCAGCCAAACAACAGGATAAAGCATGTAAGTCTATGCAAAACACTTACAACCTACAAAAGTACTTATAGTTAAATAACAGTATGGATTAATGACCTACAAGAGGGTGGCCATAATAAGTCAAGGACTTTTCTGGCCTTTTACTGCCTCAACATCGGTATAGGCACTGACCAGCCCACCTGACGCATATTTACCAATGGCTGGAAGCCATTCCTCCTTGCTAGCCAAGAAGGGTGGGCGGCAGAATGAAAAAAGTCAGATGAGAGAAAAATAAACCCCCACACTCACCCCGTGTGCACTGGGGAAGTTTGGGGCCAGCAGTTTAGAGCAGAAGCAGAGTAATGAACAATTATACAGTAAGAAGGATGCAAAATACAAATGACTAACAAAACACCTGGCAAATTAACAACACAGAACTATGCTAGACCTTAAACAACTATACCATAAAAAGATTATGCAGGATACAGAGAAAATAATAACAACTACACAAACTATGCAAAACTCAGGTAAAGAAGCTACAATCACAGCCTATATACAAATGGTACCAAGTAGAATGATTAAGAGAAGGTAGGAGGCCTGTATCGATTTATAATACCTGTCCCAGGACCGCAGTAGAACCCAAAGCGAGGAGGCAGACCAGCTGCAGCGTCTCAGCACTTAATCATTCGGCCGGCAATCCGTGTACACCCCCCAAAAAAAAGAGGGTCTCGGGGGTGGGTACTCCCTGTCTCAGTCGGGGGATCAGTCCAACCGGGTCACGACGTGCCCTTTAGCATCCGAGGGTGGGAAAACAACAAGCTAGCTGAGACGGGGTTTTAATAGAATTTTGCCCAGCCAGAGTAAAAATAGCCAATTAGGAGTGGGATCCTGGTCAGGACCAATGATAAAACTGGGACCCCAGACAATGGCCCCTCCTTCGTGGTGACGGGGGTGCCGAGAAACTGTTCAGGGGGGATACAAACTCACCCCCTTTGTTGTTGACAGAAACTAGGGAGGAAAAAACTCACACAGGGGATTGAGAGCCATCAGGGGAGATTGATACTTAACGTTCTTCCCCCTTGTGCTGGATGGCCCGGAGATGGAGGCCCAACAGGGAGCATAATCCAGGGGGCTACGTGTGGGGCGGGGTGACCATCATGGCTGCCACCTTCGCTAACATCCCCCACCCCACCCTAAGCAGCTGCTGGGGACAGGCTCAGGAGCCACAGCGAGTGGTTACTCTTTTCTCTGCTGGCCCTCCCTCCCAGCTGGGGAGTGGGGCCAGCAGAGGTCAGGAGTCACGGCACACGTCCAGTTCTTGTGGCCCCAGGCCCTTGCTGGGGATGGGGCCAGCAAGGGGGAGGAGCCACTAGGCTATAGGACTGGAAGCCCTGCATGCCTCTGTGAAAAGGCGTGCATGCCAGGGTTGCCAACCCCTGAACTAGTGTTTACAAGTGGGATTTTTACTCAAAAAGGTTGGGAAACCCTATGCTAGGGCACTGGTTCTCAACCACTGTGTCACAACACATTACTATGTCACCACCCAGTGGTAGATGTGACACAGAGAACTGAGGAGATAGCTTGATTTGGACTTGGATGGATGGGCTGGTGTGTCCTGTAGGGTCATGACATGCTGCCAAGTGTGTCACAACCTGCAAAAGATTGAGGACCATTGCTCTAAGGCACTCTCTTGCAATGGGCAAGTGGACCAGATATGATGTATTATAAAAGGGAAAGCCGATTGATTACAGACAAAGGCAACAATACAGAGAGAATTGCTACCAGAAAGAATTTGCATGGAAAGTTCAGCTCATGCAAATTTTATTTCAATTTTTTTGTATGCAGCCTTTCCACATAGCATGCCAGTGATGTGACCTCAGGCATTAATTGCTAATATCATAGCTTTACATAAGACAATCTGGACTGTGTCTTGTAAAATCCTGGTTCGTGAAAAGCCATATTCTATTCTTGAATATTTCCAAAAGACTCCCCAAAGATAAGTTTAGTAAGACGCTCCAGAACTTTAACATTAAAAAATGGACGAGTATAAAGTCAACATAGGCACATTTGCAAAAGCATTAGGAGGAAACATGCTTAGAAGGTAATAAATTTTGGGGCAAAATTGTCCTCTGAGAAGCATATAATGAACTTCAGAGCTGATATTCTGGTTATTCATAAATGCTTTTTATTCCCAGGGGCTTCAAGTTGGATTTTGTAGGCATAGAGATAAGTACAGAAAAATGCTATGTTTATTAATATCTAAAGGCCCCAGTGACATTTCAGGGTTTGATAGTGCAAACTGCTGTACAAACCCGTGGTGGGAGATGAGTCCAGTCATATGAAGCTTACAACACAAGACAGACGGATGATGGGAATGGAACTTGGGACATCTGGCTTCAGTTCATAGTTCTACCAGTGACTTCTTGTGTAATCTTAATCATGTCAATCTGTTTGTTCCTCGGCTCCCCACTTTTGTAAAATGGGGACAGAGGTACCAATCTGCTGCCTGGGCAAGATTGAAGATAAATTCATAAAAAAACTGGGAGGTGCTCAGGGGTTATGGCAATGAGAGGTATAGAAGTACTTAGAGAGTTAAGGGACCAGAGAGAAAAATGCTGTCCTTCAGTACCTTGTTCCTACGGTCCATGCTCAGGCAATGCTCCCATTAAAATCACTCAGAGTTTTGTCTATGAAAGAGCACAGAATCAGGGATTTTTGAAAATTCAGCTAAACCCCAATACATCAAGGGACTTATGCACATACTTAACTTTAAGCACATGAGGAGTGATCCCATTTAAGTCAATATTTAAGTACCTTGACAAAGTAGGGCCTTAGGGAGCAGCTTAAATTAAGGGTGAAAAAAGCAGTTTTAATATCTGCCTTCTCTATCTTTCTGAATCTCCCCAAATGAACCAAATGTTTTGCTTATCTAAACTCTGTTTGGTTTGTAAAACAAACGGAAGTCTCATTTTCACTGAGTTTGACCTTGATGACAACTTTGTTGTTAAACTTTGCAAAGCTAACTAGGCTCCAGAGTCCATGTTATTAAACCTTACACAAATAGTACTGAGGACATGGAAAGAATAATGATGCATTTTTAAAGCCATAACTTGATGGCATGGCTTGCTGTATTTGGGTCACTTTCAAGCTCCTCTGTGCTCTGATCCCTGCCACATGCCATGGTGTCATCCAGTCCCCCATTCACACAACTACTGCAAATGGTATCATTTTGCAACTAATTTACTCGCTTAGTTTTGGCCATTAGTCATTCCCAATATCCTCAATCTGCAGGTAATTTTCCACATTATTAGTTACCCACCTGTCTTATTAAACTGGACTTTCTGAAACCCTGTGTGTCTACATTTCTGCACCTTTAGATCAAGCAAATAATTGCCTGTACCTGGAAGGAAGAATTTAATAGGAAGATTATAGTTGATTCCAAAAGTTAATAACTCTAGCATCTGGTTTCTCTTTTAACATTTAAATGTTAAATTCAGTGCTCCTAAGAAGGGGAAAAGTGAGAACACAGGAGAATGAAATCTTCTTATCTGTAGGACAGGTTAAATATAGATGGGCAGAAGGTAAGTTTTGCTCTTCTCCACTTAATGTACCTCAACCTTGACCCAAAGGGACCAATCTTTATCACATTAAGAGAAAAATTTTCTCTGCACTGAGTTGATACTTGGCTTCGTTTTCACTGAGAATGCCAAGTATGCCGCATTATGCAAAATCTTAGGTATCTTTGGTTGCTCTTAATGATGGACTATAGCTGCTCTGAGGTGTCTCAACTCATTTTTATTCAGTCCTCTATAAAACCATCTGCACAGGAAGAGTTTTAAATATTGCTAGATAAAACTGGGAGTGTTATTTTCCAAACCAGTGCAGAAGGAAAAAACCCAGAGCAGGGTTGTCTGGACTTGAGATGCTAAGGGTTTCATTGGCACTTTGCCAGAGGCCTGATAGCTGAAACTATTTTGCATATAAATTGACATTTTAAAATACACCCCAAAAAGGAAATATATGCACACAGCACTAGAGTTGCATTTTTCTTGTTAGGCAAATAAAAATATGCTTGCTGCTTAAGTTCACAAACAAGAAGCCCACCAAGCCTATTCAAGAGGAATAACAGACTTGGGCTCCAGCCTGAATGACTCATTAGTCTTTCTGCATCACACATCCAGACCTAAGTGCATTTGTTTCCCAAGTTAGCCTTTAGGCGCTGTACTTCTGAAAATAGAAGAGCATGGTGGGCGTATTGGTGGGAGCTGGAATTAACCTATGTTGGAGAAAACCTGCTCTTCAAAAGCGTCAGCCCCAGATCCTAATGCAGCTCTTAAAAATGGTGGCAGTAGAACTGAAGGGAGATCTTCTTGCTCTGTTGAATCATCTGTGTTGGTCAAAATACCTGGTCCCCAGATGACTCAGATTTGTAGGATACAGAATTACCAAGCCAGGCTTCCTGAAGAAGTAGAACAGGTATGCCAAGAAGCCACCAATCTAGATCCTTGGCAATGCAGAAGCTGTGAGACACACTGAACCTCTGTGGAAGGCCCTGAGGCTGCAGAAAACAGCAGGGAAGAATAACTTGCAACTCAGCTTGCCTCTTCCACCAGTCCCTCCTCAGGGGGCTGAGATGTCTGTGACTTTCTTCCCATCCAGGGAAAGCTGGGTAGGGCACCAATCTCTACAAAACTGAAGTCATGCCAATACAAAGGAAAAAAGATTTGCTGAACCCCCTTTGATTTACAATGATTGAGTTTGGCTCAGCTCTAGCATTCATCCCAGGTCAAAGCGTTTTTACTATTTGAGAATCTGACCCAGATATTTAGCTGGTGTAAAAAAACAATGGAGCAAGGAGTTCATTTGGCTCTGGTTTGGGCAGCAATGTAGCCTAGTAGCTCAAGCACTAGACTGGAACTTAAGAGAACTAGGACTAGTCTATACTCTGTCATTGACATGCTAGGTGACCCTGCACAAGTCACTTCCCCTCTCCGTGCCCAAATTTCCCCAGCTGTAACATGGGAATAGTGATAGTGACCTCCTTTGTCAAATATTTTGAGGTCTATGCACGAAAAGTGCTATGCAAGACTAAAGTAATATTTATTCTATTTAGGCAGGGTCCTAACTAGGTCATGGCAACCAGGGCGAAGCCCAAGGTGCCAAATTTTAGATGGCACAGATCCAGCTCCCCGCGGCAGCTGGGGATGAATCCAGCTTGTAGGAGTCTGGTGTCTTCGGCAGGTTGGGAGGGCGCTTCCTGCTGGTGCCACAGGTAGGGGCATCCCTCCTGATAGCCGGAAGTTTGTCGATGGCCCTGGCCCCCAGGCAGGGCGGGCACGTACGAAGTCTATGCTAGTTCAGGTGGTCAGGGAGTATTTGGGGTTTCCTTCAGCCAGAGAAGGGGATTGAGGAGGGAGACGCAGGCCCACCCACTCCACTGCGTTTCAGCCCAGGGTCCTAGGCAAAGACTGAAGACTCAGCCCCTGGGTCAGCAGGGCTCCGACCAAAACACGCTGCCCTGCGACACAGCCTAGCATTCCCCCCTCCCTGGGATACTTCCTCCAACCCCGACCCTTCCCCAGCCCGGGGTACCTAACTCCAGCGGGGGTAACCGTCCTCAGGGTCTCCCCTATAGATGGCCCATGGGATCCCAGCGAACCCTCTGGGTATGTCCACACACAGTCCTTATTTCGAAACAACAGAGGTTATTTCGAAATAAGGAATGGCATGGCCACACGACGCACGGCCATTTCGAAAGAAGCAAACCGCTTCTTTCGAAATCGCCGTGGTCCTTTCGAAAGAAGCTAAACCTCGTTGCCTTTCGAAAGAGCGTTGTTTCAAAACGGTTGTTTCGAAACAACGCCAACGGGACATGCCGTTTCGAAACAACCGTTGTTTCGAAACAAGTTGTTTCAAAACAACGGTTGTGGTGGCCGTGTTATTTCGAAACAACTGTTGTTTTGAAATAACTGGCTGAGCTTCCTCCCAGGGTGCTTAGCACCCTGGGAGGAAGGGCAGCCCCCCCTCAGCACCCTGGCCAGGGTGCTGAGGGGTGTCCGCGGGGAGGGGGGGGCGCGGAGCTGCGCCACACACCGCTGATGCTTGCAGGGGACTTGCAGTGTGGACCTGCTATTTCACTCCCTTATTTTGAAGACACCATTTTGTTATTTCGAAACAAGTTATTTCGATATAACAGGTTATATCGAAATAAGTTATATCGAAATAACTTGTTTCGAAATAACAAAACCGTGTGTAGACATAGCCTCTGTGTCCATAGGTGGCAGGTCAGGGTACTCCTTAGGCTCCTCGACAAGGGGCAACTCCTCCAGGTTCTGGGCCCCGTAGGCTTCCGGCGTCATTTCCTCTGATGGTAGCTCCTCTAGGTCGCAGGGCTGGTAGGTCCTGGTGTCTTCGGCTTCCCCTCGTCCTGACCTGCCTCTGGGTGAGGTAGTTGCCCCGGGGTTTGGCGAGCTTTGGGGCACCCTCCCCAGTCAGCCGCCTCAGGGTTCTCCTCCCAGTCACTTGGCACGGGAAGGCTGGGCAGGCCGTAGAGCTGGGTGCCCTGAGAGGCAAGGGTCAGCTGGCAGGGCTGGACCTGGCCTTTTCTGGTTTGCTCCCTCCAGGCAGGCACATCCTTCCCTTTTGGGAGCCCAGCCCCACCTGAGCTCCCAACCTGGGCTTTTATAACTCCCCTTCCTGCCCTGGCCATGACCTTCTGCTTCCAGGGCCTAGGTCCTGCGGTTCCCCAGCCTGGCCAGAAAGGGCGTTCAGGGAATTCCTCCAGCTCTGGCTCTGAGGGAGGCCACCACGCTCAGTTACACAGCTCTTCATTGCCCCAGCCACCGCCAAGAAGCTGGATCTGTCTCCAGCCACCACAGGGAACTGGATCCATCCCCTGCACCCTCTGAAATTTGGTGCCTGGGGCTTCCAGTGGCTCCTGGGGTTTCTAGTGGCATGTGAGCCCTATCCACTGCCAGAAGCCCCAGGCACTGAATTTTAAGGGACGCAACTGGTGATGCATCTGACTCACTGAAGCCTACTGGCTGCATTTGGGGAAGGACACGTCTCCCCGCTGCCTTTTGGTGGCAGCTGGGGATGGATCAGACACTAGGTTGGGTGCACTTTTGGGGCTGCTTGGCCCAGGCATCAGAAGAGCTAGTTCTGGCCTTGTATTTAGGTTCATCTATCGGCTTGCTATGTCCTTCCCCTCACCTTAGTTTAGAGGTGACTGACATTTCAGCAGCTGTGAAGGAGCTAGCTCAATTAAGTAGCATGCAGAATTTGTGTCAGGACTCATAGATTCCTTTTCCAGCTCTGCTCCTGACTCACTGTGGGCTAGATTCTGAGACTCGTATTCATGTTATCTATCAAGCTCACTCCACTTTACTTGCTGGACCCAGAGCTGCTCCTCTGATCTCTGATAACTTTTGACAGACTGACCCCTACAATCCATTTACAATGTCCTTGGAAGTTCCTCCACAGCCAGCAGTGCTTCTTCATCATCCAAACAGGGACGTCTCCTATCTACTGTGACTATTCAGCCAAAGCTACAGTGAAAATAAAGAAAAGTAGACTGGGACCATTAGATTAAAATAATTGACAAATTGTGCAATGTAATGTTTCAATGGGTTGAGCAATTTCAGAATATAGCAAAGTAATCTTTAAAGGCAGCTTCCTAGTCCATCCCATAGGCCTGCAAAAACAAACAAACAAACAAAATGTCTGGATAAAGAATATAAAGACTTTTATAAAAAGTACTAATAAATTAGGTGATACAGAAATAGCCAACTGGCTCCTAGAGAAACTTGAATTTAGCCTAGAGCGTACACTGGGAGGGGGAAGGAAAAAGGAAACCTCAATAATGAACATGTCAAACATATATACTCCTTAGGAAGCTCAGTGCAGCCAAAAATTCCACCAGATACACAGCAAGAGAAGGTTTCACCAAATAGCATTGACAAATTGTTCAGCATTGCTAAAGCAAACTGTAATGGGAAAGTCTGATGACCAGCTGTCCAGTGTCCATCTCATGACCTTCTGGTTTCTACCATCATTCAAGGGGTCTCAGCTACAGCCTCAGTTACCTCCTCACACACTGATTGCTTCTTGATCTTGTTCCATACAAAGAAGATGGAAGGGGGCAAGGCAGCAAAACCCACTCCATTAGGCCTTAGTCTAGGTTCTTAGGTGTCTCCCAAAGCATCCAGACCAGTTCCTGAAATACCCCAAAATATGATACCTTCTGGGTCACTTCCTAACATTCAGCTCGGGAAATAGTCACTGGTGTTGCAAACTCTGTTGAGCATCTCAGTTCAGTCAGGTAAACCCTCTCATATCTTTCAACCACCAAAGTGTTTGCATAAGGGACAGGACAGGAGATGAGGCTCTCCAGCTAAAACAGTTTCTATAATTGTGTTACCACTTGCGGTTCGACTTAAGCTTACTCCTCCCTCTTGGCCTACCAGTGGCCTTTGAAGCAATGTCTCCACTGGGAATATTCATTGCATCTGTAGAAAGCAGAGGCATCCGTCCTCTAATATTGCTATGTTCTCCACCCTGCTTCAATGTGGAGCCTATAGACCCTTATACTGCAAAGAGAAAATATTAAGCTGCTGATCAAAAGCGAGTGGCACCAATACAAACAATGTCCACAACTCAAACAAAATTAAACCCCCCAGCTATTTTCTAGGAAGAAAAAAAAATAGGAAGAAAAAAGTTATCCAAATAGGGAAAGTCTGTGGCTTTAACAACACATAACAGGAACTATAACATCATCTGGGGAGGACAAGCCAACACCAGTTGTCCATCTTCACATCCCACAGTACACTGGAGATCATGATACACAAGGTCTGATGAAAAGCTAAGCTAATAGGTTTACTGAATCTAGGTATAGACCACTCTTGAGAAGCCAGCTATCATCTCATATTTCTCCTGAACTGTATCTATAAACCCCTGGATTAGCTGATCCTATGGAAACTGACTCCCGTTACAGGTTAAAATCTGAAAGATGGATTCCAGTGAAAGAGAAGCACCTGTGACTAATTGCTAGTGTTTAGACAAGCACATTGAGAATGGGTTTTAAGAGAAGAAGAAAAAAAACCTGACACTATCTTTTTTTTTTGTTTTTTGGGTTTTTTTTAAATATACCTGTGAGCAGCCCATGACACCATCTGGCATACTTGCCTGTTGTGCAAGATGTTCAGAGATCTTCCTAGATTGGTTGTCATGGCAACCGAGCAATGATGTGCCAAGGTACCTGTTTTTAGGTGGCTCTAGGCCACAAAACCAACACATGATTACAGAAGAACGGCCTCCCACAAGGCTCAGTGCTGGCACCACCTGTATTTAATACATTCGCCAGTGACCTATCAAACACCCCGTCTGGATGGCTCATGTACACAGATAATATCTGCTTGTCCTCAAGGGACTGTGACTTTCAAAAGGTTAAAGAAAATCTGAAATGTGTTTTGGTTGCCCTACATCAATGTTTCCCAACCAGTGTGCCACGGCACACAGGTGTGCCGTCAGGTCTGAGCAGCAGTGCCACAAATTATTTTGAAAAACTATTCAAAGAGCGCTGGACTGGCTCATTGGCTCATAAATATTCATAAGTTCATTTGGAAACTATATGGTGGTGTGCCTGAAGTTAATTAAAGGGAGCAAAGTGTGCCACAGCCAAGAAAACGTTGGGAACCATTGCCCCTGGTAACTATTGCAAGAAATAGAGACATCAAAGACCATGCCAACATGCTTCCCCTTCTACCATGTTCAGAGCCCGGTTGATCTTAATATCTCTCTGGGTCTTTGGTGGTCATGTAATCCAGAACTAGTGTATCTAGAGGTCACCCTAGATTGCACATTCACACACAAATGCTATCTCACTTACGTTCCAAAGGGGTAGCCATGTTAGTCTAGTTCAGCAAAACAAACAAGGAGTCTGGCACTTTATTTATCACATTAGCTTTTGTGGGAGACAATCCCACTTCATCAGATACTTTGAAGATGGGTAACTTACAGGTCAGACAGTTACAGCAAATCAATGCAATAGTTTAGATTCAAACACTGGGGAACAGGAAGATGAGGTCAAATAAGCTGTCGTAATGAAAAAAATATCCAAAGTCCTTATTTGATCCTGAAAAGACAGAGTCAAGTTTGCACATGAATTCCAGTTCTGCAGTTTCTCCTTGAAGCCTTGAAGTGTTATTCCTTTGTTTGAGCACAGCTATTAGAAAATCATCAGCAGAATGATCAGGAAGATTGAAGTGCTCACCTAGTGGTTTTTGAAGGCTGTGATTTCTGATCTCAGCTTTGTGCCTGGTTATTCTATTGCATGAAAACTGTCCTGTCTGTCCAATATAGAAGGAAGAGGGCATTGTCCATACCACTGCTTGACATAGCTATGGTAGCAAAAGTGTAGCCATGGCTTATGAAAAATCAGAGCAGCACAAAATAAGCTGCTGTGTGGTCAGAATGAATGCAGATGTTTCAAAAAAAGGAATCAACAGAACAAAGGGGAATACTTTCCTACCCCTGAAAAAAAGACTTAGTGTGTGAAAGGATGAAATTCTCTGCTATGCAATGGTGTCGTACAAGGCCCAAACAGCACTTAAGCTCTTTTTTTGAGTCATTAATTTCTTGACTCTCACCGTCAAAGATGGCAAATATGACTGGGTATTTTTATATTGAAACTAATCCCGTAGGAACTGGACTGTGGCCATTTTGTGACAACTCTGGAGCAACCATTAGCTGGCAAAGATTTCCTGGTAAATACGAACTGCTGAGATACACAAGGGGGCTGGGAGGAAGGCTAAACAAGCTTTCTATGCCTCCATTGGGGTGCATTAAGGCCAAAACTCTAATAGTTCCAGGCCCTGAACTCCCACTGAAGTCAGTTTGAGTTTGCTTCAACTGCTGGCGGAGGACCGTAAATGTGAAGTTTGACATAAAAAACACAGGCAGCTACCCTCAACTTTGCACAAAGCTAATTAATAGCATTCAGCTGCACTAATGTCTTTTCTCTGCTCTCTTTGTCCTGATTTGTGTATAACACTGTGTTCTACCCACGCATACCTTTTGAATGTAAATACTTTGAACGGAGACTTATTATCTGACACAGTTTACTTGACATCTGATCCAATGTCAGTTAAAAATTTCATTGCTTTCATCAGGCATTGAATCAGGCCCTTACACAGCACCCCATTCATTCAATAGGAAGGGGCGGCACCAAACTCCATTTAGTGCATTTAAAAAAGTCATCTTAGGTGCTCCAGTCATCATCATCATAATAATGATGCTATTTCTTCTGACAGTTTCTAAAAACCTTGAAGATTTTAACGATACTTAAATTTCTGAATGCTTGAAGAGGTTGATCATAAAGGATTTCATTGTATTAGGGGTTAGGTTTTCACCCAATCTTGATGTTCCATTTTTCTGAGACCATCAAAAAATGATGCATTTCCCTCCCCACTTCTTTCAAATAGGAGAAAAAAAAGTTACCTTTTATTTATGAGTGATCATTTTTTCCTGTCTCTATTTTGACAAATAACATGGCAGAAAATGATTAAGGGTCTCATTTTACAATGTGACTTGTATGTTATTTATTGTCAAAATAAAAGTCACTTTGTGAATTGAAGTTTGTAATCATTTCTCCTCCCCCTCCCTTTTCAGGAAATGGTTTTGTCAAAAAAATGATGATGTTGGAAAGTGCTGGTTTTGCTAATGACAGGTGAGATTCTCTGTTGGGGGAAGGGAGGATATCACTAATTATCAAAGGAAAATATTCTTAATGATTTCCAACTTCAATAGCCTCACTATAGTTAACCTTTTACAGTTGATATCACAGAATCCTGCCTAGCTAAGCGCATGAGATGTTGGCTCCTGTGAAGATGTCCTCTCCTCCTTGCTGTGGAAACTAAAGCATACCCACATCTGCACATCCATATGCTATAAAACACTCTAGAAGCCCTTCACAAGTCAGATCCTCTCAGGTACTAAGCTCTTAAAATGGTTGCTACAGTTAAGCTAATTCTGCCCCACTGAAACTGGTGCAAACTCTATTGATTTCTACAGATGAATAAAAGCGTCCTGCGGGTTCCTAAAAGAACTCAACACACTTGAGGAGCACTTCAGCACTTAGTCCTCTGTTATTGTCCCCATAGAACCCATTGTAAAATGTGCCAAATGCAGCTCTTAACCCTGAGCCCATGAAAATCAAAGGGCACTGTGGGTTCTCAGGATTTCCGTAAAGCAGGCCATGTTGCCTTCAGTGCCCAAACATAGCTGCATGTGCGTAACTTCAAGCAGTCAAGCTCAACGTAACCCATAGTGTATTTCACCAAAGGACTTCAAAGAGCTTTGCAAAGAGCTGAGAATTAAAGTCTTACTACAGCTCTATGAAAGGCATGATAGTGAAGGGATATGGATAGCTATGTTACAAATAGGGGAAACAGAGCACAAGGAGCCCATAGCACAACACACAGGGAGTAGAATGTAGAAATTCTGGGTCCCAGCCCTGTCTTCCATTCACTAAGCAAAACTGACTCTGTGTAATGTTGAAAGAATGGAAACTAAGTTGGCAAATGAGCCTATTATTAAAACTATTGACTAAATTTGCACATCAACTTGTGCCACTGAAAGTTACTGTGTTTGTAAAGTGTTGGGGAAATGACTTCTTATTTTTATCAGATTAGGGACAAAATGCTCTAGCAAAGATCAGGGTCCCATTGTGTTTTGTAGTGTTCAAACATGTAGCTGGTGACAGTTTGCTCTGAAGAGCTGACAGTCTGGGCCTTATGTACACTGGAAAGTTTTCCCAGTTATACCAATACGGAAATGCAGGTGTTACTGTGCACAAATAATTTCCCCTTGGTGCCATCATTGGTGTGACACACATTCTGTTAAAGAATGATTTTGGTTTGCAGTTGTGGGATTGTTTCTTTTGAACCCCTTCTAAATTCTTTTGTTCTGTTATAACAGTGTTTCCATAGTGATTCTGCCAGTATAAATAGGGGTGGAAATATAGCAGGCCAGCTGAGAGAAAGAAAAATGTATTCAGGGTCAGAGCCAAAATACAACGCAGATCTCCTAATTCCCAGTCCAGGTCCCTACCCACCAGGCCACACTGCCTCTTGCACAGTTCAAGTCCACTAAGGTCAAAGCATATAGCAGACCTCACTTTTAATAAATAATCCATTTGATCTGTGGCAGTTACAGGTACCATTTCCCTCCACTGGACAGCTGTCACGCTGGTGCCAATGTATCTGTCGGTCTCTAGGGGGAAAAGGTAAATATGTCGCTCACTCAGAGTTCAGAAGGAAAGCATTTAGGCAGCAAAATCCCAGTGCAAACCATCTGAGGTGAGATGATCTGAAATGGCCACGGGAGACTCCAAACTCAAACTTGTTAACAAGTCCCTCATGATCTGGGGCTATCCCTCTGTTCACACTCAGGCTTGACAAGATCAGCACAAAGACACTTGCAAAACTGAGGGGCTCACGGACAAGGTCAGGATCTTTTCACCCCTTAATACAGCATCACTGATTTTCTTCCCCATAAGATAAAGGTTTCACAGAAAATTTCCCCACTTCAAAGCTGATGTGCCCACTGCCGTGGCTACTTTTTAATATTTTTTTCAAATTCTCTGCATCAAACCCAGAGACCATGGGATTTTCTGGTTTTCTTTCACATTCCTAAGCTTTATGTTTCCCTTCACCATTCTGTTGTGGGGGAATTAGAGCAGGATGAAGGAGACTGTTGAGCTAGTTCTAACCCATTGCAAACATGTCATGTAAGGAAACAGTCAGTTACAGCTCCTCTCTGCGGTGTGTTGGAACTTGAATAATGCTCATTTAATAAAGCACATCAGCATGCCAGTGAGATACCACATAACTGAACACAGCATCAGCCAACAAAGATCACACGGTGGACCATATAAAATGCACACAGAGTGCAGATGTCACCAACTCTGCAAGATATTAGGGCACGACGCAATGCAGCATAGGAGATTCACCTGTGTGGAGCTGAAATTGCACTTAGGCCCTCTGTATATACCCATCATAATAACTGGCTTCTGACAAGTGGCTGCTAACTCAGTGTTATCTATCTAGCAAATCTAGGCCATGCAGTTCTTGTTCCTTCCCAGGGCATGTGAGCACTGGAGTCACAGATGCTATGTCTACATTGGGAATTTAGTTCAAATTAAGGAGAATTAATGAGTGCACATCCACACTGACTTTCATCAGTTTGAACTAAGGAAAACTTACTCGGAAATAGTGAAACCTGCCTTTAATTTGAAGTAATGGTTAATTCAAACTTATTAGTTCGAACTAACCCAATGTAGACACCAACCCAATGTAAACTTCCTCTTTTTCAGGGATTGAGTGGGGGGACGGCCCTTGTCGAATGCCATCTTGCCACACTTCCCATGAAGCCCCCCCCCCCCCCAAGTCGAACTAGAAAGTCCTGTACATGGACATGCTGGTTTGATTTGGTTTCTAGTGCGGATGTGCTAGTTCAAACTAAGTGAGTTCAAATTAATCAACATGAGTTCAGATTAATTAATTCAAACTCACTTAGTTTGAACTAGCATTCTTAACTGTAGACATAGCCAGCCAGCTAGCCAGCCCGTTGTATATGTTTAGGGGTCGGATCACAATGAGTGATCATACTAAGTATCCAGTTCACTGATCCTGATGAGACTCCAATGAAGGCAATGGAGTACACCTGGCCTGAACCTGGTCCATTACCATCTCGGCAATATTGGTTTTCTGGATGCAGGAAGAACCGTTGATGTCATATACCTTGATTTTAGCAAGGCTTTTGATACAGTTTACCACAGCATTCTCATTGGCAAATTAAGGAAGCATGGGTTGGATGGGTGGACTATAAGGTGGATAGAAAACTGGCTAGATCAATTGTTTCAGCGTGTAGGAATCAATGGTTCCATGTCTAGCTGGCAGCCAGTCACGAGTGGTGTGCCCCAGGGGTCGGTCCTGGGGCCGGTTCTGTTCAACATTTTCATCAATGATCTGGATGATGGAATAGACTGCATTCTCAGTAAGTTCACGGATGACACCAAGCTGGGGGGAACAGTAGACACGTTGGAGGGCAAAGGACAGGATTCAGGGAGACCTAGATAAATTGGAACAGTGGGCCAATAGAAATCTTATGAGCTTCAATAAGGACAAGTGTAACATCCTGCACATGGGACGAAAAAACCCCATGTACTGCTACAGGCTGGGAAACATTTAGCTAACTAGCAGCAGTGTAGAAAAGGAGCTGGGGGTCATGGTGGATGGGAAGCTAGATATGAGTCAGCAGTGTGCTCTTGCTGCCAAAAAGGCCAATGGCATACTGGGCTGCATCAAAAGAAGTATTACCAGCAGATCAAGGGATGTGATCATTCCCCTCTATTCTGCACTGGGGAGGCCACATCTAGAATATTGTGTTCAGTTTTGGGCTCCCCACTACAAAAAGGACAGGGACATGCTCGAGAGAGTTCAGAGGAGGGCAACCAAACTGATTAAAGGGCTGGAGCACAAGCCCTATGAGGATAGACTGAAAGCATTAGGCTTATTTAGTCTGCAGAAGAGAAGATTGAGGGGGGATTTGATAGCAACCTTCAACTACTTGAAGGGATGCTCCAAGGAAGATGGAGCTCGACTGTTCTCGGTGGTAACAGAGGACAGAATGAGGAGCAATGGTCTCAATTTGCAGTTAGGGAGGTCGAGGCTGGATATTAGAAAAAAAAAAATTACTAGGCGAGTGGTGAAGCATTGGAATGAGCTGCCAAGGGAGGTGGTGGAGTCTCCATCTTTGGAGGTGTTTAAGGCCCGGCTGGACAAAACCATGACTGGGATGGTTTAGTGGCAGTGGTCCTGCCTCTGGCAGGGGGTTGGACTAGATGAGCTATGAGGTCCCTTCCAACCCTATGAGTCTATGATTCTATGATTTTCATACAGATCTGTTCCATCACACGCCTTATGCTTGGCTATAAGAGCTGTGCTAGGAGCTCATTTAGAGCACTGCAAGAAGGGAACTGAGTGTGCCCAAAGGCTAAGCATTATTCAGTTGTATCAGGTGCTTGTCTTGCACATAATTTGCACCTGCACTTTTCCAGGGCCATGTCTGTACACTTTGAAGACAAGTCATCCAGTAGTGGTGAGTCCTTGCAGGTCCTTCTTCATGGTTGGACCCCAAAATCCTATACAGTAAGAAGGGGACACGGAAAGTGCAGAAGTCCAGGGGGAAGTATATTGGATGCTAGGGAACTAGATGCCAGGCCACACTCACAACATGCATGTGTGAAGGTGGTCAGTGAGATAGGTCATACAGAGCTGCAGTGATCTCAGTAATTCTGTTCCTTCCACCTCCATAGGTCATACACAAGATGTAGTTAGAGAGGAGTTGCTCCATCTCTTTAGTCAGAAGTTGAAGGTAGATGGCTTCCATCTATCCCCCACCTGCCACTCCCCACCTCCAATTTCCTAGCACTGAGTGTTGACTTTTGGGCTTGTAGGTTCCGTACAGAGAGGACAGGACATGAGCTGTAGCAAGTGCTGAGAGATTGATCACAGCCTGGGTTGTGTGCTCATATAGAAACATGGGGAAGAGTAAGATTCCCTCCTTTACACCCTGGGTGGCCACTCCAGAGGCTAGGTGCACACAAAATCACATTGAATAGCACATACTCCCCCTCCCCAAGCAGGTAGCCAAAAGTAGCTAGGTAGGAGATGTAGTGTGAGTAGACACGCAACACCAGCCAGCATAGCTGAAGATGGCTGATAGAAAGACATCAAGGAATTCCAGTACTCATCGCTTACATGGGGCTTGTGGGAAACCAACTCTTTAGCCATAAGTATGGCAGAAGAACTTTTAACTTTCCAATTGGTTTAAGAATTAAAGGGGAAAATATGTGTTTGAATAATACTCTGAGGTTTCGAATATTTGTCAGTGTGGTACAGTCATTAACTTATTACCTCAGGCATGAGAAGGCATCACAGAAGCCAGTCAGGCATCAGCGGCCTGCAGCCTCACCGCTGTTTTGCATGAGACTCTGCTCTACAACAGGGAAGTACTGTTTTCCAGAGTATCACTATTTTTCAGTCTTAAATAATGTGATAAAACACACAGAGGAATTCTGCTAAAGTCTCAGAAGACCATCTGCAGTTCCAAAGACTCTAAAGATCTCTACCCTCAGCTGTAATGAACTCCTCCTGTATTAACCCAACCTGACCTTAACTGAATGGTCTGGACCAGAACTTTCATGTGCCATGTATTATATTCTCTGGGGCACACCATGTGTCTCGTAGTGCCTGAGAGACCATGTACACATGAGCAAGTTGTTTGCAACAACAGTCATCTTACTGAAGCAAAACAAACCCACCATTCACACCCAAAAGGTCCTTTTGCATGAAAATTGCCTTGTTTTGATGCAACAATAATACTATCCATGCAAGAGTCATAGGCTATGCCTACACTAGAAACTCTGTTAAGTCAACTTAACAAGGTCAACATTAAATCACCTTTAAGTCGACCTTGTTAAGTCAACGTAGACAGTTCACATTGACAACTCCTGTTGACTGCCTGCGTCCACACTGGCAGGTGCTAGCTTGACCCTTTCTGCTGGCCAGGAAGTCTGGGATGGGGCCTGGAGGCCAATTAGTATGGCTTAAAGGCTTTTCCCCTTAAGTTGACCTTAAGAGGTGTTGTTATTAAGTTGATTTAAGGAAGTGCTTAAGTTGACTTATTAAAAGCCCAGTATGATTTTTCCAGTTTCTCCACTGTGGCACTTGAAACTTCCTTCTTTGGTTTAAAAACATGCTGAGACATTGAAAGGGGACTGTGGAGGCAGAGGGCTGCAGACTGGCATCATCAAGGAGGTGACTAGAACCATCGGTTCCTCTGTCTCTCTCAATGCATGTATGCACACGCACACGCACACGCACACGCACACACACACACACACACCCTCTCCTCCCATCCCCTCCTGGCCTCCATGGGCTTCTTGTGTCTGTGTTTGGCAGTATCAGTTTTGCTGACAGGGCACTTCAAATGCAGCTGTCAAACTGGTAGGGAATTTTCATCACCTGACACTGTGTCTGTCCCATGAGGCACTGCAAACCCTTCCCAAAGCACACTGCATACAGCTGAGTGCAGGGATAGCTATCCACAGTGCACTGCTCATTTTCTCAACAAAAGAGCTGACAGTGTGAATGCAATCCACTGTAGAAAAGGATGCACAACAGCAATTTAATTATAGTGTTGGCTGTGTAACGCCAAAGCTTTTGACAGAAAATCTTTCTCGTGTAGACATGGCCTAAGTGTCTGGGACTTCCACCCCACTCCCCATGAGTTTAATGGTTAAGAGAGAAAGGAGAAGCCCTTTGAACTTTTAAATACAGTCAAACTTCAACAAGTTCTTCATAAAACTGAGAGACCATTAAAGGTGGAGAGGGGGTAAGAAGAAGAAAGGTATATTTATAGGGAGATAAAAAGAAAATGCTCCTTCAAAAATCTGAAATAAGATAAAGGCCTATGAGGTCACATGGAGATATGCAGAAGCATGTGAAGTGGTGAGAGGAGCTGAAGCGTATTTGTATCTTAAGTACAGAGTGAAATCAATCAGAGAGGGAAAGACGCGTTCATTTTTTTATGCTGACTTTTGAGAGTAATAATTTCCCTTTAGTCAGGACTGAATGGAAACTTTGAGGCTGAGCCTAAAAATCTATTGCTCAGGAGACATAGGAGGTAATCTCAGGAAGAACGGAATTTCATGCCTCTGAATACCCTGGATGAAAGCAGGTTTCCAAAGGGAATTCTTTTAATCATACTGCATATTGCTTAGCTAGCTGAGAGCATGGTATATACTCTATATATGATTGAGGTTGGGGAGCCTCAGGAGGTTAATTCCACCATTTTTTCGCTATCCAGTTACTTGAGTAGCCACTTCTGGAAAAGCAAAACAAAACACATAGTGATCAAACTAATTTGATCACGTTCAAGTCTTTAACTTAATTTTTTGGGGAGTGAGGAGAGAGCTATCTGCACTCTCGCATTTCCATTTTAACGGGTCCTCCGGAGAGAATCCAGTTTAGGCAGTGTTTGCTATGGAGTTCTGGCATTTGTTCAGTCAAATTAAAATAAGAACAGGAAAGGTGTTCAAGCATGTTTCACAACCCAGTCTTTCTGAAACTCTGCTAGAATTCCCTTCACGTTTGGTGAGATGGTGCCTAAGCCTTCCCCCAGCTCTGCTTCTCCTGCTTTATGGATGATTTTAAAGTCTCAAAGCCTTCCTTTAGAATCTGATGTTCAAAAAAAGAGTGATGCATCACCTCTGTACACCCCCACAAGAAGTTTCAAAGGCATAAGCCTATTTGAGAAGACTTCTAAGACTTCTCTGGAAAAAATATAGAAAGGGTAAAGCTGAGAATCGCCTACAAATTATACAAAGACGACTTGAAAAGCTACAGTATGGCTGTTTTCAAAAGTTCCCTGAACCCCCCCGAGACTGTGAAATTCACAGATATGTTGATGTATGCATTTATTGGCCATTTCCCCAGGGAGCAGTGTATTAAAACTGGACTTTTAAAATACATATGTATATAAATATAGAATAGACTAGTAAAAGTGCAAATGGATAAATCAAAGGAAAAATAAAAGAGAATCAGAAAATGAAGAAATGTTTTAACCATTCCAAATTCTTTCTCTATCACCCCTTCCCAATACCCTCGGCTGCACACTTTTTTTTCCCCTCAAGCTGTCTAGCTGCACAGAAGCATCTGTTTCTTACGCAAAGGGGGTGAGGATTAGTAGCTGCCAGTGATTAGAGTAAAGGAAATAGGGATCGAAATGTGACAACTGCCATCTTAGCCAGCACCACAAAAATGCCTGTGACATCCGCTGCTTAAAACATGAGCTGTAAAGACAGCCTGAGTTGAAGAGCCAGGCTCTATAGTTGAGGGCTATCATAGTCACAATCACTGTGGATCAGCCCTGGAGTGGCTCATATAACATATACTGAGCTGTGGGGAATAAGACACCAGTGCTTCTTTTCCCCAGTTATGTTACACCCTTAACTTGCTCAGTAACCTTGAGAAAATCATTTAGGACAAAATTAGGTCATGATCCCTTGTGGTCCTTCAGGGGAATTATGTTCTCCTACACTTCCCTTCAAAAATGCATAGAACCCTCCTAGATCTCAGGCCTGGTACAAACAGAGGAGGCATCATGAGGCCACTGTTCCCCTTCTTTAGCAAATGAGCACAGAGAGGCAAAGGGTGGGAGGATCCTCGGATCCCATACTCATGGGTCTACCAGAATGGTTGGCCATGCATGTATGCACCCCTCCGGCCATCTGATCTGGTACGCCCATCTACAGCTTCTGCTGGGGAGAGGTTGCTATTCATCATCCACTACACATGATAGCACAGGAATGGCAATACCTAACTACAGGGGCCATGGAAGGCTTAATAAGACAATGTCTGTAAAGTAGTTCAAGGGATGAGTGTAAAACATATTAATGATAACAAATTAATCTGAAGAAAATGTAAAGCAACTTACATATGGCATACAGACAACTAACAAATTCACTCATTTCTATCTGAGCACTCACCTGCTGGGTTTTCAATTTCCATAGAAGGTTTTTTTGTTTTTTTTAAATTGTTTTGGCATACTCTTGAACTGATCAGCCTTAAACAGTTGATGTTCCCTTAAAGGGATGATCAGCAGCAGGAATGAAATAAGCTCGAGGATCTTTGTGATTGGCTCTCCCAACTGATTGCTGAGTCTTGATGAGTCTGACATATTCTGACAGCAGTGGTAGTTACACATGGGAACCCCATGTCCTAAGTTGGAGAATATGTGAAGTAATAGCAGACCATGAAAAAGATTTAGGATGGCACCCCTTAGCATGCTAGAATTTGGATGCTTCCTGATCAGCAGAGGGGGTAGTTCACTTGCCCAACATGACAAAGTGAGGCTTTGAAAGAGCAGAGAATTTTAGCAGGATCTCTTAAATGCTAAATGCTAAGGGCCCTAATCGTTGGATCATCCTTGAAGGGGAACAAAATAAAAGGCAGTTAGGCCTTCTGCAGCCTCCAGAGCAGTTTTCAAGGCCCAATTCCAAGGTCAGAGGTGACCACTTAGATCAGCTAGTCTGATCCCCTGTATAGCACTAGCCAGAGGACTTTCCGATATAGTTTCTTTTGCACTGGAACATCTCTTTTACCAGACGGGATGCTCCAAGTCAGTTTCTGACACCACAGAGCTCAGGTGGGCAGTAAGGAGTCAAGACTGATACTGATGAATCTTTGCCTATGGCCAAGCAAAGCCTTCACAAAGCAGGGATGGTTACAGCAACAAAATCAACTGCAACACCAAAGGTGAAGGATGTGGAATGAGTGGCTGGCAGGGGAGTGTTCAATACTGCTGGCTCTTGTGGCATATCTCTTGTTCACTGGTGCTTAGGAGGAAATTTGATCCTTGGCCTTAACTCCCATCCTCCCTGACTGAGCTGTCAGGACTGAAACTTCAGCTGATGTCAGCAGCCTATGGTTTAAAGAATAGCTGGCTGCCCTGGGTATCTTGCTTATACTCATTTTCACTTACAGTCCCACACAGATGCTGCTGCTGGCTATCTCCGTACCCCTATGACAGTCCAAACAGCTGCATAGGAAAGTAGCCTATACCATCCAGGTACTCTGATGCAATGTCCCCTATATTTCCTTATAACTCCCACCCTGCACAGACTAAAGGGATGGGTTCAATCCCTCTCCCTCCTTCACTAGGCCACCAGTGACAATGCCTGGTCCTCTGTTACAGGGTCCCATTCACTCCTAAGGACACCTCCTCCTCGCTGCTCCTAGTTTAGTTGTTTCCAAGCCAAAAACCCTCTTCTGTTTCTTGTCAACATTACTGCCACCTCTCCCTCTCTGATTCAATGTGCTTCCTCTTCATAGCATGGAATTTAACTTCTCAGTTGTCCCACCTATAAAACAGGGATAATACATTGTCATATCATGGGGTGTTGTGCAAATCATTAGTTTAGGTTTTGAGGCCTTCATGTACTATGGTGACAAGTGCCATTTTAGATACTTTAAACATAATCTGTATGCTGCAGACAGAGAAATGTCTCAATATTTTCTGGACATGTGCAAGTATCAGAAATATTTTTTTTTCTCTTTGGGCAATTTTGCATCAGGCTTTTGTTTTCACACAATCAGCTCTGAAAATGCAGGAAAACACACCTCTGCAAAATGTCATGTTTGCAAGACACTAGGTAGAGATAGCCCTTTCCTGTATTGTTTTGGGGTAGAAGAAGGGTCTGCCCAGTCTACAAAGCAAAACCAGACCATTAACCAACACTGGTTGTTAGCAATGGGCTCAGACACACTAGTGCTGAATAGGGTTCAAATGCAAGAATAAAAAGGACAAACCACATTTGGCAGCAGTGATCGCAGAGGACACTTCAATACCATAGGCACACAGAGCTGGAGTGGGGCAAAGGTACAGAATCTCAATTTAACAACAGAATCTCGATTTAACTCTTAAAAACTCATTTTCCATCTGTGATGAACTTTTAAAAAGAAGGTGGAGGAGCCACAGTGAACCAGACTTCAAAGGCTGGTGGTCTGGAGGAAGGCAGACCTGACATCCTTTGGCAGATGCCTTAGGGAAGGTCACAATGCACACACCTGTCTTAAAGTTTTAGAACTGTTTTCTCTTATACTTTGCTGTGTCCCTGCTATTAAGGTTAAACTATACTTTGCTTTGAAAGCACTGGTCACTGACTACAGCAAAGGTCCAAAGTGCTTAGAGGTATAAGCTGCCCATATTATCTGTCTGAATATGTTGTTAAGCCCAAAACCAACTGCTTCCATGTGCTATCACAGCAGTAACTCAGCAGAGACGTCTGGGTAGCAAAAGTTGAAAAGGGCAATGGATCCAGTCCATTTCCACATCAGATAAACCCCATATTTGGGGTAAATACTAGGTTGCCCCGTGTTGCCACAGTTCCCTCTCTGTGGGGAGAAGGGACTGTGGCTGCTCTGGAGGGGAAGGTGAAGTGGATCATGGGAGGGGCATTGCTCCACTGGGAATGGAGGGGAAGTGGTTGCCAAGAAGGGAGCAGTGCTATATGGCAGGGCTCTGGAGGCAAAACCCTGAAGGACTTCATATTTTGGTGTGTATCAGGATCCGGACTGAACTAATCCAGGCTATCAGGTCATCACAGACAGATCACTGAGGAATTACTAATCATCCCATACTCTGTACTTAGGAATGGCTGGCTTCATAAATATGTGCAGGACTCTGAGCAGGCTTCTGTAAGCACATCTCTTGCTCTGGAAGGATTTGTTGCACCCCTTATTCTGGGGGAGTCCATTTCCGCTAAGCAAAGTGGTAACAGGAGTCTAATGTTGAATTGAATGTTTCAGGACTGGTTGAGTCAACCTAGTGGGAATAGGACCATTTCAGGAGCAGAAGAGTAAATTAGGTAGGAATAGTCCTGCTTTTAGCAGTGGGTTGCACTAGATGAGTTGATGATGTCCCTTCTGGCTTTAGTATTCTGTGATTCTGAGGTTTCTTCAGCCGGGTTTTGGCATCTCCTTATAATCTTTGTAGAGGGATTTTTTTTTTCCTATTGCAGTGTGACCGGACAACTGGATAAAGCAAAAGCTGCAGGGAACTGGTAACTGGAGATTTAAGTAAACTCTGGTGATCAAGAGCTGTGGATGGAAAATTGAAGATAATCCTCTGTTTTCCTGATAGGCCACCGGGGTAGAGCCCTGTGTGGATACAAAAAGTATATCTTGATCCAGTCTGCATCCACTCAATGTCTGTATCTATCCAATCCTCAATCTGCATGCCAGGTTTTATATGTATCTGCATCTGCATAAGCACCCGGGCTTGTGCTCACTTAGTGAGCATGCTGGCCTTTGATGGGTCCATTCCCCACACAAGACCCCACCCACTTTTTCCTTTTCTTGTTTGTGGTTCACGCTCTGTTCTGTCAGTCAGCGATTTCCTTGGCCAATGAAATCTCATTGACAATACAGCATGCAAACTGGGGGTGGGGGGGAGGAGGAACAGTAGGAGACGCACATGGAGGGAATGAGCCAATCAAAAGACAGCTGGGGACCGAGGGACCCTAACCAAAGGCCACCATGCTGACTAACAGTCATTCTGAGAGATTCTGATTGGCTGGCAGACTACAACCAGAACCAAGCTAGTTTTGACTGCACTGTTTCTTTTGTCCCCTTGTGTCCTGCTGACCCAGACCACAGAAGCAGCTGCAGGCATTTATCTCAGATAAACAGAATTCACATCCACACTCCAATCTGCCACAGTGGGTCTGCGGTTATCCATATGCACAGATACAAATACCCATGGATCTGCAGGGCTCTATAATGGGGCATTGTCCTTCCTGTTTGCTCTGTGTTTATCTAATTGACTCACCTACATGGACTAGAGAGTTGCTTCATCTTATCATTGAATGCAGAGCCCTAAGCCTCTGTTTCAACACCTGGAGCACATCCCGACTGGAATGCGCCCCTTGCAATTAGTGGCGCTTGGGGTCGGCAGTGAGAAATGCGCCCTTTAAAACAGCGGCTGTATTAAGTCATACCTGTACCTTCTGGGCAAAGCCCCATTCACCCTGCTATAGTTACAGCCCTGATTGTATGTTTTGAACTGTTGAACAATTTAGTAAAGATCATTGTCCTATAAGGCTGAGCACCATCAGTGCCCCTGAAATGCAGTTGGAATTAAACTGAACTCAGCACCTTTCAAGATGTTCTTGGCCCCGCAAAGTCTTAGAACTGCCACCTTCACTCCCATTGACTAATACTTTATTCTGCACTTACTACCACTGGAATGGATGGTGGCACATTCAGCAACAGATCATGTTCATCATGAAAACTCTGGCCCAAAGCGTAAAGTTAGATTCTGGCTTTGTTTTCATCTATGGAGCCCCACTAAGTTTAATGGATTATAAGAATTCAAAATTTGGTCTCTTTTGCTTTCACTGGGATCACACTTATATACTCAGAAAATTATGAACTTAGTATGATCCTATGAAAGTATGTGGCCCTTTATTTGTAGAGTGAGAAGTTAAAGCAGAGTGATAAGAAAATATGGTTGGTGGTGAAAAAGGTGGATGGGTATGGATTTGCCAAACACACAAAAATCAATATTGCAAAGTACATGGAAGAAGGACTGAGAAGAAAGTGCTAATTGAACAGTGCTGAGAGCCTGAGATGATGGAGCTCTCACTATGCTTCTGAAAGACAGCCATTCTATGGAAATTTATTTAAGTGAGTGTGGCCCGATCATTTATGAGACTGTGAATTCTAGGATGGGGGAAAGAGGAAAAATTCTCGCTAATAATGTTATAAGGAGACCCCAAAGCCCTGCTGAAGACAGTTCATAATCAGACAGTAGTTTATCCAGTCATAGAATCATAGAATAATAGAGCTGGAAGGGACATTAAGAAGCTAACTAATCCAACCCAACGTTAAAAGCAGGACTATTGTCACTAAATCATCCCAGTCATGGTTTTATCTGGCTTTTAAAAGTTTCTAAAGATGGAGACGCCACTGCCTCCCTAGGCAACCCATTCCTGTGTTTCACCACCCACCTAGTGAAAAAGTTTTTCCTACTATACAGCCTAGACTTCCCCACTTACAGCTTGAAACCAGTGCTCTTTGTTCTGTCCTCTGTCACCACTGAGAATAGCCTAGCTCCCCCCACTTTGGCACACCCCTTCAAGTAGTTGAAGGTAGCTATCAAATCCCTTGAGTCTTCTCTTTTGCAGACTAAATAAGCCAACCCCCTTCAGTCTCTCCCCATAAGTCAAGTGTCCCAGCCCCCTAATCTTTTTTGTTGCCCCCTGCTAGACTTTTTCTAATTTGTCAACATCCTTTCTGTAGTGTGGAGCCCCAAAATAGACCAAACCTGGGGTCCTACATTTGTTAACTGGTTGCCAACTAGACATGGATCCATTGACTCCTACCCACTGAGTCCCGTGATCTAGCCACCTTTCTACTCATGGTTCATTCACCCAAACCATACTTTCTTAACTTGTTCTCTTCAGTTTGGCAAGTATTCAAAATTGTTTGCTAATAATATATGTGGTATGTCATGTGCAGTGCAGTCAGGCACGTCAGGCAAGATGGGTTCTTATCAGTGTTGTTTTGTGTCCAGCACTGGTATCGGTTTGGCTGTGTGTGTCAATGCACATGTGAGTCTCTGAAGGTGTGCTCCCTCAGGATTACCGCTGCCTCAGATCTCTAGTGGGGACTCCGTTAGCCCAATGATCTTGAGCCTGGCTTGGATCTTAAGCAGGAACCAAGTTAGCCTGGCCATCCTAAGCTGAGGTGTTCCTTTAGTTAATGCTTTGAGTTACCTTTGGCTCAAATCTCAAGTGAGGACTCAGTTAGCTCAGGCTCCAAATCACTAGGTGTACCCTGTCTCCAAGAGGTAAGCTGAGGCAACACTCATGATCAAGGAAACCAACTTGACCACAGATGTTTGTAGAAACAAAGGTGCCAGGCTAGGCTTTGTTGCAACATTTTACTATGGCAAACAATCTATTTCAACATATTTTTTGGCAGCTTTGATGTTCTCGATGCAGTGGAAGAGCTCAACTGACAGCACGACTCGTCACCCTCTTGGCTGCATGAAGTTTGGGATCCAGGATAACTATTCTTATATCCTACTCAGACCTACTGACTCAGCCCCCTTTGGCATCCAAATTTACCACGGTTGGTCCACATACCCTTTCTTGATGCCACCCATTAATTTGGTAGGTCCACACATTACTGGACATCTCCATCCACCAAGGTGTCAGGTTTGACCAAAACCATTCCTTTGTATGGATTACTTACACAATACCTTCCTATATCTTTGACATTATTTGTTGGCATTAGACTGATCCAACACCTCCCACCTTTCAGGTACTTTTCCATTTTTCATACTTATTATTTTAGCCTTGTTTTTTGCCAATTCCAGTGAAGTTGAACTTCACAATCTGTTTCATTTCTGTACCTCCAGTTCAGACTCACTGTACATTCCATTCAGGTCCACTGTTCGAGTACTTTGTTAGGCCTTAAGCCAACAACTAGGCATTTCTACTCATCATTTCTGTTTTATCCTTTTATTTTCACTTACAATACAGGTAACATACCTGTATGAAATTCACTTATGAGCAGTTGGTTGAGACTACATAAAATTTAAAGTATGAAGCTCAAGATGATTTGATGGGACATGAATCTGACAGGATATGCTTTTATGATTGGATGAAGAAGCCATGAATCTTAAAGTGAAGCTTCCATTGCAAATATTGACATTTGTAAAATTCACCTTACATTGATACCTTCTACTAGTCATCTAAAATTAGCTGTCCCCATTAGCACTCCAGCCAACAAACTCATTAACTAGAATAACCACAGAAAACAAATAGAGTGGGGGCCAACTCAATAATGGAGAATTCATTTCAAGATTCAAACAAATATTTGCAGATCATTTACAAGCACATTTTATCCAGCTCTAGAAAAGTTCATATTTTGTGTGAATATGCATATACAGTCACTCTCGCAAGTGCAGAAGAACCCCATGTCCAGCACTGAAAAGCTATATATAACATTGTGTGAACATATAAGGGGGCACACCAAAATGGGCATCAACCTCACATAGACAACAGTGGGGGAAAGCATAGAGAAGCTTAGTTCCATCCTCTCTGGAATCACCTTTCAGGTACTTAAGGGCTATCTAATCCCCCGTCATTCTTCTCCTCTACAGACTAAACAAGCCTAGTTCCCTCAGCTTCTCATAAGTCAAGCACTCGAGCCCCAAATCACTTTTATTGCCTTTCCTTGGACTCTGCCAAACTTGACCACCTCCTTTCCATATCTGAGGGTCCAAAACTTTCCTTGATCTCCTGACAATACTGCTAATGTAGCCCATCATGTTGTACATTGGCTATGTCCACACTGGGAGGCTTGGTTGCACTGACTTAACAAGCTTGACTTTAAGTCAACTTAAAGTCAAACTGGTTAAATTGACTTAAGGGTTTGTGTACACTGGTATACGTAACCTGGGCCTGGGCCCGGGGCCTGTCCTCTGCCTTGTCCTGGGGCACAATCCAGCTCCGGGGCCCCAATCCTAAATTCTAAATTTGGCCAGGGAGTTCCTTAGGTCAACTTAAGGCAAGTTAAGTCAATCTAAAGCTCCAGTGTAGACATACCGTTTGTTGACTCATAGCCAGCTTCTTCTCCAGTGTAATCCCTAGGTCCTTTTCTGCAGAGCTACTTCCTAGCCAGTCAGTCCTCAGCCTGTAACAGTGGATTGGATTCTTCAAGCCTAAGTCCAGGAATCTGCACTTGTCCTTTCTGAACTTTATCAGAATTCTTTTGGCCTAACCCTACAAGTTTTCTAGGTCATGCTGTATCTGTATTCTGCCTTTTTACTCAAAGAAAATTGGTAATGGGGAGTGGGCAGAGGACAACTATCTCTTCACAAGCCCCTGAGCCTACTCCCCACAGTGCAATGCATTTCAGAAAGTAATGCGAGCAATGATGATGCGAGACACTGAACAAGCAATTTGCTGTGAACACTCATCTTTGCCTGCTGGTATTCAACAGCCTAAGATCAAAGAAAAACCCCACTTTCAGTGTAGAGAAGCCCAAAGAGTCATCTGTAAATTTTCTGAGAATACAATCATCCCCATTTGCCAGATTGTTAATGAAGATGTTGAATAAAACCAGCCCCAGCACCAACCTCTGGGATACTCTACTTATTACTGGCTGCCAGCTAAACATCAAGCTGTTGATCACTACTCGTTAAGCTTGAGGATTTATACTCTGGTTTCTCTTGAGGATCTAGCCAGCTTTCTATCCATCTTGTAACTCATTCATCCAACCCATACTTTGTTAACTTCTTGGCCAGAACAGTTTGGTAGATCATATCAAAAGCTTTGCTAAAGGCAAGGTATATCACATCCACTGCTTTCCTCACAGTCACAGAGCTGTTCATCTAATCAAAGGAAGCAATCAGATTGGTCAGCCATGACTAGCCTGGATGCACTGTTAATTGTGCCAAATCTAGCCCCTTGCTATGTCTGGGTTTCTGTGAAGTAAAAGATGCACCAATGAACCATTTCAATTGGGAGCTGAGCTGCTGCAACTTTGGAACCAAGCAGAGAATGGCAAGGGAGCTGAGCCTTTTCCCTTCACCAGCTCAACTCTTTCTTAGGGGTTGTAATTAGTTATAAGCCACCGTAGAAGGTGGAAGAATACAGCAAAAACTTTCTAGATCTGAGGGAACAGAAAAAGGACCACTAGTTCCAGTTAGAAAAAGATGATATCTGAACAAGATCCATAACTCTCACCTAAAAAAGAAGGAACATGAAAGGTCTTATGACATCAAGTCCAGTCCCCTGCACTCCTGGCAGGGCCAAGTACCCTCTTAAACCATCCCTGACAAGCAGGATCAAGTACTCTCTTAAATCATCCCTTCACAGGGACTGCTGTGAGAAATTTTCTCCATTAACCCAGTTAATGTCCAGAGATAGGAAAGGGGTTCAATGAGGCTTGAAGCTGACAGTCAGGGGAGCCTCAACCAAAGGCATGTAGCAGGTGGCAGTGGATAGTTCCAGAAAGCAATGGAGAGACTAGGTCACCAGGGCTATATCTTCATCCACTCTTTTAGTTTGGACTTGCTAGTTCGAACTAAAAAAGCCCAAGGTTAGTCTGAACTAGCCTCAGGCTAGTTCAGACAAACCATGGCTTTTTAGTTTGAACTAGCCATGCATCCTAGTTCGAACTAACATTTCAGTTTGCGCTAGTAAGCATGACTAGTTTGAACTAGCCATTAGTCCTGGTCTACCTCATGCTAGTTCAAACTTAAAGTTCAAGCTAAGTGCTTTGTCCGGACTAACCAGTCAAACTAATTAGTTCAGAGTAAGCTTTTGTTACTCCTAACTATGATTTTTTTTAGTTCAGACTAGTCAATGGTTAGTAGACCTGGACCAAATTCATCCAAATTAAGCTTGCTTAGTCTGGGCTAATTGACTAGTGTAGTCATAGCCTAGGGGTACATGTACACTGTAGCCTTAGGTTGACTTAAGGAAGCTTAAGTCGACCTACACACCCCCATGGCCACACTGGGCTTTTATTAAGTTGACTTAAGTGCTTCTCTAAGTTAACTTAATAGCACCATCTCTTAAGTATGATTAAGTCAAACTTAGGAAAGTTGACTTAAGCCAGTGTAAACAGGTAATAGCCCATAAGTTGACTCAATTGTTCTCCAGGCCTCCTCCCAGAGTTCCTGGACACCAGGAAGGGTTGACCTAGTACCTGCCAGTGTGGACAGGACTTTTTGGTGTGGACTCACTAAGTCAACTTAACAAGGTAAACTTAAAGTCAACTTAAAGTCAAACTTGTTAAGTCGACTTAACAGAACGTCTAATGTAGACATAGACTAGGAAACCAAGCCTAACAAATCAAAGCAAAGAACAGATTGGGAAGACACTAGCCAAGCATAGATACCCCTACAGATATTAGGGGAACATCATCCTAACCAAAATAACACAGATCGTCTACAGCAGTTCATGAGTCCATAGGGATTAAATATTACCTGCAGCAAAAGGAAAATGGTAACCAGTATCTATTAGAACTGCTGATTGTGCTACGCCACACTAATATTATTTGCAGTTATTTAATGTCAGGTTTGGGGGAGGTAATTTGGGGGGGGGGGGTTGTTTACTTGTTTGTTTGTTTGTTTGTTTTAAATTTAAATACCTTGTGGTAGTCTTTCTAGCCTGTAGCTAACCTTATCTCTGCCAGGTTGAAAGTAAAGGTCCTTGTTTATTTTGTGACCCCAGGAATCTGAGATAGCAGAGGCCTCTATTAACTCCTGGTTCACTAGCAGATGGCTGTGTGATAATGTAAAAGCAGCTTCTCAAGTGAATAAAACCATTGTCCTTCCTCTAGGTCAGGAAGGGACTAATAAACAAGGTGATTGACTGAGCTGAAGTTGTTATAAACAACACCCTTGTTAGTATTTTTCTCTTTGTTTCCTCTGTTCGGATCATAATGTCACTCTTTCCTTGAATTATAACCCAGCAGAGCATGTGTGCTTAGGCACTGTGGAAACTTAGTGCCAATAATTGGAAGGATATCTTTAGTCTGTAAAACCCCTGAAGGTAAATGTGTAAGTCCAAAGTCTGCCCTTCCACAGGTGTTTACAACTCCCACCAAAGTCAGTGGGAATCCAGCACCTGTGAATCCAAGGGCAGAATTTGGCCTTTAATCTCTTTGAGAAAGCAGTTATTTTACAATTTTACGGTAAATGGTGAAGAAAGAGAAATTAAACATGGCCTGGAAGTATCAAAGTGAGACTGCTAATCATCACAGCATTTGTAGAACATTTGAAAGAATTGCTGGAAATTTAGATGTATGCAGAGCGTTTGGAAAAAAGCCTCCTGAAAATGGGACAAATCAGTATGTAATGAGCAGTGACCAGGGATCTCCTGACCTAAAATGGTCATAGATGTGAAAGGAGACTGTGCAGTGTAAATAAGCAATGCCTTCCATGACTGTACACTTCAGGCCAGCATATTGGGACAAAGTGTCATGGCACTTAAGCAATCCAGGTTGTATATAGTTAGACTGGATGCTAGAAAACCAGACTGCTACCACAGTATCTTTGTCTAAGAACCTCTTTAAAACTATTATCTGTATATTAGTTAATATCATTTTCTCTCTCTATATATATACACACTACGAGGGCTCCAGTACTCCAACAGGTAGCAGGATTGAGGATTTAATAACTCTGTAGGTCTAATGTAAACAAAGGACATCAGAGAAGAAAGTTGGGTGGTTTTACTTAAATATCTGTTGATAGCCAATTATTGTTTGACTATTCTAGGGTGGGTAGTTTCATGCCTATCACACCTCTTTAAATACTGCCCTCACAGAAACTTAGACCAAACCAAACCCAACTGAGCTAATACTCAAGTTCCCCCCATTCCTCCAAAGTGCCATTTTCTACCTCAAACTGCTAAAGTACATTTTTACCCCCAACTCTACCCTGTCAACTCATCTTTAAAGGAAACTCAACCGAGAGAACAGAAAGGTTTGCAAAGTGAAGTTTCAGGTCTGTGAAGAAGCCCATGTGCCTATAGCTTGTTAATAGGAGTTTCATCTTATATTCGATCCATTCTGAAACAAGAGTGGGGATTGTAAGAGGTTGAACCATCTGCCCAATAACAGCATAAACGGTAAAACATGTTCCTGTTCTTCTTTGCATTATAGCAGTGAGAGCAGGTACTGAACTAAAATATATTTTATTTCAGCAGTACGCTACCATAACATAAGGGATGCCAGAGCTAGCTGTAGGTTGTAAGACACTCCGTGCCAAGGTCCAGTACCCTGTCTTCTCATAAAGAAATGATCCTTCAGGACTCTGAAACTACTCCCCAAGTTCTGATGCAGTTGATCTCTTTCTGTGACATAGTCCCTTCCTTTACTCCCACCCCTTCTTGGGTAACAGAAAGTCCAGCAAATAATAGCCTAATTTTTATATTGGAGGTTTGGTCTTCAGCTCTGGCTCACAAGGTCTCTAACCCCCTTCAATCAAACCATTCAGTAAACCTTTCCCCTACTCAGGGTCTTCCCTGGAATACTTCCTGCAAAAAGCTTTTTACAGGCTCTCTCTGCACTATCTTCCCAGGATCTTGTAGAGAGAAGCCCAGCTTCTCCTTGGAGGTCTGCTTCCTGCCCTTGGCTGTATTCCAGACCTACCACAACCATCATGTCAGTGTCCCTGAGGGCTGGCTTCCTAGGTTTTCCTCTACCACCAAGTCATTTCACAGCTGAGTTCTTCAAAGATCACCCTCCTATTGTTGGCTTCTCCAGCTGCCCCCCCCTTTATGATAAAATCTCCCACATGCCTTCTACCCAGGAGGATATCCCAACCTTCTGCTTCTCAGCACCTGCTGCTACTTCCTGGGTCTCTGGTACTAAGAAAATGACTGTGAAATCCCCCTGCTTTCATTGCAGCTCCCTTTTCATCTGTCCTCCCCTTCTTTACAGCTCCCCTCCATCTTGGCTTCTTCTTTAATTAAACCTGCCCCACCCTCCAGGTGTAACCAGATAGAATAATTGGCCTCTTGGACTCACTAAATATCTTGTGTGGCCTTTGTAGGGTGAATGCCCCAGGGAGGCTAACAATGGTCCTTTTCTGGGAAATAGGTAGAAGCTCTCATCCCCATTGTATAGCTGAGGCTATGTACAGAGAGGCTATGTGACTTAATCAAGATCACACAGTAAGTCCTAGCTAGCACCCTAACCTGTGGTCCATCCTCTCTCTTTCTCACTAGGTATATGTTGTATAATGTAACTGTTCTTATGCCATCTGTGTTTTACACAGAAACATAGTTTTAAAAAACATTAATTTTTGAAAATGAAGGAAACTAAGGTTCAAGTCTAAAGTGAAAACACACATACTGCACAATGTATTTGCTGAATACCCTCCACTAATCACAGTATACAGAGGGCTGCAGTAGAGGAATTATGTATCTTAGTTCAAATAAGGAACAATTTTAATACTAAGGAGAAGACACCATGTTTTACTGGGTAAAGAGCCCACTTGAAAATCATGGGTTCTAAACTTAGATCAAACTACTGAAGAATGTCCCATTTCAGCTTGTCAAAATCTAATGTCTGAGCTGCTGTCTTTTTTCCTAAATTGTTCCTCTGATCATCCGAGGAGCAGGGCAAGAATTTTCTTCACACAACAGTCCTGACTATCTATGAAGTGCAACCTTCCATGTATCTACTTGAACAGGGACAGGTAGGTTTTTTGCTTGTTTGTTTGTCTGTTTTTGTTTTGTTTTGTTTGCAAATAGAGTTGGCTTACTGGCTGTCCAGAGGTTGTCTTTCTAATCTTTCTAACCCTGCCATCATTTGGCACATATGGGTCAAAATAAATACTATCTTGCTGGCTGGAGTTCATATTTTTGAACACTAAGTGAACCTTATTAAGAAGAGCCATATAGTCCCTAATGGGCTATCAGGTCACAGATCAATGAGGTTCAGTATTCTAGTTTCTGTTTTAAAGTGCATCTCCTTATTGGTTTTTCAATAGCAGTCTACTGCACAGCACACAACGTTTCTTCAGCTTGCCTGGGAAGCCATATGGGAAACAAGTCTGACTCTCTCTCTCTTCTCTGAGACAGTGGCAGACCATTTGTGTCTGTACTCTGACCTTGGTCACTCTTAACAATCACATAATCATATTTTCCCTTCTGGGCTCAGGCAAACAGCTTTAAAATATTGCACACTCGTGAGTACAGTCCAGCCCTCTTCTCTACTAAGGTCTCAAAACCTTCTTAGGATGCAGCTAGGCTTGTGTCAGTATTAGCATATGATGGATGTGGGATTTCACTAATGGCTGAGAACAGAGGTTATTTCTCAGCCATTGCCAAATGGCACTAGTGCAGTCGCAAACCACTGACAAGAAAAGATTTTTTCTCGTGTACTGAGTCCCTGTCTTACTGACTTTAGGATGAAATCCTGGATTCACTGAAGTCATCTGCAAAATGTTATTGACTTCACAAGTGCAAGAGTTCACCCAGATATTTGGATAGTTTAGAAAAGTATCCCACATTTTGAGTGCTAATATGAAATGTTGAACAATAAAGTTTCTCCTAGGAATAAAGCTTATTGCTCTGCCATTTTTTCTGCAGGGTGCCCCCTTGGACCAGGAAGGAACATTTCTACCCACCTAGATTCTGGTCTGCAATACCCAAGTGTTGCACTGGATAGATCCGGCCATGAGAAGAAAGGCCTGCCAGGTACACACAAAATAGCCCACTCCTTTCAGGGTGGTCAGCAGTAGAAAAGATGCAGATACAAATGAACTGTCACACTGATGTGGTAAAACTCTCTTTCCTCAGACATTCCTAGCACACCATGACCATATGACCTTAGTCAAGTTCACAGTATAATCTATATAATGATAGTGCAAGAAAGGAGTAGCTCCCCATCAGACCTGTTCTTCCTTAATGGAGGACATCATCAGGGAGCAGTCATTCAAGAATTTCCTCACTTTAGCAAACCCTCCTCCAGAAACTGAGGACCAGAAACCTTTTTTCCTCTATAATCTGTCCTCAGTTATGCTGTGCTCTCCACTTTCAAGATCCTTCCTTCATGTCTGATTTTTCTCTCAGATTTGGAAGGTGGTTGATGGAGCCCAAGATAGGCCATTAAGCATGTGTTGCCCAGAATGAGGGATTTACATTCCATCAGAAAGCCACACTGTGCAGGATCAGGATGGAAATTTTAAAAAATTGACAAATGGTGGCCAAGATGTTAACTCCTGAATCATTGACCATCAAGAGATAAAGTTTTAACCAAGAACAATTTATTTGCTTTGACATTGTGGTCCAAATGAACTCAAAATCTGTTGAGTGTGAAACAAGATAAATCTGTTCAATTTATTTCACAGTCCTGGAATTTGGAGGTTTGGGGAACCAGAGTTTTCCCCATTTTGACTCATCTTTATGCAGTGATCAGTCAGCATCAGACCATTATATAAACAAGGTTATGTAAAAAAAAGAAAAAAAACCCACAAAGAATCACATGGCACTTAAAGACTATCAGGTTTATTTTTTGCATGTGCTTTCATGGGGGAAAATCCCACTTCTTCAGATGTTTTCATCCATCTTTGAAGCATCTGATGAAGTGGGATTTTCTCCTGCAAAAGCTCATGTGAAAAATAAATCTGTTAGTCTTTAAATGCCACAAGACTCCTTGGCTTTTTTGCTGGACTAGACTAACATGGCTATCCCATTGGAAACTGACAACTCCCTGCCTCAATTTCTCAAATTTTGACAACATGGGACTTGGGTCAAGTATTCTCTATTTGATTTTGTTTAAGCAAAATCCCTCTCACAGGATGATTTACAATATCAACATTCATCTGTTTTTTCCCCCCATACCTGTTGGAGTTCTCCCCTCATATCAGTATTTCATAGAATAAATACTTTAGACACATTTTTGTTTCAGACTAAGGTGCACATAGGTAAAAATATAGAGAACATTCTTTCCCCACCAGTGTCAGAGAATGGCCTAGGATTGATTGACATCCTTAGCAAAATGGTAGCTTTTCAACTCCAGACTCTGCAGATGCTCCTCAATTCCTCAGAACCCCTGCCCCGGGGGCACTGTGCTGTCTTGTTCATTTGATTATGGCCAGGTTGGGAAGCTGAGCTTTGATAGGCAGCTGTTCTCCTGTTAGATATTAATAGGTTTGATGTGCTTGCTTGCTTTATTTATCTATATATTATAATTCATTTCAAAAGTTTATTAAATGATTGGAAAAGCCTAAAAGCCTGTGGGACAGAAACTGGGTCCTTTAGGTTTTCCCTGAATTACTGAAGCTAAAAGGGCCAAACAGAGCACTGGGATTCACTAATGTACAATTTGCATTGATATCAGCATAAAGGCAGAATCTAAAGTCATACATTAAGGCAAAACATAGTCCTTATAAATTTATAGCTTCATATGAATTTCTGAACCTCCAGTGCCATAATTCAGCTTTGGTGTAAGCAAATGACGTCTGATGCAATCAGTGGTTATACCTGTTTATACCAGGCCTGCCTTTGGCCCCCATTATCTGACTTCAGGTCTGGTCAGAGCAAAAATGAAAAAGGAGTGGGCTGTATTTTAGCTTTTATTGAGTTTACAGGGAGAGATATGGAAGGCTCCATTCTCCTTTTATTTGCTCCAATTTAAATCATGAGTGATAGGTAAAGTCAATGGAGTCACTTTGATATAAAACTGGGATGCACCATTTAAGGATCAGGTCCTGGCAGAGACAGCCCCATGCCTGCTGATAGTGGGGGAGGGGAAATTCATGCAGCTGCTTCAGCACTGTTACTGAGCATGCTCAGTCTCTGTGAGCATGCTCAGTTTAAGCCATGCAGTAAATCAGGAGTGAAGGGAACATGACCCTATATGCTCTTCCATGTGTCACCTTGTGGTCCAGCAACCGTCATCATTTTAAGCCAATTCATTGCCACATACCTAGCACTGTGCTTGTAAGAATTTGAACTTGTGGGGGCTGGTGGCTATTGAATTTTCATAATGAGGCTAGAACAAAGATGTGGTGTGGTTGAATACTGCCCCACGTTCCAGTGACCATAGTGGCTGAAAGAGAAGGAAACCCTGCAAGACCTCAAGCAGGGAGGCAGCAAAGTGAAGGATGGTTCTCTAACAAAGTCCAAGCAGCTTTACTTTTCAGCTGTATGCCGGGTTCTGCTTTGCAGCTTGTTAAATCTGGATACCACAAGGGAAAATGTCTATTATTGCAAGGTCTGATGAAGGATTGGGCTTAAAAACTGTGGATCTGATACTCTCCTCAGATCTGTGTACATCAGTTGTAATGTCAATTAAGTTATGATGGTGTAAAAAGAATACGAAAAACAAATAGGTCTCTGGACTTTATACTTCACAGGAATGGCTACGTTAGGATGACACCTTTTCCTCAGATGATCTGCTCCTGTGTCTTGGAGTAACATCTGTTAACTTTCCTGACAAAAAGAGCTTTTGGCTGTCAAATCCAATTATCAGCATTGCATGGATGGTGCAACTACAGTTGATCAAGCTGGAGTCTATCTTGCCTTGTTCTTCTTCAACAAAAATTCCATTAGTTAGGCTGTGATTACAGAATCTATTTTTAGTGATAAGCAGCCCAAATAAGATTACAGTGCATGTTTTTAAATATAGCCTAGAACAAAGATGGTATGTAACTGCACTGGTGCAGGAGTATCCCTGCAAGACTGGTGTCTTGGAGGAATAGTTACCTCTCTGATTTTCAAGGGGGTAGTACCAGTGTTCCCTCTAATTTGTTATAGGCTGTGTGCACAAAAAATTTCTTTTGTGCAAATTTTTGGAACCAGTGTTCAAATTTGTGTACACTCCAGTAAGTGTGGTCAAACTTGTGAGTGCAATGAAGTAAGTGTGTATGATGCAAATAATGTCTACATTTTATTTTGATATGATGATGGAAATGATTTTATAAATTGCAAAACCTTATTTGAAACATGCTACTTGAAATGGCCTTGTTAAAGTAGCATAAAATATTAGCGCTGTTGAATTTTTTTGTGCAAACTTTATTTTGTTGTGTGCGTGGGCTTCAAAAGCTGTGTGCTCACGCACACGCGGACAGCTTAGAGGGAACATAGGGTGGTACTATTGTGCTGGAATATATCAGTTTATAGCCCTGCTCTTCTGACTCAAGGCCAACCGACTAAGAGGTAGATCCAGCCTCTTTCCTTTCACTGCCCCCCCGACTCCCAGCCAACCCCACTCACTGGCAGCTTGGAGCAGAGAGCAGTGCATACACAGTACCTGCTTCTGGGAACCAAGACCCAAGGCTGCGCTGAGGTGAAAGGCAGGGAGGTTCTAGCTCACAGTCTTGGGCAGATACCTTAGTTTACAGTTTAGACCAGAGAGTTCAGATGTGTGTCTGGAATTACTTACATTTTCACTCCACTATCTACTGACCGATAAGCTAGGCTGTTCTCAGTGATAGCAGGTGACAGACCAAGGCACAGTGGACTCTAGTTGCAGCGAAGGGAGGTCTAGGATGGATATTAGGAAAAACTTTCCACTAGGAGAGTGGCGAAGCAATGGTATGGGTCATCTAAGAAGATGATGGAGTCTCCACCATTAGATGTTTTTATGGTGAGGGTTAACAAAGCCCTGGTTGGGATGATTTAATTAGGGTTGTTCCTGCTTTGAGCAGGATGTTGGACTAGATCAGTGGTTTTCAAACGTGTTTTCCTTGGGACCTATTCGAAAATAATATCATTTATGCTCGTGATCCAACAATTATGTCTTTCAGAAATGCATTCCTGTCTCTCTGTGGCAGCAGGAGGGGGTGCTGTGATCCAGTATCTGAGGGTCTGCAACCCAGTATTGAATCCTGACCTGTGGCTGGAAAACCACTGGACTAGATGATCTTCTGAGACCCCTTTGAGGCCTAATCTTTTATGAATCTATGAATCCAATGGCACTGACAAGAAGTAATGGGCTTAAATTACAGTAAGGGGGGTTTAAGCTGCACACTAGGAAAAAAATTCCTAACTGTTAGGTGATTAACCACTGGAATAAGGAGCCTAGGCAGGCTGTAGAATCTCCATCATTGGACGTTTTTAAGAGCAGGTTAGACAAGCACCCGTCAGGGATGGTTTAAGTTGGTACTTGGTCCTGCCATGAGTACAGGAGACTGGAGTCAATGACCTCTCATGATCCCTTCCAGTTTCTATGATTCTATGACACAGAGATAGAGTTACGATTCAAAATTCTACTCCTTCTGGAGGGATTCCGTACTTTTTGGGCTGAGCTCCTTTCAGCACAGTTGAGTTCTTGCATAAAAACCAGAATCCCTTCAAGCAGGAGAGGTGGAACTTTAAGACTTCAGACAATGTGGAGGTTAGTAGACAGATACGTGATAGATAGTTCACTAGCTGGGATAAAAGGAATTTGTCCCACATCAAATAGGGCACAGATTAGAAGGAAAATACAGAAGATTTCTTTTGAATATCAATATTCTCTTTATGTGCTGAACCATATCTATTTATACAACAAATCAGTCATCAAGGGGGGATGAGTAAAAGCCATTTGGCCCATTGAGGCTTATCCCTTTTTATTAATTTTACAGCAAAAGATCAAAAACCTATCCTTTAAATATATTTTGAGCTGGATTAATCCTAGTTATTAGTTAAGTTGAAACCCCATTGAGATTGGTAGTTGTGAACTCACACTTCTATTAACATAACTGTATGCATGGGAAAAGGAGATAACATAAAAACTG
Source organism: Podocnemis expansa (assembly GCA_007922195.1). Classification (NCBI taxonomy): domain Eukaryota; kingdom Metazoa; phylum Chordata; order Testudines; family Podocnemididae; genus Podocnemis; species Podocnemis expansa. The sequence goes on from ML682046.1 coordinate 9,142,231, forward strand.
AGGCCAGACCAAAAAAATTGAGGGCAGGTCTATACTTAAAATGCTGCACCAGTGCAACTGCTCCACAGTAGTACTTAGTGGAGATGTTCTTTGACCAACAGAGAGCTTCTCCTATGCACATAGTTAATTCACCTCTGTGAGAGGAAATAGCTACATCAACAGGAGATGATTTTCCACCAATGTAGCTCTATCTACACTACAGGTAGGGTTGGTATGACTATGTTGCACCAGTTTAGAAATTCGTCACATCCCTGGGTTATGCAATGATACCAATACAAATCTGTAGCATAGACTTATCCTGAGACAGATAGCCTGAAGGAGCAGCAGAAAGCACAGTGATTGATCCAGGAAGAAGCTTGGCAAAAGGTTTCTGTATTGGAATGCAGACTGAAAAAAGTGGTCATGGTGGTGAGAGCAGAAGAAGCTCTTCCCTGCTATTTGATTTCATCTGCATTCAGAAACACAGGATTTCCTACTTTTTCTTTTTTGTAAGTAAACAAAACTGATCAAAGAAACAACCAGTTATAACCATTCTCTGTTCCCTCCTGAGACCCAAGAGGTGACTATCCACTTGAATTGGAGAAGGACAACATTTACGCATGAAAGCATGTGACACACATATGATATGACTATGAAATCCATGTCTTGTAAAATGATGATCCTAAGCCAAATTTAAGTCCTGGTGACAGTTCAATCAAATTAATACAGTTGAGTTTGGAGCCTTTTGTTTTTTTCCAACTCTGAACAAAAAGCAAACTGGCTTAATATCTCAGAGTATGTCTACACTTGTAAATTAGTTCAAATTAAGGAGGCTTAATACGAACAAATTTAGTGCCTATGTACACTAGGCTTTCATTAACTCAGATTAAAGAATTCCTTAATTTGAACTAATGAAAGCTTAGTTCAAATTAGTAAGACCTGCCAGTTAGTTTGAACTAAGTCCTTAGTTTGATATTTAGTTTGAACTAAGGCTGGTGTAGGCTAGGATTAATCCTTTGTTCAAATTTAGTAAATTCGAATTAAGGGCAGTTAGTTCAAATTAATGACGTGGACTAATTCAACTTAACATTAGTTTGAATTACTCTACTTTGTAAATTTGAACTAACTGCCCTTAATTTGAATTTAAATTTGAAGTAAGGGTTAATCCTAGTCTACACCATCCTTAGTTAAAACTAAGGATCGAACCAAGGGCTTAGTTTAAACTAACTGGCAGGTCTTACTATTTCAATCTAAGATTTCATTAGTTCAAATTCAGGAATTCCTTCATTCGAGCTAATGAAAGACTACTGTAGATAGGTACTAAATTAGTTTGAGTTAAGCCTCCTTAATTTGAACTAATTTACAAGTGTAGACATACCCTTTATGTCAGAAGAGAGGACTTGAGATGGGATCCACAAAAGTAGTAAGGCACCTAAATCCAGGTTCAAGGACCACTGTGATCTACAAAACTCTCACTCAACTGCTGCTGTACTCACTAGGAACCTAAACTAACCTAGTGGCCAAGCTTTTGCAGTAAAATATTCTCTAGTATCTCTGCTTCTGGGCATGCATGTTGAAGCCTCAATCGAGGCATTCAGATGCCTATCTCCCACAAAAAAACAATTCTTTAACTTGGCAAGATAATAGCCAGCTATGTCACATGCATCATCTCATCTAGTAAGAGCACTCAAAGGCTGCCTACCAAATTAGGCCCTATGTTCTCATTCCCATAAAATAGATGGTTGGGAGGAAGGATGCTAGTTTTTCTTACACTCTTCAACCCAGTGATTGGGGTATGTCATCAGACTGTGAGAGATCCCCAGTTCAAATCCCTTCTCTGTGTGATAAGGACAAGAGATTTGAGGTATCCTACCTCTCAGATAAATGTTCTAGGCTATAGTGTCAATCTAGTTATCATATAATCATAGGGTTGCAAGGGACCTCATGAGGTCATCTAGTCCAACTCCCTGCCAAAAAAGGACCACTCCCACTAACTTATCCCAGCCAATGTTTTGTCTAGCCGGGCCTTAAACATCTCCAAAGACAGAGATTCCACCACCTCCCTAGGTAGCCCATTCCAATGCTTCACCACTCGCCTAGTAAGAAGGTTTTTCCTAATATCCAGCCTCGACCTCCCCAGCTGCAACTTGAAACCATTGTTCCTTCTTCTGTCCTCTGTTACTACTGAGAACAGCTGAGTTCCATTCTCCTTGGAGCATCCCTTCAAGTAGTTGAAGGTTGCTATAAAATCCCCCTGAGTCTTCTCTTCTGAAGGCTACATAAGCCGAGTTCCTTCAGTTGTTCTTCATAGGTTTTGTGCTCCAGCCTCTTGGTCATTTTTGTTGCCCTCTGCTGAGCTCTTTCTAATTTGTCCATGTCATTTTGTAGTGGGGAGCCCAGAACTGCACACAGTATTCCAGATGCAGCCTCACCAGTGCTGAATAGTGGGGAATGATCACTTCCCTCGATCTGCTGGCAACACGTCTTTTGTTCTTTTGTTGGTTCCATCAATGTTCAATTAAAGTGCAACACCTTCAATAGGAGAGATGGAATGAGTACCACCTCACAATATTTGCAAGCTCTATGGATAGATCAGTCATCTGACAGGTAATAGAGCCTTCTTCATATCCTTTTGCCCTTTGTGGTGGAAGTGTGATGGGGATACTTTGTTTCTATATAGGTGCATCTGAGCAGACCGGGTCTATCAGCACTCTCAGCTGGGCCCTTATGTGTCCCTGAACTCAGTAGGCTGGGTCACACAGCACTTCTCAACTGCTACCCTTATATGCCCCTGGACTCAATCAGGCTGAGTCAAAACAGCACTTTTCGGCTGTCACCCTTATATGCCCCTGGAGTCAGTCAGGCTACTAGCCCCATCAATGAGCAAACCTTACAGGGTTGTGGGCATCACAGGGATCTTTGGCTAGGTAATAGAAGTGTTGCTGCAAAGCGATATAGAGAAACCAAGACCACAAAGGAGAGGAAATGATGTCTTAGAAGAGTCTGGAAACTGGCTTGATAACAAAAGGCATTTTATTGCTAGGTATCTAAAACTTGCACTAATAATAATAATTACAAAAGGAGAGAAAAATACCCCAAAATACCCAGTTACAGCATTGATAAACATACAAGGAAAGAAAAACACCCAGGTACAATATTACCTAGATCCTACTGTATCAGGCCTAGAGAGAGAGTCATAATTAACAAACAGGGAGAGAATTTGGGCGAGAGAGAGAGAGAAGCTGGGGGTGTGGGGGTCTCACCACTCTGTGTAGCAGAAAGGTTTCCAGGTTGTGCAGATCAGGGTCAGAGGCTGGATGGAAACAAACCTCCCACAGCAGTCAGCAAAGAAGGGGAAAAGCCAAATCCCAGTGGAAATGATACAGCTTTAGATCCAAGCATCAGGAGTCAGGACTCAATCCAGACTCACACAGGGTTCAGAAAGGATCCAATCAGGACTTGCACAGGACACACACTACACTACTGTTCTGTTGGATGTGGGTAAAGGTTTTCTATAAGGACTTTTTTACGTGGCCAATACACATTCCTGGCTTGGTGTACTGGTTCAGAGAAGCTCACAATACAGTCAGGCAGACTCAGTATTTTGGGTATCAATTATCATGTCTGTGACTAGAATGGTCTGATAATTGCTGAGTTTGTTCGTTTTGGTGTGAGATTCCCCATCATGCAATCCTTCCCTGCTCCTTCTATCCCAGGGTTCAGTGCAGTTCTTGCTTTGGAGCCTGGATCTCCATAGTCAGTGCAAATGAAGCTCCATTTACGGTGCTGATGGCTTTTGGATATGGGTAGATAAGGATGTCTCCCATTACCTACTGTTTTTGGTTTTCAGTTCAAGCAGAGGTTGGGGGATGTGTGTGTGGGGGAAGGCACAGCCTGGATACTATGCTCTGATTCCTCAAGAACACAGAGCTAACACATAACAAGTGGAGACTTGATCATGTGGGGGGTTCTCATCTCCTAGCTGAGTACTCTAGCCAGTGGACTAAACATTAGAAAGGAAGGGCTCTTCCTTTCAGTTTTGAGTGAATTTGCATGTGAGACTGGATTAAGCAAGTAACCTTGGCAGGTTCCTGCATATGATTTATGTGCCCAAACACCAATCTTTTCCTGGTTTGTGATGCAGAGAAGAGATAGGCGCCTCCCTGCCACCTGGATTGAGGTGCCATTGGCTAGTGTAGGTGGCTTTCCACCTAGGGTGCTGGGTTTGTGGATCACTTTATAAGCCACCTCTTTCTACTCATCCTTGTGGATTGCAGTACTGTTCCTGAGATTTCCTGGGTGCCCAAACGTGAGGCACTACAACTCTCAGCTCAACTTCTAAAGTCACTTTTTGTGTATGTAGGCATTGGGTCCAGGACTCCTCTTTGATACAGATCTACCTCTGACTGATAAAGGTTTTTTCATGAATGAAAATGAAAAAAAAAAAAAGTAAGATGGAAACAAAACAAGCATGCTTGAAGCTGTTCAAAATCCAAAGACAGATCTAGCCTTGATTTTTACAAATGATCCCTTTGTTTTGTAATGGTGTTAGGCCTATCATGAGATCTGAATGCATCTCTGAATTCAGGGTGTTTGAGATCCTAATATAGGCACAAAATCTTTTGGTCTTGTGTTTTCTTATAGCAAAGAACTAAACACTGAGAAATACTGGCAGTTTTTTTCATGATTTGTAGCATCACCATGCTAGGTCACCCAGAAGGATGCATGACTTTTTAGGGCCATTGAGCAGTGTGAATTTTCCCTATTTATCACAATTACAGAAACACCTGTGCTTAACAACTTTGTGCTAATCTGATGAAAATTCAAAGTTCAACCAGCCACACAGTATTATCTTAAAAAAAAAAAAAAAAAAAGCAGGAGTTTGTCGTATGTTATAGTCTACAGGAGTATGTGTTTCCAGAACAGACATAAACAAAAACATTCTAATTGATTGAGTGAGTGAGTGAGTGATTAATAACTGGGACCCAAACTCAAAACTCAAACTGATCCTGATGTGAACCATTTTGCTGGTTCAAAGATGTTTGTGTAATTTTATGGATATTCCTCTCTGTACTAGTCAAGCCACAAGCTGAAATAGAAAGAAATAGTGATTATAATCAATCCAAATGCTAAAACTATAATTGTTCAAAATTTGCCGAAGCCATGCTGATTGTAAAGTAATCTTTCGTTGAACGAACTTCTGTTGAAAGGAGGTACAAACTTTAAATTTTTCAGGTCACCTACCTTGTCTTTCAAAAATATAATTAGCATTGAAGTTTTGTGACATTTTACATTTTCCAAGTTCCATTTAAACATTAATCTGTCAATCTCTACAACAAGCCGGGGAGTTATTTTTTAGAGGTTATGACCCTCATTTAACAGACAGGGAAATTCAGGTGATGAAATTAAAGCCAGCAAGTAGGATTATCATGAGCACCCAGCAGGTGAGGTGCACAAGTCCTATCAACTTTCTATGGGATTTGAGCTCCTACCTCCCTTGGATCCTGTTAAAATCCTAACCCAAAAGTCCCAGGTTTGGCCCCCAAATCTATATGTACACTTTGAAGACAGTGACTCAAGTTTCTTAAAGTGCTCAGAGGCTCAGTTTCAGTGTGATATAGGGGCCTTTGGAAAGCCCAGTCTAATGGCATTGTGAATACTCCGAAAATCAAGTCAACCACCTTCATAAAGGGTATGTTTACACTGGAGCTTTAACTCAACATAACCTCCCTTAAGTTGATTTAAGGAAATCTCTGTCCACACTGGGCTTTTCATTAAGTTGTCTTAAGCATTTGATTAAGCTGACTTAATAACTTCAGCCCTTAAAGTTGACTTAAGCATTAACGTCAACTTCATTAAGTCGACTTAACACATTGTGGATAGGGTTTTCTACACCGTAGGCTTTGTTAATAAAGCCAATTTAACAGAGCCCTCCACTGTGGATGTAGTCTTTAAGAAGACTTTGTTAAGTTGACCCAGGCTCCAGCCAGCAATTGACTCATAGAGCTAAAAATAGCAAAGTAGATCTTCCCACTTGGCCTGAAGTTTGAACTCTGTGACTGTTTCTCCTCAGCAGGTGTTAGAACCCAGGCTTTAGCCAAGTGGGAATGTCTGAACTACTGTTTTTAGCCTCACAAGTCTAAGTCAATTGACCTGTGTGGTCTGAGACTCAGAACCATGAGTTTTTTGCAGTGAAAACATACCATGAGTCAGCAGGGAGAAGTCATGAGTGTGGTTCTTCAGTGGACTACCTCAGGTTCCCCTTTATTCAGAGACCCTTGAAGAGTCCAAAAACTCCAAATATTCACTTCTCATGGGTTCAATGTAATAAGTTTTATGCAAAGTTTTCAAAACAGAACCAAAACATACAACTCAATAGCTCACCTAGGCCCAAATCCTCCTCCTTCAGAGTCTGTCCTTTCTTTAAGGTTCCTTTCTTTTACCAACCTCCCATGCTGGGCCCAGCAACAACTCCCTGGTGAGGGCTAGTCCTTCCAGCATCTCTTGTCTGGCTTTTAGCCTTGTTTACAGGGTTTTCTTGCAGGTGTCTTCCTCACACCAACTCAGAGCCATGTGGGAGCTTCTTATTCCTTGCCCTCTCTCCAGGAATCTCCCAACACCCAACTAAAGTTGTCCTCCCCTTTAAAATTTCATTGACCTACCATCCCACATTGCTGAGCACAGAACAAAAAATGTTTCAGGTTGAAATAATATAAAAAAAACAACAAGGAGTCGTGTGGCACTTTGAGACTAACAGATTTATTTTTCGCATGAGCTTTCGTGGGAGAAAATCCCTTAAAGGCCTTTCTTAATTGCCTTTTGTGCACTTACCATATCATTTATTTTTTTATTTTTAGTTTTGATCAGTCCATGTACATATATTTTAGCCTGTAACAACATGCCGAGAAATGGAAATTAAAATCAATCCTGCGAGAAGAAGGTAAGACATTAGTTTACAAAAATAGTTTTCATAAAATAAAGCAAGCAAGCCAAATGTTTTCTGCATGTAATTGAAAAATTGTCTCAGTAATAAAGGATACGGAGCAGGGAGCAGTGGCATGTACATAACCAATGAACACAAGCAATGGTACATCTTTGTCCAACAATAAAACCTGCACTGTTAAATCTTTGACATGGGTGCTTTATATTCCTTTATGGATCTCTACTACGTTTTTGTCCTCTGTGTCCTGCACTGAGATCACAGGCATGGATGAAGTTTTCCTTTTCTCTTGATAAAATTGTGATGCTTGCAGGATTTTATACTAATATAAGAAGAAATAAAACAGCAATGTTAGAGCACAAGCATGAAGAGAGCTAGTGCTGTGGCTAGCAATTCATCTGCATCCCTAAATGCCTGCTTCCAGAAAGGGAAAATATCCCACTAGAAATATGACTAATAGTAAAGACCTGATCACAATAAAAGAGTCCAATCCTGATTTCTGCTGAGCTGCTCCATCAAGGTGCTGTGGTCCACATTCTTATAACTTTGTTCACACTAGGAGCTGTCATACTCCAGAAGCAGCCCCGTGAATACTCATGGCATAAGGCATTATTCATAATGAGTAGGCCCTGAGCATACTCAACACTTACTAAGTGCCTAATGGCCTGATCTGACAGGTCATTGGTGTTTCCAGCATGGTGGTCAATATCCTGAGCTTCCATTAACATAACTAAGAATTGAGTGTATTCTGTCCTGCACAAAATCAGACCCCACCACAGTTTACACTGATAAAGGTGCTGAGCCCTTCAGAGGAAATGAGCCCACTCTAGCATGCTCAGCATTTTGGGTCTTGTTATTTTGAAATTCATTTTGACGCCTAAGGACCAGGTTTTGTGTCCAGCACACAGGAAATGTTCCAAAAGCGACAAGACCCAATGTGCATCAAATATTTCTGAATTCATTGGAACATATGGCTTTTGGGGGCTGTTCCTGCAAATAGCTGAGCAGCTTTCAATCCCACTGAAGTTATAAGAAGTTGGAGATTCTTGCTGCTATACCAGATCAACAGTTGTACACTACTCAGTGGTAGAACTGTATGGCTATGTCTGCACTAGCAAATTACTTAGAATTAAGAAAACTTAATTTGAATTAATTTGAACCCTGTCTAAACAAGGCTTTGCCTAGTTTGAACTAAAAAAAAAAAAAAAAAAAAAATGGTTTGAACGAAACAATGCTTAGTTCAAACTAGTTAGTTTGTTTGGTTAGTCCAAACTAACTGTTTAGTTTCAACTTATTCCATATTTAGTTTGAATTAGCACAATGTAGACATGCTAGTTCAAGCTAAATACATTCAAGCTAGCAGTTAGTTGAACTACGTGCATTTATTTTAGTTCAAACTAACTTTTAGTTTGAACTAACTGCACCTTCCTAGTTCAAACTAAAAAGTTAATTCAAACTAAAAGTTAGTCTGAAGTGGAAAAAAAAAGTGCTTAGTTAGAACTAACTTTCAAACAACTTAGTTCAAACTAACCAAGTACAAACTAAGGTTTTAGGTGTAAACATAACCTATGAGAACAGTTTCTTGTTTCAAGAAAATGTCCTGTCCCAAACAAAAAGTGGAAATTTAAAATGTTTGTGAACTAAATTTGGAAGAAAAAAAATCTGGGCCAGGGAAATATTTAATTTTTCATTACAATTTTGATGTTTGTATTTTCCTTTTTTATTATCAGTAAACTTATTATTTTTAAATAAATATATTTTGAACCAAAAGTGGAACTTTCCTTTCTGAAAATGTCAGAATGGAGCATACTGACCATTTCAAAACTTTATTTACAAACAAACAAAACCTATCCCATTTCAAAACATTTCCCAAAATGTTTTGAAACAGGAAACTTGTCAAAACCCACCCTTTTCTATGAAACATTTCAATTTTGATGAAATGTCATTTTGAGATGAAAAAACATTTAAAAGAATGACTCCCCGCCACCTCTGCTTTGCATCTTAGGTTTTGCCTTCATCTGCTGGGGAAGCACTCCCATTCACTATCATTGTTATATTTTCCTTCAAAGGGTCTCTCTTCTTTTACTCTGACATGCTACACACATACATTGCTAAATCTCCTCTCCAAATCCCTGACCTGACTCTGTACTTTCATCACTGCCCTTCTCCCCCCCCACCAACCGTATGCTTTTAAAGATACCTTTAAAGCCTTTTCTCTACCATTTGTTCTAAAAACTAAACTTTGTAACTGTTTGCTCCCGTCCTTCCCGGATGTTGCTACTGACAAATTATTCCCCAGGGGCTTCAGCTCAGATTTCACCCCATACCATTTGGCTCAAAGGACACGTTTCCTGAACTCAAAAGTCTTTTAATGTCTCTTTATTTCTTATCCCTCCACCCCCCCCACCCCACTACCCCTACCTGAACAAAAAACATAACAAACTACATAGCTTCCCTCCCCTATACAGCCAACATTCCCTAGGAAACAATGAAACACAGAAAAAAAAATCTGCAAAAGTCATGCTATTCTGCTCATAAATAGCAAGTTCAGAGCTTGTCAGTATACACACAATTGTATAACTTTACTATACCAGTATAGGCAAAATGAAACCCCTTATTGTGGCTCTAATTATGTTGGAATAAAAATGCATATACTGGTAAAATATATATAACTATTGCAGTGAGGTGAGGGACATATATACAGTTATATCAGCACAGCAAATGTACTGTAGATCAGAACTTACTCTGTAATTTTGAGGATGGGATAACATATTAACTCCTTTGTACAGAAGATGTATTGGCCCAAAACTTTACCTGTTTCTTAAACTGGGCCTATTTGATTTCAAATATATATCTTTAAATAACTTGTAATTTCCCAATATCCTGATGTGTCTGACATCAAAGGTGAAGTAGCAAAATGCAATCCTTAGTATGAGATATAGAAGTGATGATATAATTAAAGAAGTTTTAAATAAATGCCAACTAAAGAGACAACAACACGTGTAGAGATAACAGTCCTAGCAGTCTAAAAGTCTTCCACAGCACTTGTTATCTCTTCTATATATCAGCACTCTCATAAAATTATCCAAGTATATCAATTATAACTCACTGGTGAGCCCAGCTGGTTCAAGAGGCTGTGGCACCACAAGCTGGCTTTTACTTCGGTGCCCCCAGTCCATGGGGGTTGCTGGGCTGGCTCACCCCACCCCCAGGGTGGGGAACAGCTGGCTCAGGTGTGGGGCAGGCCAGCCTAGAGGCGAGGCTCTGCTCTCTCGCCCCTCCTCCAGGGAGGGCCGGCTCAGAGGTGGTGTGAGATAGCAGGATCCAGCCTATGGGCTGGCCCGCTCTGCCCTGGGTCATCTGTTCCCTGTCCTGGGGCCGCAGGATGAAGTGGCCCAAAGCATGGATGCCATGCACAAAAGCAGCACCCCTAAGCTCTGGTGCCTCGAGTCAGTGCCTCATTTGCTTATTGGTAGAGCCAGCCTTGGTGATGAGTTAACAATGTGTTGCAGGGGTCTCAAACACACGCCCCATAGGCCGCATGCGGCCTCTAAAGCTATGTCCTGTGGCCTTCAGCAACATTGTTGATACCAAGTTTTGCAATATTGTTGTATGAAAAGATTTAATTGGTGTGGCCCTTGGGCTAACTAGTCCTCTTGCGGCCTTCATGGTGATTTGAGTTTGAGACCTCTAGCATATTGCCTAAATAGGTATTTAAGGGAGATTAACAGTTGATAGCTGATGTCGAGCAAAGGATAACCAAGGTTGCTCAGGTCAACATTCACTGAAGGGAATGGGAACCCCTTCAGGAATGTCTATGGGCTTTGGATCAATCCTAAATTATTGTGTGCAGTGCAACACAAGAGTTCAGCCAGGGCCATAAATGCAGTGGGGCAAATGGGGCTTTGTCCCGGTTGTAATTTAAAAGGGCGCCACGGGGAAGCAATCACCCCTGCCACCTTTGGCTGCAGAAGGGAAGCAATCCCCCCTGCCAGCTGTGGCCATGGTGGGGGATCAATTCCCCCCATCCCTGCCAGAGCAGGCAGGGTGGATCGCTCCCCCCCGCCATGGCCGAGTAGGCAGGAGGGATCACTTCTCCCCACCGTGGCCAGAGCCAGCAGGGGGGATCGCTTCTCTGCCATAGCAAGAGCCTGAAGCAGGGGGAGTTCCTTCTCCCCATCTCAGCAGGGTAGGGACCCCCATTGCCAGCTCTGGCATGGTGGGGAAGGGTCAAACCCCACTCCCCGTTGCTGTATAGATGGGCCCCAGATCTAGGCCCAGGGGGCACCTTTGGGGCTGCCTGCCCCAGTTGCCAGTACCCCTGGTTATGGCCCTGAATTCAGCACAGTGATAAAATATTTTAATACAATTAATCTCTCTAATTTTCTGTTCTCTGCTCTTTCTACAATATCAGTTATATATTACCAGTCATCTGTGCATGCCATGCTAGGCCAACATGAAACAAGAACATGGACTGGAATGAAAGTAGTTAACATCTTTTCAGAGAGCTGTGTGTAAATATCAATTTTAGCTATTCATAACTTTTTTCATTCCTTTCTTCACTCAGTTACCTTATTGACCAGCAAATTAATGTGGTTATTTTTAGAAAATAAGTAACTTAAAAAAGAAAGGCAGCTGTACGAAAGTGCTTCCCCCCTGCCCAGGTGGCTTCTGAAATACATTGGCAGAGAGGTAGTACTTTATTCACGGCTGATGTAACACCACTAGTATTCATGGAATTACACAAAGGAAGATATTTTTCAGAATACTTTTACAGAAAGAGGTGCCTTTAGCAGCAATTTCAACATACAAATTTATTTGTAAGTCTGCAACCATTCACTATATCTACACTGGAGGCTTAAGTCAAGTTAAGCAGGCTTAAGTTGACTTAATCAACTCCCAGGCCACATTGGGAATTCATTAAGTTGACTTAAGCACTTGCGTAAGTCGACTTAATAACTCCTGCCCTTAAAGTCTACCTTAAGGGTTAAGTCAACTTAACACAATGCACCCAATAAAGCAGACTTCATAAAGTCAACTTAGTGCATAAGAGCCATTTAAATTGGCTTTATAAAGTCTACTTAACTCAGGGACCCATTTAAAGTTAACTTTATTAAGTCATCTTTAAATGTATCCCTTGGTTTAATTCAACTTCACAAAATTGACTTAAACAAATGGGCCCTCACTAAGTTTACTTAATAAGTCAAGTTATCTGAGCCCTGTAGTGCAGATATAGCCATTGGTACGTTTTCAACTGAAAGATGAATTTTTCAGATTAACATGATGTTTCTGTACGCATAAGAAAATTTAACTTCTATATGCAGACTTCTACCTTCAACCCTCCTGCTAACCATATGATGTATGCAAGTATTATCCTCTTGCAGAACGAAGTATGGAAAATGAAAGTGGTCTGGCTTTCAGAACTACTAGGCATCATTAACTCCTAGTAATTTCAATGTATAATATGGATTTAGGTGCTTGATAAGTCATCCAAACTGAAAACTTTAACCTCAGATAACTTGACCAAAAATACACCTACATTGGCAGATTTGAGATGAGAACTCAGATCTTACTGTTTCGGTCTGGGTGCCTTCTATATGACTGTGGTGCTAAAATATGATGATTTCAACATTAACATACTGACTTTTTTATACAAAGCCTATTATATTGAGAGGGTATGGTGATGAAGAAATTGGCTATGTCTACACGTGTCGTTATTTTGAAATAAGGATTTTGAAATGAGTTATTTTGAAATAAAGTCCTTATTTTGAAATAAGTTAATTCAAATTAACAGTTTGTTAATTTGAATTAAGGGAAAGTCTGCAATCCAAACGGCTGTTATTTCGAAATGGTTATTTTGAAATAAAGCTGTTTGGACCTGTTGTTTCAAAACAATATCCATTTTGAAATAACATCAGTTTTGAAAACATCGGGGTTTAACTTTTTCGAAACAATGATTCTTATTTCAAAAGGATGGGATCCATCCTTTCAAAATAAGAAAACATCATGTAGACTAAATTTATTTTATTTCGAAATAACGAGTCTTATTTCGAAAGAAAAATGCTGTGTAGACATACCCATTGGGTTTACCACCATCTTCATCCAGGATTAGAACACAAACACTTCTGGGGGGAAAGGGGGGTTTAGTTTTTATTTGTGCTCTTCTGTGCTTGTCACTCCATCTGAGGCTGAAAGTAGAAATGCAGAAATACACTTGAAAGGTCAGTCTGCATGGAATAGATCAAAGCAGGCACATTGTTTCAGGTTTAATTATAAAAGTGTATAGGTCTGCTCGACAGACCATGTTTCTACATTAAAATTGAGGGGAAGTGATGCTATATGCTCTATTCAATGCAAATTCAGTGCATCCCTTTTCTGCTTGGCAATTTATCAATATGGCCCTTAAAGTATATGGATGTTAAAGCAACATGGCCCTTAAACTATAGGGCCATACTCTGCACTTCTTTTTTCATGTAACTCACTTTTGAAAATGAAATAAGTCCTTTTTAGCTTCTGCATAAGTGCCTAAGGAGTGTGTGTGTGGGGGATTTTTAATTCCTCTATAGCTGGTCATGCATGATTTAATAAAAAGCCAGCTTCTATCAATCAAGTCACCTACTTCATCATTATGCTTCTGGGACACATTCTGCAACCCTTAGGAATAGAGTTTGAAAGAGGAGGATGTTGTTTCTGATATGAAATAAAAGGATCTTTCATATATCAATTGACAATTACATATGAACTTAAAAAATCAGAGACTCCTCCCAAACCTTCCTGAGCTACTTTAAGTGTTCCAAGCTTTAAAAAAAACATCCATGCCTCACTGCTTAATGGTGCCAAGATCCAAAAGGGTAGTCATGTTCGCCTAATTCAGTAAAACAAACAAACAATGAGTCTTGTGGCACTTAAAGACTAAGAAAAGAAAAATATGCATAAATAACTAAATAAATCAATTTGTTAGTCTTTAAGTGCCACAGGACTCCTTGTTTCTTCATGGTGCTGATGCTGAAACTCACCAAGGGATACCCAAGAGAATAACTTGCAATTACAATGTAATTATGTGTCATGTTATGTCAGATTTGAATGGGTAGTTCCTAAATCTTACCTTCTTGTATGTCAGTGAAATGTCATGGATAACTATACAACAAACAAGGAGTCCATGGCACTTAAAGACTAGCAAATTTATTTATTGCATGAGCTTTTGTGGGAAAAATCCCACTTCATCAGATGCTTTGAAAATTGTGGAATTTACAGAATGGGAGGAAATACATGCAGGGGAGTGTAAGTCATGGGATCAGGTCACATTGTCACAGCAAATCAAAGCAGATGTGAAGATTCAAACACTGGGGAACAGCATAGAGAGAAAGAGGAAGTCAAATCACCTATTGCAATGAGAGAAAAATCCAAAATCCCTATTAAGCCCTGAAGCAAGGCAATCAAATTTGCAAAGTTGATCTCAGCAGCTTCTCTTTGAAGTCCTGAGCTGGTACTCATCTGTCTGAGCACCACAATTAGTAAATCATCAATAGCATGATCAGGAAGACTGAACTGCTGACCCACTGGTTCTACAGTGTTGTGATTTCTGATGTCAGATTTGTGCCCATTTATTTTTTTGCGCAGAGACTGTCTTGTTTTTTTAATATATAAGACAGAGGGGCATTTCTGGCACATGATAACATGCATTACATTGGTGCATGAGCAGGTGAATGAGCCTTTGATGGAGTAACTGGTTTTATTAGGTCCTTCAAATAGTGTCTTTTGTGCAGATATGTGGGCAAAGCTGGCAGCATGGTTTGTTGAAATCCCTGCCAAAGAACTCCTTGTTTGTTTTACTGAACTAGACTAACATGGCGGCTCCTTTGGAGCTTGGCATCATGGATAACTATAGTGCTGTATAAATTACCAGTGAAATACTACTGATAAATAATAATTGTTATTAACTAATAAAGTTCTTTTTAAAAAAGTAAATCAGACTTTTGGACATTTCAGAGAATATCTTTAGTTTGATTTGAGGGTTTGTTTTTTTTTTCTTTTTAAATTTTGATTTGTGAATGTTTCTATTACACCATCATTACTCATATAAAATCTGTTTCAGTTATTTGTATGTCATCCATTAGCACACCATCTGAGCACCTCACCGTCACCCACATATTCAACTGTCAAGTAGGTCATCACCTTCACTAAGTAACGTCCTGGTTTTGAAAGGCTTACACCACTGTCTTTGACCTAGTCATTGAGTTAAAGTTATTATGGTACAACTGTTGTGGGTTATTAGAAAGTCTTGTACAGATTTATTGATCTTACTTAATATGGGAAGAGCAAAGAGGAAAGTGATACAATGAAGTTAGATAAGCAATCTCAGGCCCACATTTGCAAGACTGTGAGGCAAGCAGTTAGCTTCAAGGATCCAGTATCCCTTGTCAATTAGATCTATCCACAGCTGATTCAAGAATTCAAGGATGTGAGGCAGGATGTTTGTGCAGAAAGCTGATAAACTAAACTAAACTAAACTAAACTAAACTAAACTAAACTAAAACACCTCTTTTCCTGCCAATAAATAAAGACCATGACTGCAACAAAAATGCCAGTGTTTCTGTCTTTTTAACATAGTTTGTAAATCAACATTATTACCTCCATTTGTGGCACTTTCTAATGGCAGAGGTGACACTGATGATCTCTGCTAAGCTTTGCATAGAGTGGTTTCCAGGAGGTCAAGGGAAGGGACATACACTACTGAAGACCCTCCTCTGTCAGCTGATTGTAGTGCTGTTTTTTATACTGTTCATGGTAGATCAACACACAGATATGCAGAGATACATTGATTTGAACATCATTAAAATGTAGATGACTAGATTCTGGCTGTTCTGAAAGTGGTCAGCATATTGGTTCTGGAAATCAAAGAACCACATATCCCAGAATTTTGCTTTAAAGATATCTCAGAACTACAGCCTTATAATTTCTAATTGAAAAGCACTTTCATCAAATGAATAAAGGAAGTCCTTTTGTTCAGAAGGGCGAGGTCTTTCAGCAAAGACAACAAACTGATCATGAACAAATCAAAGGTAATCCCCTGGAAATTTTAAAATTCTCAAATCACGTTTTAAATTTTTTGAGGAGCTTGCTTCATCTGTAACAACATGTCATGTGGGAAAGCGCAAAGTCCTTCCTGTTAAATCCATGTGAAAGACATCAAGATTCCTCTGAAAGACATGCACTTTTTCAGTCTCCTGACACAGCTTGCACAGCCTTGGAGCTGCACAATGTGGGAATTCAAATGATCAGTATTCTTGCACAGCAAAGCTACGTGTGACAAGAGGAGACATCATTCATAAGTCCCAGGAACGCAGAAACCTTATTGGTCTCATGGTTTGAAAGAAATTCTATTATTTCTTTCTGAAGCACAAAAAAAAAAAAACCAAAAAACCCTATCTCTGTGCCTCCTAATTAACCAGTGAATGTCATCATACTGCAACAAGTGCCTGAATTTGACTGGAGTGTATTGGAAAAGGGCTTTAAAAAGACAAGGTTTCAGACTAGAAGTTGAGTGCATAGTTTGCTAATCTCATCACAATGTCCATTGGTTTTTTTTTTGTTTTTTTTTTTTCAAATCTCCAGACAACTTACAGACCAGGACAGTCTGGTGAATGGTACAGTAATGTGAAGCAAAGGCCTCTTCTTTGTCATGGAATAACAGGGAAATTTACTTTCTGTAGCACTAACTTTTTTCCCCAAAATCTTTTTTTTGTTTTTAAGAAATGATCTCTCCTGTATTGTAGATTTCTGAAAGTATTAAGCACACAATTTCTTTCTTGAAAATTTCACCATCATAAACACTAACAAACAGCAATAGTTGGGCAGTGTCACTTCAACTGTTTGATTCGTCCACATAAGGGACATGTAATCTGGTGGGTTTTGCTGTGTGTTTTTTGTTTGCTTGTTTTTAAATCGGTAAGCAGTGATGACAAATAGGCCTCATAAAATATGTCCAATCTTCACACTGGCATGGAATCAGACGGGGAACTTGCTTCACACAATTCACAATGTCATCTTTGTTTTTCTCTCTGGCAAAAAGCTCCTCCAGCATTTCCAATGTGTACTGCTTCACAAGCTGAGCCTCTAGAAAAGGCTTTTATTTTTGTAGCTTATACCAACATTATCCAAAGAGAAGCAGCTGCCGTTTTTCTCCTGTATAGTCACTGGTGTTGTGAGAAAGACATTTGAAGTGTCCTACAAAGACTTCAGATGTTCAGTTTTGTCATGCCTTGCAACACAGCCAGGAGGCTAGGCCATGTTGAAGTTACTGTGCTTTGATTTAAAGTGGCGCCTCCTGCTGATGATCTTACAGATGGATAAAGTGGTTAGGCATATTATAAACAACAGTTTTGTGTTTAAATGAGGTCACACAATAATAATAATAATAATAATAATAATAATAATAATAATAATAATAATAATAATAA
>ML682046.1:9159619-9247068 GCA_007922195.1 Podocnemis expansa
AATAATAATAATAATAATAATAATAATAATAATAATAATAATAATAAATAATTCCACTGTCCAATTGGTGTGAAAAGCTTTTTTTTTTGTGGTCTACTTTGTAATATTTAATGCCACTCACATTTATTTTGGGAACGATTTCCACCACTACTGAATCAATGAGTGGTGTCCTAGGTTATTTGTAGCTTATACTATTGTGAGAACTTAGGCTATGTTCACTGTAGACGCTTATTTCAAAATAAGTTAATTCAAAATATGTTATTTCAAAATAAAATTGTTATTTCAAATTAATTTAAATTGAAATAAACAAAAGCCTCAAAATGAAATAGCAAGTCCAGACACAGGACTTGCTATTTCGATTCAGGAGAGGGGCAACGTGGGAGGTGTGGCAACATGGGCCCCTGGCAGGGCCATGTCGCCAGCCAATCGCATAAAAGCAGGAACTGACCTCACCTCCCTGTCCATTGTGACTGGCAAGAGGTTGCAAGAAAGATGGCTATGGACAATCCCTGGCTCCCACACCATCCTCGAGCACTAAGTAGACCCTCTGCTAGCCTGCAGTGTCCTCCCCTGCTATGGGACGCTCCTCCCTGAACCCGATGAGCCCGGGGCTGAGCCCCTGACCATTGTCTCAGTGGCCCTCAGCGGCCATAGCTCCCTTTTCCCTTTTTGTGCTACAGCACATCTGGGCACAGGACACCAGCACAGACTGGTGGGAGTGGGTTGTCCTGTGAACCTGGAGCAACGAGCAGTGGAGAAGGAGCCTCCGGGTGAGCAGGGAGACCTTCACCCACCTGGTTACTGAGCTCACCCTGGTCCTGCGCCGAAGGGTCACGGTTATGAGAGCAGCCATCCCCGTGATCACAAGAATGGCCATCGCTCTTTGGAAGCTGGCCACTTCCGAGTCCCACAGGTCTGATGCCCATCTCTTCAGTGTCGGGAGGTCCACCATCAGCAAAGTGCTGCTACAGGTCACCCATGCCATCAACACAGTCCTGCTGCCATGCCTCGTCACCCAGGGAGCACTGCAGGACCTGATTGCTGGCCTCGCCACCCTGGAGTTTCCAAACTGCACAGGGCTACTCAATGCCACCCACATCCCTGCGCGAGCCCCAGAGCGCTGAGTACCAGAACAAGAAGGGATACCACTCGGTCATCCTGCAGGTCCTTGTGGACCACTGGGGCATCTTTCAGAACTGCTACGTTGGATGGCTGGGGAAGGCGCATGATGCCAGGATTCTGCACAACTTCTCCCTGTACTGGGGCATAGAGGCGGGCACCTTCCCCCACCAATATCACTGTTGGGGAAGTCAAGGTGCCTGTCTTCATTGTCGCTGATGTGGCCTACACCCTCTGCCCCTGCTCATGAGCCCCTACACAGGACCCCTCAATGCTGGACAATAGCTTTTTAAGCACTGCACCAGCCGCTGCCACCAGGTGGTTGAGCGGGCTTTCGGCAGACCTAAAGCCTGCTGGAGGTGCCTCATCACATGCCTGAACCTTGCCAGGATGGAATCAGGGAGGTCATCAGTGCTTACATGGCACTGCATAACCTCTCCGAGCTCCAGAGAGAGACAATAGCCACCATGTGGGATGCCGAGGCAGAACTCATCAGTGTCTGGTTCCAGCAGCCAGAGGTGTTGGCCCCAAGGAGCGAGTGCCACACAGAGCAAGTGCTGTGCAGGAGGCACTGAGAGACCTGCTTTTACAGGAGGACATTTGAGGGCCAGGCCTGCCCCATCACACTGCCTGCTCCCCGGTTCTGCCACAGCCAGCCCCCACCCATACCTTGAACCCAACCCAATAAACAGTTAACTACAACTGTTTGGTGTCAGAACTTTTATTTACAAAAACAAAGGGATCGGGGAAGGGGGGACTCGGGAGGCAGCAAGGTTCAGATACTGTGACATGGGGGCAGAACCGGGGGGTGGATACTCAACTGGGAGCTGGGATGTGGGCTGGGGGCAGAACTGAGGGGAGGTACGCAAGTGGAAGGTGGGATGTGTGATGGGGGTTTGGGGATATCACGGTGGGGGCGAGGTTATGGGAAAGCCACCCTGGGCCATGGCCTGCTGTCCCATGCCCTTTCCGGTGGCCACCCCGGATCCTGGGCACCAGAAGCAAGGGACAGTGGGGTGCTGCAGTGGCGGTCCCTCAGGGTCCTGGGGCGCCAGGTGGTGGACGATGCACTGCAGGCTGGAGGCAACGTCCCAGATAGCTACGGTCAAGGCTTCCTGTGCCGCAGCCTGCCGCTCCATTGCCGCATCCTGCTGCTCCATCACTGCGACAACACAGGCGTCCATGTTGGCCGCACACTGGAGCTGCCAGATGGCGGCCTCCTGGCACCTGCTCTGCTCTTGTCACCAGGCCGGGGAAGACTCATCAGCTCGCGGGCCCAGCTCCAGCTGGCTCCTCAGGATCTCGTCCCAGGTCCGGCGGGCTCTCCTCCGCAGCCTTGTGGTGGTGGGAGGGCTCCCAGGAGTAGGACGCCAGGTTGGCACACTAGCTGCAGGGACTCCTGGCCTTGGCCGTGTGCAGCCTATCAGCTGCAAACACCTCTGCCGTGACTGCCAGCAGGATTCCCGATCTGTGTGCTGTGTACCTGCACTCAGTGGGCACGTGGCCTCGTGGCCCACAACAGTGAGTTATACTCGGCAGAATGTGGCCCAGGAAGTCTCCGAAGGCCATGTGACAGCGGTGCGGGCTGCAGGCTCTCTGCCCTGCATGCTGCCACATCTGCCTATTGACACCCCTGTGACAAGGGACCCCCATCCTGCTTGGACCCGGGACCCTGTCTGCACATGCCTCCCAGCCACCTGCACACATGGGAGAGCCTGCGCCCTCCATAGCCCCAAGCCGTGTCTGTCTCAAGACCTTGCCCCCTTCAGGACTCATGCCATTGCATTCTTGGCCCTGCCTGCATGGGGTAGGTGGAACATCCACTGACAGGCACTCCTGATGTCTGCCTCGATGTCCCCTGCAATGAGGCGGCCTCTTCAGTGTCCCCCTCCTGCTTCTCTTTGGGGGTGCTGGCCCTCTCATTCTGGGTGGGGAACAGCTTGGGTCTGGCAGATGGTGCAGTCCTGGCTGGCTGATGTCTCCCATGTCCAGGGAGGCCTCGGTGTTTGAGGGGCCTCCCTCAAGGGACGTGGCCAGCATGCAGGGCTCACAGGGGTCCTGTAGCTGGGAAGGGAGGCCACTGGGGTCCTGGGTCAAAAAAAATCCAACTCTTCATAGAAGGGGCAGCTGGTGGCAGCAGCTGGCCCGTGGAACTGCCTCACCTCCCTGGTCTGGGTGTAGTCTTGCTGGAGGCTTTTCACTTCAGAGCACACCTGCTCAGTGGAGAGCTCATAGCCCTCTCCAGAAAGGGCCTCCGCAATGTCCTGGTACATGTCCCTGTTTTTGTGGCGTGCCCGGAACTCGGGCCAGATGTCATCCCTGCCCCAGATCCACAGAAGGCAGAGCATCTTCTCATCAGGGACGTCGCTGGCACTGGGCACCCAGGACATGTGCCCTGAATCCCAGTGCCAGTGCCCCGGGTCTGGCGCCCCCCCGGTCTCCAGCCTGATTGAGCTGAAGATCCAGGGCTCAGCCACCCGTGGCTGTGGCAGCCCCATCCACAGCCGGGGACCCGGCTTGGGGCCATGCCCTGGATTGCTCCCTGGGGCAGTGATGCCCCTGCTTCTCATGGGACCAGATAGGAGCCCAGCATCACCACTGCGCTGCAGCAGGTCAAGCCTTGGCCATGCTGTCTGCAGCATGCAGGCACGAGGCACCAGGGTGGCAGGGCGCTTCCTGAGCATCCTGGGAAGAAGAAGGTCAACCCATGCTGAAATTGAAACGGCCGTTGTTTCGAAACAATGCATCCAAACGGCGTTGTTTCCAAACAATCATTTCAAAATAATGGCTATTTCGATTTCAGCCCAGGTTTTATTATTTCAAAATAAGGTTTGTTATTTCAGAATGACAGGGCTCGTCATTTCAAAATAATGAAACATCATTTGGACATGGCAACTTTTAAATCGAAACAACGGTCGGTGTTTCAATTTAAAAGCCTTGTGTGGACACAGTTTTAGGGTCCAGTATGTTTATTTACTAAGCAAGTAACAGGCAAATTGTAGATAGCACATCACTTTTCCCAAGTTTAATTATAAACTTTTTTTCTTTTTTTTAACCTGAGGTAGTGGGCCTTACAGGAAGCCTTGATGGGTCGTATGTGGGCCATAGGCTTCCTACTGAGTATCACTGATACATCCTTATATCTACAAAGTTGCAAAATATGGGATTTACCAAATCAAAGACCTGTATGTGGTTAAATGATGATTTAAAGCCTATGTAAGAGGGTGATAAAATTGGGTAAAACTTAAAACACAGCCCATAAGGCAGGGATAGCTATCAGTAAGGACTGACTAGGAGACAAAATGACATAGAGATTCTTCCAAGGATTCCCTTGGAAGTTAGACCAGCTGGGATCCCCAGAGGGAAGATGGTGGGATGCCTGTTAAGTTGGCAGTGTATTTAATCTGCTTTCATTGTTTTCAGACCATTTTATTCTCAAATGCTTTTGCACCAAATAAATAATACTTTGCTTTTGGAAGGGTATGTGGTCACTGGCTGTCACTGAACTCGCTGCCAGAGGAAGCAGAATTGAAGGCTGTGAACATACATCAGACCTGCTGAGGCAATCATGGCTGATGCACAGGAGACTGCACCTAAGGGCTCATCTAAGTTCAACAGTTCATCATGAGAGATGTGGCAAGTTGCGGTCTGAGACTTGAGTGGTGATTTACTCAGGAGACCAGAAGGGGTCAGAAGAACATTTAGCCCAGTAACTGTGACACCATCATTCATCTTCTAATGAAGCCTCCTGTGCTTAGGCCAACACTGCTATTTACCTAGACACCAAACCATTAGTAGAAATCACCCTGTGTCAAGCTACCCCCTCTTAATTCATCACTCCCATACACTAAGAGCTGGCCAATGAGACATGAAGGCACATCTGGTATGGCAGGAAGGGTTCGATCTGACAAGGCGCTCCTAACTACCAGTGAGAATTTGAGCCTTAATGGGAGAGCAGAATTTAAAAAAAAAAAAAAAAAGGTTGTTTACTAATCCAGAGCCTGAGAATGACCCCAGAGGCTGGTGGCTCAGTCCTCTCAAATGGGGCATGGGAGATCCAAGTTCAAAGCCCTGTTATCTGGCTAGTTAATTATGGAATGTGAAACAGCCTCAGCAAGAGAGATTGACATAATCAGTGGCAATGTTGGTTCTTGGAGAACTAGGCAGTGATATCTGCAGCTGTATGCATGTTACATACCACTCCCAGGGCCAGATTAAAACACAGGAACCTAGCCCCAGGGGAGAAACTTAAATTCTAGCTGTTCTGTTGCTCATGCTGGTGCAAGGGCTGGCCCTACTGGCAAGAAGGAGCAATGCTGGTGTCCCACTACCAACGCAGGTTTGACCCTACAGACGTCCATCATGAGTCAAAAGCTGAATGAGTGGTGTTGTGACCTGACACTAGGCAGTTGTAGCTCTGCTCAGGACCAAACCTGAGCAGGCAATGGGGCAGTCAGGGCTGCTTCTACTTACTGCCATGGGGGAGACTCCTGCTCCATGATCTCCAAGGGAGCCTTCCCAAACTCACCTAACTCTCAGCCACCCATGTCCACTCTTTTTGTCCACAGGACTCTGTCAATGATCCCCTTGGTAACTGCAATGTGTGTCCACATGAGGCAGCCAGCCAGCAGAGAGGTGATGTGGAGGGCTGGGGGCAAGAAGAGAGGGGCACGATGAGGTTTTGCCTAGTGTAGGATAAAAAGAGTCATGTATAGATACCATGCTAACTTGAAGTGAGAGGTTTCAGGGATGGATACATTCTGAAGAATGCCTGGGCATACCCATGGCATTAAGGACCCAACTTCTGGATTTTGAATAAATGGCAATTAGGTGCCCAAATCTCTTTGGGGATTTGGCTCTAGGGGACATCACTTAGTCTCTCAGTGCAGTTTAATTCTATTGGAGGGGGGGATACTATCACTAAAATATCAATGAAGTCAGTGTTAAATTGAGTGAGAGCTGATTCACTGGCAGATCCCCCCCCAAAAAACAGTTGTCAATGAAAAATCATCGAGTGGGTCTGTTTTCACCAGTGGTCTGTTAGAGATCGTTGCAGGGCTTGATACCATTCAACATTTCAGTGATCTGGAAGGAAGTCTAAAATCATTGTTCATTGAATTGTTGGTTCACACATAGATGGGTGGTGGAGTAAATAATGATGAGGAGAAATTTGGACTGCTTGGTAAGCTAGGCCATCAAAAATGCATTTTAATACAGCCAAAGGCAAAGTTAGCTACGTAGAGCAAAGACTAAGGCCATGAAAGGGTCTATTCTGATAACAGTGACCCTGAAAATGATTTAGAGATTTTTATAGACAAAGACCTGAGCATGGGCTCCCACTGCGACACAATGGTAAAAAGGGTAAATGTGATCCTCGGATACATTAAAAGGTGATGGTTAGCGTAAGTAAAGCAGTAGCTTTATTTCTCTATGATGTGAGTGAGACTGATACCAAAATGGTGTGTACAGTTTTGGTGTCTACATTGTAAAAAGTATGCACACAAAAATGATTCCTGGTTGGAGAGAATCCTTTACAGTAAGAAATTGAGGGTTTGCCTACACTTAGATAAAACATAGGTGACTGGGCCATGTCAGCTGGCTCAGACTCTTGGTCAATAACATTGCAGTGAAGATGTTCATGCTTTGACTGGTCATACAAGAAGTATTTTGGAGCTCTTGATCAGGCCATAATGCCAAGTAGGTCTTTTGAGGAAGAGGTTTTACTTTATGAGGAGAAGTGAGGAATTTGGGTTATTTTTTTCTGCTACCTGGTTATTAATTAGCATGGCATGTCATGAGGTTGCTGTTTCTGTTCTGACATATTGTATTTTCCAGTGGTGCCCCAGAGCATTCATAGCCGCACCACTTCTTGTTTTGTAAATTTAACTAACTAACTAAGGATGCTAAATAAAGTCCTCTGCAGATTGGGCCCTGCGTATAGCAGACACTATTTATTATTGCCTTGTGTTCTACCCCCGTTGTCAAAATTAGCTGGAGCATTCCTCCTTTCCATCCCTAAATTTTGTGTCTGGGAAGAGGGCGTTTTCTGTAGTATTCCCTTGATTTAGGGCCTGATTCGAAGCCTGTTAAATCACTAGCTATCTTTCCACTGACTAAATTATCTCTGGATCAAGCCGACAGTTGCTTCTCTTTGTCTAACAGTGGTTAAACTTGTTGACATTCAAGAAAGTGCAGGGCCTATTTGTCTGTTCACTCTGACTCTGAGCCAGGTGGATTGAGTGCAGATCTCCATTTTTGGGGCTTGGGGGATGTTCCAGCATTGACATTATGTTTACTTCTAATTACTTTGTAATAACTATTTCTAAGGACTGAATTCATGCACCTAGGGCTGGATGACAGACACCAGGGTATAAATGAAACTAATTAAATAAAATCATGTAATAAAAGACAGATTAAACTTGCTTTCCAGGAGGGTTTTCAGCCTCTCAGAGCTTCCTAGCTTCAAAACACAGCAAAAGAAATCACAGGCAGACCATATGCATTGTTGCAGCTCCTGTGAATGAATTGCTTGTATTACTGGAGAAGGTTTCTTAAAAAGAAGCCCTGAGAAAAACGATGCCTTGACTGGATGCAAGTCATCTGGTCTGATCAGTATGGTAAATTTTTAATAAGAAAATGAAGTGCTGAGTGATTTACTGCTGATCCCAAGGTAGGAGCTTGAGGAGGCTAAAGAACAAAGGTTTATGGTCCCTTTGGAGATTTGTTTCATCTGCACATCAGCCTACAATTAACGGCCATTTAACTGTTGTTCTCCTGCTGGACGTTGGTGGATTGATTCAGTAAATAAAAGTGACAGAGCAGTGTCCCATGGTGACATAATAGAAACTGGCTGCACCTGTTATTTGTGAATCATTGCTTGCCAGGGCATTGACCTTTTCTAGTCTGGCTAAAACTAATAAGAGAAATTATGGGGCTGATTGCTTAAATTTCATTATAAGAACTTGTATGACAGATAGTTTGTTTCTCTGGAATTCTTTTTGAGCCACTGCACCACATTAGTGACCCTCTCCATTCTCAACTAGTTCTTTCCACTAGATGGTAAATGAGCAGTTTGTCAATTCACTCTCCAAAAACAAAACTAATCATTACTTAAGCTAAATGCGGGCTGGGAGGCAATGATAACTACATCATGAACCATAAACGAGTCCTTCTATCCACATGCTTTTTTTGTTACTTGTAGAGGAAGAAAAGATCGGACTCCAGGGAGAAAACACAGCTGAACCGGTGTAGCACATCTGAGCATCTGTGCTTTGCATTCTGATCCAGTTAGAAAACAGCTGCCATCAGATAACTGATCATTTACAAATACTTAATGACAGATTTGTCCTCTGTTTTTGCTGCCAGAGAAAAGAGGGAAAGGGAGACCAGGCCAAGGGGGTTTATTTCTTCAGCCCTGCTGCGGATGTTGAGATTACTTAAGAGAGGCGTTAGTGGCCCGAATTTACTTCTGTGCTGTTATGCCTGAGTCTAGACTGGTTTTCCAATGATGTTGTAGCTGCTCCATTGAGAAGAGCAGCTCTCCTTCATTCTTTGTGCACCTGGGGTGTTCTCTAGAGATTTGACATTTTTTCCAGCCCAATTACTTCATAGGGTTTGCTGCTTTTGTGACTTTCTTTGCAGGATCATGCTCACAATTATTAGAAGGGTGGGGAATCATCTCCCGGATGTATTTACATACTGAACCTAGTATGATACATTTGTAACTTTCTAGGGTGGCCTTGGATTCATTCCCTTGCCACTCTCCAGTAAACCCCAGGAGAAAGCAGCTGGAGAGCCAGGATCCAGTCTGTACAGGACTCAGTGAAGACTGCTCAGTGTTCCCGTCCCACTGTAAACTGCCACTCAGCATAAGCATAACAATGAACTTTATTAACTACTAACTTAACAAACCTTATCCTAAGAAACTAAAAATGAATGTAAAGAAAACAGTAAAAAACCCAAGTGTTCCAAGGCTCAGGTGGAGTCATCCTTATCTCAGTTGCAGTGTTTAAGTCCTTGAGGCTTGAATGCAAACAGAAGCAATCTTGCCTGGCTGCAGGAATCTTCAGCTGCAATCCATGCAATCCTTTCTTTCTTCTCTTCAACCAGCACCACACAGCCTGTCCACTGGTCAACCAGCTCTCAGTCCCACAACAGAAAACTCCCCTGCAAAACAGTCCAAAGCAGGGAGAAAACATCCTGCAGTCTACCTCTGGCTCAGCTCCTCTCACTCAATCACCATGCATGGAGACTGCAGCTCTCTATTTGCCCCTCTCCAGGCCACTCCTCTCAGGCTTCTCTCAAGCATCTGATTCCAGCAACCCTAGAAAACTTGTGGAACATGCTCAAAATGCTATCACGCCCTATTACTAGAAAGTTCTGGTTTCTGGTCAGCTATAGCTCCCTAGCAGCATAGCCCATCCTGAACAAGTCTCTAAGAGATAGCCTGTTTTAGGCATATGGGTTACACATTGCAAAATATTATTTAGTAACCAAATGAGGAAACCGATCAGCCTCCCTTCATTGCTCTCACTCTGCAAAGTACAAAAGGACATAAAAAAAAAATAATGAGAGGAAAAAAAAGTTACCTACAAAAATGTGAATTTGTAAGTATCTTTTTGGGCTTGGTCTAATGAAATGTCAAACATCCTGAATGACCCAATTGGGTTTTGTTGAGGGAGCTTAGCATCTGGTGGAATCCAGTTTGTCAGATGAAATGCTGGTGTGGATTTATCTTAACCTCACTGGACAAAACCTTCCTTTGTTTTAACTCCACAGAAGACATCAGAGATACACCACTGGGGATGACCTTGACTCATTACATTTATCCTTACGGTGTGTTTTCACACACAACAGTAAAACGGATCTCACAATGCTGATGGGTCTCGAGCCAAGCCAGAATATATGAGCAGGAAGGCAGGCAAGCTCATACTGTATAGAATTTTTGCTGCATGAGTGAAGCAAAGGGAGAAAAGCAGTTCGGTATTAAGGCTTCATTGATTAAGTCTAACAAAATCGTGATGTACTCAGTGCCAGATGTTGGCTGGAGTAATTCACGTTGGCCTCCAACAATGCGAAAGCACAGGTGCAGGCTGGCTGCTACGCCAACCGCTGGAACAGGCCGAGAGTTCGGCAGGAGGCTGGGAATGCAGCATGAATGCTCTGCACCTCTGAGCCTCCCTCTGGGATGCAGCATGGGAGCTGAATAAAAATGTAACTGCTCAGTCACCAACTACCACAGCCCACTGCAGCAGGCAGAGCAGTGATTGTGTAGCTAAGAATCCTAAAATGAATGTATTGTGCTCAAATTGACTTTGAAGAGTTTGCTTCGTTCCATCAGACTTTCCTTTCCTCAAGGGAAAAAAAAAAAAACTGAGGAGGGAAAGTGAAGAACAAACAGCCTAAGAGAGTTTGCTGAGCTGCACATCAAAAAACTGACATGCAACAAACTAACAAGGAGTCCTTTGGCACTTAAAGACTAACAAATTTATTTATTACATGAGGTTTCATGCAAGAAAATCCCACTTCGTCAGACCCTTTGAAGAGTGAAGAACTCCTCCCATTCTGTAAGCTCCTCCATCTTCAAAGCGTCTGACGAAGTGGGGATTTTCTCCCATGAAAGCTCATGCAATAAATAAATTGTTAGTCTTTAAGTGCCACAGGATTCCTTGTTTGTTTGTTTTACTGAACTAGACTAACATGGCTGCCCCTTTGGATCTTTGCATGCCACATCACTGCTGCCTGGAGCAAAGCCCATGAGAAGGGCTGAGAGTCACAGTGGGTCTAGCAGATACAAAAGAAGAGCCACTATGGGTTGCTAGGGGGCCTGGAAATGAAGGGAACGTTTGGCTGACTGGCTCATGTCTTTGCCTCAGTGGACCTATCTGCTGGCTCCCTTGCTAGATTGGGAGGGAGGAACTTGACCTCTCAGCTGTCTTTTCTGTCACTCAGCTGGGGAAACCACATCTCTCACTGACTTCCATTGTTTCGCTCTCAGCATGGCTTCCACTGCCTCCTACGGTGGGGAGCGCATGGAGTGAAAGGCTGTGCACAGAGAAAGCAGGGCTGCATGACTGGAAGCTATGGAGTAGTTATACAACCAATGCCGATTATACTATTTTGATTGCAAAAGTGTCCAGGATCCCCAAACCAGATTAGAAGCGTGGCAACATCATGCATCATGGCAAAGCACATAGGCAAAGGGAAAGTTCAGCCCCATTGAGAATACAATCTAAATAGAAAAGACCAAAAAAAATGGTGTAAGAGGAAACTGAAACATAAAGAGGTGAAATGTCATTGATCCTAAGTCTATTGATTCCCAGTTGAGTGTCTCATCCACTTCATTGACCACAGTGTCTATAGTGGCCTCCTGCTACACATTGGGTGTAAATCATCAAATTCTAGACAGGCTCCATGCCTACAGGCCAACAAAAGCAGGAACTGGTCTCTCAGAAGTTCATTTGGACTAAGACAATTAGCAGTAACACATCAAACATCAATTCAGACATTTCTTGCTAACTTTATTTTTTCACTTTCAGCATGTGTATATGATAATCCCTTTGGTTCAAACCATCTGCTCCAGGGTACTTGGTCTGAATAATAGATTGTTCAAAAGCATTTCCATAAAACTAGATACCCGGTAAGTTATCCTCACTTGTGTCTGACAGCCATGTCTGTGACTTTCTCCAAAAGTTTTATTCTGTGTGCAAGACATAGTGTCTCTTGGGTGAGTCGAGGCTGGTGATCCTTAATTAAATTAATCAAAGCCGGGACAAAATCTGTGGGGAGTATTGGGAAAGACTTTAGGTTAATTAAACAGACACAGACAAGCAGTTTAAGCCCAAATGTACTTGTTGTGCTTAGGACTAATATGAAGGGCAATATTTTCATTCATCTCATTTAAAGGGCAATGAAAGCAGGCTTTGTGCAGCCCTTTGACCTGGTCCTCACTCAGGCATTGCTCTTGTTGATTTGTCTCAGTAAGGGCTTCAGGATTTAACGCCTTTAGAACTGAAAATGCCTTTGTTCTTTTTTCTCCACTTCTGTGTACGTATGTGTGTGTGAGAG
The DNA here is from genome assembly GCA_007922195.1 of Podocnemis expansa. Taxonomy (NCBI): domain Eukaryota; kingdom Metazoa; phylum Chordata; order Testudines; family Podocnemididae; genus Podocnemis; species Podocnemis expansa. The sequence goes on from ML682046.1 coordinate 9,171,806, forward strand.
AGGGAGAATGTGCAGCTCATAAAAGCCACTAATTTCGCTGGGTTTTAGCCAGGCACAGAAGCGGGAGATGCATGTTCTCCACCAGCTTCCATTGCAGGATTCTGCCAGCGTCACTCATCTGCTGCAATCCCAGATATCCTGAGCCTCTCTTATGCACACACTGCAAATGATGGGCTAAATTGTGGCTTCCCCCCTGGGCAACTTCACAGCCAGGATGATGAAAGGCTGAAAAAAGGTAAGGACTTCTGCCACATTATACCATCTGTATATGACCTCCACTCTCAAAATCACAGCCCTCATGCTTGAGCCTGTTCCTTCTAAAAAATGAAGAGGAGGAGACAGGGCTGTACCCCCCTGGGGGAGTACGTGGTTTCCTTTTTAACAGCATAACAATTGACACTTCCCTACCAGGGAAGTTTGGAAAGTGTTGTGAAAATGTTTTATATCTGTCTAAATAAAAACAATTGTATGCACTGTTGAGCTGAAGCAGGGCTCTGTGGAAACTCAAAAACTTGTCTCTTTTACCAAGAGAAGCTGGTCCACTACATGATACTACCTCAACCACCTGGCTTCCACATGTAAATAGCTAATAGAAAATGGGCCACTAGATGGCACCAGGACATGGACCACTGTTCTTAGCTATTGAAAAGGCTAGCGGCAGATCAACAGCTTTGGGAGAACAGTCCACCATGCCCAGTTTAGTTTGTAGCTCTTACTTGAGGGCCCTGTTTGCCCTTTAACGCACAGAGACAAAAGAAAACACAGAACAATAAGTGTAATTATCAGACTTCTTACTAACTTGGTCGTGGAGGAATCTCTGACAGCTTCGTGGTCAGATTCCCCCACAGTCCTGGCAGCTGCAGGGTCTGCTCAGCCTCGCCTAGTCTTCTGTTACAGCTACAGAGAACATACTCCCAGTGCTCTCCTTGTCCAGGTAGCCTTGGAGAACTGGGGCCCTCTATTATATCCCTACAGGCTTGTAATCAGACTCAGTCATTTGACAGTCACTTATATGGGTTGGTTGATTCTCAAAAAACAAAAAAAACAAAACAAAAAAAAAACAAGGAGTCGTGTGGCACTTTAAGACTAACAGATTTATTTTTCACATGATCTTTCGTGGGAGAAAATCCCACTTCGTCAGATGCTTCGAAGATGGGGGAACTTACAGAATGGAGTGAAAAGAAATGCAAGGGGGTGTAAAACATAGGATCAGGTCATACAGGAACAGCAAATCAGAGCAGTTATTAGGCTCAAACCCTGGGAAGCCTGAAGTGAAATTACCTTTTATAATGGGAAAAAAACCCATAGTCTCATTTAAGTCCTGCTTTCACACAATTTAGCTTGCATATTAATTTGAGTTGGGCTGATTTCCAACACCTGTCTGTTCTCCACAAGAGGGCTGCCTGATCCTGCCAGACCCAGCTGATACACGGACCAGTAATGCTGGCTGGCGTAGTGGAAGCAAATGACTTCCTTTGTGGAAATCCTTATGCCAACTCTTAGGGTGGGCAATGGGCCTCCCCAAGGATGGGGCATTGCCGCCAGACACATTACTAGTGATGGACTCTCTAGCCCTACAGACAGTTAGGTGCTGTAGACAACTACCCCCAAGAAGCTGGGGTGAAATGCAAATTCCCCTGTCCAGCATGACTTGCAACAAGACTTAAACATAAGGGTCTGCAAGAGAAAGGCAATTGAGGTAATTCATTTTGGCATCTAGACACTGAAGGGTGGTCTCCACATTTTTACAAGGCTCCAGTTTTCTCCACTTTAATTTTCCTATGCAATCTTTCCAGGCTTTTTTCCTCCATCTGATGTTTTGTACCTTGTAGATGCCTCTGTCTTCCCTTGAATGCTTTTTGTCTGCTCATATTCTTCCAAATTTGCCTCTTCTACTTCCAGCATATTTATTGCTAGTCAGCGTGAGCAACCCTTGGGTATAAATTAATTTATATTTGAATACTTTCAATTTCCACTCTAATTCACATGCTTTAGTTAAGTTCTTGATGTCAAAAGAGTCACTTTAGGTTGGTATTAATGTCTGAGGAGATTGGTATTACAATCTGGAGATTTTTTTTTCCCTAATGGTTCAAACAGGGCCTACAGTTGTTAATAGCTTAGAGGACTATTGTTCCACTCTGAGTTCTCATTGGCTTTTCAGAGCTGGGCTAAAAATAATCTTTTTATTTTCCCCCTCCTGAGACTGTTTCTTCACCTCTAAACACAGCTTTATCAGACTCCATTTGGGTACCTGTCTCATTTGGCTTTGCTATGAACCAGCTGTGAGGCTTATTTTTATTTGCACATCTATGTTGGGAGGGGCTTTTATTCACATGCTTTTATGTGCCAGTGAGATCATTTGAACATAAACCAGAATATTCATTTTTGTGCAGTTACTTATATTAACAAAGCATCTAGAGGTCATCACTGAGATCAAGGCTGCATTGTGCTAGTTGCAGTCTATATACATGCCCCAAAGAATTCAGTCTAAACATCGCTAAACAGATGAGCACAAAATGCTCACCGAATCATTCACAGAATCATGGAAACTGGAAGGGACAGTGAGAGGTCGTTGAGTCCAGTCCCCTGCACTCATGGCAGGACCAAATACCATCTTAAACCATTCTATAGATATGTGAAATTGCTGAGAGGGAATGTGACACGACAGGAAGTCAGATTAAATGATCTGGTGGCCTGTTCTGGCCTTCATCACTAAAACAATTGTATGTCAAGTCTGCCAAAGAGATACCGTCTGTTTTCCATCAGTCAGATGAAGCAACCAATTTACTTTTGAAGCTCAGGTCTATATATACAGGCAAATACGGAATAAAAACACGGTGCCTACTGTCTTTGATGGGATGGATGCATAGTGCCTGATCCCTAACTTGTTCCAGACACTCATCCTGCCATGGCTACATCATTTTTAAAACAGTATTTTGATAAGAGAAAGCACATGTATATCTGCCTCAGTGGGAAATCACAGCCCAGTTCAAGTATGGACATAGCTATACACTATTTTTTGTGCAAGAGGACAGGAAACATTATAAAATGTCCTAACATTTCTGCTCTGTTTATTTTTGCTGTCTCATCCAAACTTCCCTACAGATTCTAGACTCTGAGGCTCGAAGGGACAAATATGATCATCAAGTCTGACCTCCTCCCCAATGATGGCCACTGAACCTTATCCACCCACTCCTGTAATAAACCTCTAACTTATGAGTGAGTTAGTAAAGCCCTCAAGTCATGGCTAAAAGACTTTAAGGTATAGATAATCCATCAATAAGGGAGTTGTGCCTGATGCTACAGAGGAAGTTGAAAGGCCCACAAGAGCCTGTGCAAACTTGTCCTTGGGATAATTCCTTTCTGACCCCCAAATAAGGTGATCAGTTAAACTCTGAGCCTTTATACAAAGCTTGTTTGCCAGGCACCCAAGAAAGAATTCTCTCTAATAACTCACTCCATTGTATGTTCCCTCACAGGCCATTGGCATATCTATCCTCAGTAGTCAAAGGTCAGTCAATTGTCAAGCAAAGCTGTTCATTCATACCATCCTCTCCATAAATTTATCAAGCTGAGTTGTGAAACATGCTATTTTTTTTTGTCCCCATTGCTCACCTTGGAAGGTTATTCCAGAATTTCACTCCTTTGATGTCTCATTCCTAAATTTCCTGATGGCTAGCTAATATTTGTTCACTCTTGTGTCCACATTGGATGCTGACTTTAAATAATTTGTTTCCCTCCCTGATACTTATGTTTCTGATGTGCTTATAGAGAGAAATCATATCTCTCCTCAATGTTTTTTGTTGGGCTATTAACAAGCCAAGCTCTTTGAGTGTCCTCTCCTAAGGCAGGATTCCCATTCCACAGATCATCCTTAGTAGTCCTTCTCTGCACCTCTTCCAGTTTGAATTCATTTCTAAAGATGAAGGGCCAGAACTGTATGCAATATTTCAGATGAGGTTTCACCAGTGCCTTGTCTAATAGTACGAATACTTCCCTATCTCTACTGGAAATACATTGCCTGATGCATCCTAGGGCTGCAATAGCTTTTTTTTCACATTCACATCATATTAATGCTCATCACCCTGAATCAACCAATATGCCCAGATCCTTCTCCTCCTCCATCATTTCCAATTAATGTATCCCCAGCTTTATAGCAAAAATGCTTGTTATCTGTCCCTAAATATATGACTGTGCACTTTCAAAAATTAAATTTCATCCTATTCCTATTACTCTAGTTTACAAGATCATTCAGATCTTCCTGTATGATAATCAAATCCTTCTCTGTATTGGCAACATCTCCTAACTTTGTATTACCCATAAACTTTGTTAGCATATTTTCACTATTTATATCAAGGTCAGTAATAAAAATATTAAATGAAATCAGCACCAAGATGGATCCTTGAAGTACTCCACTATTAATCTCCCTTCAGCCTGACAGTTCACCTTGCACTATGACCTGTTGTATTCTCCATTTTATCCAGTTCTTTATCCACCTTTCAGTTTTCATATTACCTGAATCCAACGGGGCAGCTGTGTTAGTCTAGTTCAGTAAAACAAACAAACAAGGACTCCTGTGACACTTAAAGACTAACTAACATATTTATTGCATGACCTTTCATGGTAGAAGACCCCACTTCATCAGATGGATTTTCTCCCATGAGAGCTCATGCAATATGTGTTAGTTTTTAATTGCCGCAGGACTCTTTGTTTGTTTGTTTGATATTATCTGCTTTCACTTCCTCTACCAATGGCTCTAATTCCTCCATTTTGTTACCCAAATTTCTCACATTGGTGTGGAAGATGGAAGAGGAAGGGGCTCAGACCTAGTTCAGGCCTGCAGGGATCTAGAAGCAGGATCTAGCCAAAAGGGGCCTTTAACTGTTCTCCACAGAAACCCTAGCTTAGCAAGAGACGGCTGGCCACATGAAGATGCTTAAGCAAATAGCAATTAAGGACACATCTTCCTATAAGTTCCCTGTTCTGAAGAAGGATGGCCTCTTGTGTACTGGCCACAGGAGGGTGCTTACGCAACAAGCAGCTAAGTACATGCCTATCCATAAACCAAGCTGAATTCCATAGTGTAAATCATAGTAAAACCTGGGTTGAGCAAGCAGCCCATTAAGTTAGGACTAGGGAGAGGGTGACAAGTAGCTAGGCTTATGCTACATGGAAAAACTGGAGGAATGACTCTACGATCCTGATGCACAAGTATGGCCACAAGTTTCCAGGCTTCCACGCAAAAGAGATTAATATAATAAATAATATTAGAGGCAGACTTAATTATACCACAAAGGCCCAAACACAGCGTGGCGTATAAATAGTCATAAATAACAATACTCAGGACTCACTTTTTCTGTCTTGAGAGACAAAGGGGTACAGATTGTCTAGTTGCTGTGATCAAATAAATTGCTCTGTACAACTGCACCACTTCTGTCTTTCATCATTTGACCTTGCAACAATTGTTATACTAACATTTTATTTTTTTGTTTGGCTTCACTGCTTTGGCCCAGTCATTCTGACCTGATTGACCCAGTCCTTCTACTGCCAATATAACCTTTTAGGCTGGTACCTAAATTATCCTTCTTTTCAAGCTCCATTCTGCTCTTCCAGGTTCTTGAAGTCACATGCTTCCAATGGCCACTTTCTTCACTCAGCATTCTCCCTGCAGAGGTCATCAGTCCTACTTCCATCTGCAGGAATTGGTTTCTCCCTCATGTCTCCTCATTGCTTTGCTCCATCAGCTGCTCAAATCTTCTTCTTAACTGAACTAGAGTTTCCACCTGCATCTCCAAACCTTGAATCTTTTCTTTCATCACCTCTGTGAGACAGCACTTCACACATACAAAACTCCTTTGAGGTATGCTCTCCGGAATCATGTGCCTGCCGCAGCTCCCACATCCAATTATTTTCATTGTCTCTTCCACTGCTTGAATGACTCCCTCTGTATCTGTCATATCCTTCTCCTCTCTTCCTGTCCCTTTGAGACACAAAGCCAGAAAAAACTCCACCAAAGCACACCCCCAATGAGCACCACAACAATACCAGAACACTACACACTGCCTCCCCAAACTCCTCTTATAAACCTGTACTGAAACTCCCCTCTTTTCAGCTTTGCTGCTTCCTGTGCTGCTGTAGCTGAAAGCCCCTATGATTTGTACAGGTCTTATGTTTGTTTCTAAAGCTTAAGTTAACTGATCAGGCAACAGAACCAATATGATCAAGGTCACTAGTCATCTGGCATAAACAGAAAATCAGAATTAGTGAAAATTAATGATGAAATAGCAGAATTTCCCATAGGATGCACATTCTGATTTCCATTCAGGCCTTAACTAAAAGGGGAAGCAATGCTGAATCTTTAATAAGCATACAATTTCTTGCATGTGTCTGTTAGACACTGGAGTTAAATGCATGTAGCATATGACATTTAATTCAGTATTGTTTCTTAAATGCATTGAGTACTTAGAAAATGAGGTATACATTCAGAACAGTATTTATGCATGTTTGCGATTTAAGCATGTGAATAGCCCTGTTTACCTCAAACCGATTATTAATCTGCTTCAACCAGGTGCTTCAGTGTCCAGTTGACTCTGGTCCTTAATAGGCATGTGTAGCACTGCTCTCTACTGGATACATTCAGATACGCTCAATATTGTGACATAGCACCTGAATTTGTAAAAGAAATTCTCCTTTCATGTACGAGATAGGGATGGATCAGTGTTGATGAAGCAGAAAGTTTTGAGTTCTGTCTTTGCTATTACCATAGAATTCTAATTGGTTGTGGTGTGCTGTACAGGAATAGCATAAAGGCTTATAGATTTGATACATTTATTGTTATTATTCAGAGTCAAGCCTCATCAGTACTTGGATTCAAGATCTCATTCTGCCACTTTTCACCATCCCTTAAATTATATTTAAACCAAAAAGCAACCCCAAGCTATTCCTTCCACTGTTCATTTTCACAGTTGAAGGCAATTGCTTTAAAAAAAAAATTATAGGGAAAAAGGATGCATTCCCAACCACTGCCTAAAACCATCTGCAAATAAATTTATTTTTTAAGAGAACAAAGCTGGCATCTCCTGCAACCAGCTATGCCTTCTCTCCCTGCCCCTCCCCCTCCCATGTTTTTTTTTTTCATATTTTAAATAAAAAATAAGGACACAGACAAGTAGTGCTTAACACATTTCTTCAAAGATTGCATAAATCCAGGAATGTTTATATGCTAATCAAACCAAAATAAATGTGATTAGCAGGTGGAGAGTCCAACATGGCTGTCTTCTTTCCCATCAACCCATGATAATGGTGCTGACGGTATACTGAAGAGATGAATATTGTATAAGCCAGGAAAGGTTATAGCACATGACAGACTTAGATAATAGTAAACCCTGAGAAACCATAACCTGCCTATTACATATTTATTATGCATTGCAAATTGTAAATATTAAAAAAAGATCTCCCACAAATATATGGTGAGGGTAAATTCTTAATTAAATTATTCATGATATACAAAAAGCAGCCTAACTCAACAAATATGATGAAGGTTAATTCATGCGAATGAATATAAAAGAGACCCTAGACATGACGAGTAATGTACTGTGTCCTTCCCCCAGTTGATCTCAGAATGAAATTAATGAAACCTTGATTTTGTGGTTAAGAGCTATCCCCAGCTGTGAGTAACAGAAGACCTGATGGGATGTGCAGGGCAAAAGCCAGACACCTTGTTTCCTTCCACTTCTCAAAGGCTTTCCCAGCAGAGTGCTTGCAGAGACTAAATAAATAAATAAAATCTGTTCAGTGTTTTGGTTTAAAAAATTCTACATGTTTACTTTACACTTCTTTCGAGGTTTGCTTTATATAATTCCTAGTGCAAGAGGTCAAAGGCAGGTTAGAAAGATGTATGACATATAATCAAAGGGGATAATAAGACATTCAAGATGAGGTAAACAAATAGAGTGACATCAAGAGCCTAAAATTTGTTGGTAGCACTATCTACTGGACAGGCACCTCGTGCTGGTGTTTTGGGGGAATAGCTCAAATCACCACTCCCACCTGGGTCCTGTGCTCTTATCATTTTCTCAACATGCAGAGGTAGACCTTCTCAGCACTGTCCAGACCCTCCTCACCTTCCTCTGGCCTTAGCCCTCCAGCCAAGCCATACCCATGCCCACCCCCCCATGAGATTCAACAGGCCCAGGTCTGCCTCTCGCTTTAGTGGACACTACAGTCCATCACCAAGTTGCTGGTGCTCTGGGAAAGGCAGGGAGGGATTCAGGACCATCCACTGCTTCTGGCCCAGGCACCCTATGTGCAGGGACATGCAATGCTTCTTCCCCTAACTCTGTGCCAGTCTTCTCTGAGCCACTTCCCTACAGCCCCAGGTAATTCTGTCATCCTTTTATCTGGCCTTGATTCCAGTCGGTCCTGGCAGCCAGCTGCTGCTCTGTCCAGATTTCTGACCTTCTGATGGCCTTCTGGGCTCCTGAGAGGTACTACCCTGTGCTGCCAGACAGCTCGCTTTTATATGGGGTCCCTGGGATTTTGTTGCCTCTCCTGCATCACTTTCCAAGGAGTTGCCACTCCCAGAACATCTCCCTAGCTAGTACATGGCAGACACCCCATCGCAGGGGGCATAGGGGATTTGCTTCTCTTTCAAGGAGTTCTAGTGTTCTTATTTATAATCATCATAGATCACAGTGCACCCTGTCTCCATTGTCACCTTCTTTCCTCTCATAATTGCATCAGTCTCCTGCATGAGGCGTGAAAATGGGTAGAGAGCTGATTGTAGTCATTAACGATTCCCAAGGACTCTTTGCTGTCTCAGGGAAGTCAATCCATGTGTCCTGGACAACTTCAAAATGATGTATTTACATTCAGTCTGTAGCCTTTGAGTTAGTTTAGGGTGCAAATGCACTTGTCACAAATAGCAGGTTCTTCATTCAGGCAGCTACTTAGAGTTAATTAAGGAGATGAGACTGGTGAAGCGCACATAGGGACTTCATAAGGTCTAGTTAGTACAGTCAAGTGTAATTGAAATCATAAGAAAAGTATAGTAAAACAATCTTCTGGATCTTGCATACTTACTGTCATAAGCTGGTGCAAAATAAAGCAATTCTACTATGTTAATGCAATTACAACCTTATAGAGGTCATTAGAAAAAAGATGGAAGATATCATCAGTGGAACACACCACAACAAGAGATAACGTTTTTGGCTGTTACCTATTGTTTCTTTACCAGCTTCCCAGTTTTGAAAATTCATGTCTCACATTTCATATCCCTTTGTTTACCCATTGACAGCCCCGTGACCCTATTGTGTTAGGTCTCAGTCTCTTATCTGATTGTGGATGAAAACCCTCTGAGACAGTACTTAGTGAATCTTCCTTTGTTTCCAATATGTTATTGAAGTTAACCTTATGGTTACACCCAATAAAAATCTCTTCAAAATTTTCACCACAGCTATTCTTTTGATGATAACTTATTTTTCAGAAAACTCTTATTGCTAAATCTTATAACCTTAGATCACCTATTTGCAACATTGCTTAATGATCAAGAATGGTAGTAGGCCAAATAACCTCAGCTTGTTGCCAAGCTGAAGATACTTATGCAAATTCTTATGTTTCCCTATTTGTACAATGTAGTATGTTGGGTTATCTTAGTCATAGATGGTGGGTTGCTATAGTAACACATGTAGGTAAAACTAATCTAATTCGTCCTTAGTTTTTTCCTAATAAAGCCAAACACTTTTGGGCTCCTATTTATGTCACTGTGTCTAACATCTTTTTTGGATTTAAGGACCTTACATAACACATAACAGTTTTGATAACTTCTATTTTACTAACTTAACACATTTTGCTATGTCTTAGCATATAAGATATAACCTAGCCTTACTCCCTGTAATCAGGGCAGCAGTTATGGGTCAATATATCATGCCTAAATGACATTCATCTGAAAGCATTATATCTTTTTGTTCTTTGTTTTAAACTAAAGCAGAGCATTGCTGTGTCATATTAAACAGTTAATGGGTTTCACTGCAGAAGTGGTGGAGGCAGGACTCTATGTATATTGCAATCTCCCTAAAGAAAAAGTTGGTAGGTTTCTTGTAGCAACCAAAGGGTTTAGAGTCAAAAGCACAGCTTGGAAAACAAGGGGATGCCCATTTCTAGTCCCGCTTCTGCAAATGACTTGCCTTAGTAACTCTTTGCTATTGTAGAATACTTCACACGTAGTTATTTAGTATTAATATCCATTTCCTGAAACTTGATAACTTGGGGCAACAATCCCTGGTTACAGCGAGAGGTGATGAGGCACTCAGTTCTCTTCACATTTGCAGCGGATTTCCTTAAGTTAACTGATGTTGCACATGTAAACAGTGGCATCCTGCCATCCTGGCTGTTCTGTCTGCCCAGGAGTCCTCTACCAAATGGTGTAAATTCACCGGAGGTAGATCTTATTTTAAGAACCATGAACATGGAGTTGTGTGCACCTGACTTACAGCTTGTTCACACTCAGAAGTAAGTGCAAAGTAACCTTTCAAAGTACAGAGCTAAACTGAGCACAGGCACTCTCAGTGTGTTGTTAGATTGTCCAGATAGAGAATTAGTACAGAGAAGCTTGTGTGTACTTTTCCAGTTCCCATATACCTTTTAGAGATGGGGCAAAAAGGTCTGCATACAGTATTCAGTGGTATCACAGATGGGCCCCTTGGACACTCCTATCTATCGTGACACTCAGGCAAAATGGACAATGTGGCAAATGTTACATAACACCGCAGATTACACAATATTTACATTGTTCCCAGTTCCAAAAGATCATTTACCACAGACACCTTAGATCTCATACCAAAGACAAGACCTCTAACCTATCTTGCAATAAACTAACTAAAAGTCTGTTAAGCAGGAAAAAGGAGTAAGAGCTGTTTATGGTTAAATAAACTGTGCATGCTCGCACACACACAGAATTGAGTTTAAGTTTGTGATGCAAAAGATAACAGTTTTGGTAATCTGTCAGCTGACTCAGCTCCAAGTGTCTTTCAAAAATAACTCATTCCAAAATGCATTGGGATTTCTTTGCTGATGGTTAGGAATCCTTACCCTTCTCAATCTATACAGTATAAAGTGATTCAGTTTCTTCTCTTCAGGCACTTTTATCTCCTGTGGTCTCTAGAGTCTAAGATGATGGGATGGGTTCATGCATAGGTCTATCCTTCCTGGAGGGAGTTAGAGAAGCAGTAAACAGGGCCTCTGTCATTTAATGCTACACAACTCAGTAAATGAACCATCTTATAAACAGGACTTTTACCTTAATTAAGGTTTCTTTTCCCATTTGATGAGTTACACCATCCAGAGGTTTACAATGCAAACACTGTAGAGGTTTTCAGTGAGCTGTAGAGGTTTTCAGTGAGTTGAATACATGCAGCAGCTCCAAAGCATTTCATAAAGTCTAAACCAGGGGTGGCCAAACTTATGGAACTCAAGAGCCACACAAGTTGATTATTAAACCTTTGAGAGCTGCACTGAGGCATATAACCACATACTTTTACCTCCTCCAAAATTACTAAAATTCATTGCACACTTTAATTTTATTGTGAAAACTGGGCAAATAATGATCCTACTGATGTCAGATTCTAATAATTACTTAAGGTTACCATGAAAACTAGGCCTATAGAGTAAAACCTTAGCTGTCGTTGGATATAGAACACTGCAGGCTAGTGGTGAGTTCTTAAAAATCTGGGCAGTAACTTTTCAATGCAGTAAGTAAAAGTTCTCTCAGGTGCTGATCTCTAAGTATTGCACAATATTTTGATTTAACAAATTTCATTGTGGTTATGCAATGCTTCACAACAGCAATTTGTGCCAAAAATTGAAAGCAATCTACATTCAGTTTTAAACTTTTCTCCTTTGCATTTTTGTTTCTTATTATTCCATGTCATGTTTAGGACTTGTAAAACACAATTATATTTTAACAAAGAGTAAATTGCATTAGGGCCTATGAGAAAATCTAAATATGCTGCAGCTTCCCCAGCCATGCTGTCCTTTCCCCCTCCCCATCTCTTACCATGCCGCCGCTTCACTGCTCTTTCTTACCATGCTGCTGTTTCTCTGCTGTCCCCAACCATGCTGCACTTCTTCCCCCCATCCCTGACCATGCTGCCTCTTCTCTGTCAGTTCTGGCCATGCCATGCTTTTCCCATGCCTGTGACTATTCTGAGCTTCTCTGCCGTCTCCAACCATGCTGCCGCTGGCTCCAACCATGCCACCGCTTCTCTGCTATCCCTGACCATGCTGAACTTCTCCCCTGTCTCTGACCATGCCACGCCTCCCCGCAGTCCCCAACCATGCCGCACTTTCCCCACATCTCTGACTATGCCACCACTTCTCTGCTGTCACCAACCATGCCACACTTCTCCCCCGTCTCTCTGAACATACTGCCCTTCCCTGTCATGCTCTTCCATGAGCCACACTTTTTCTTTCAAGAGCCACAGGTGACTCATGAGCCACAGTTTGGCCACGCCTGGTCTAAACTCTAAACCCACACTTATCAATGCAACATCTATTATCTGTTTTGATAACGCTAACATGCAGGGAAGCCAGAGAAGTTTCAGCTATCCAACTGTAAGTGTTCAGTGATGCCTGGAGAATTGGGATGAGCTGGTACCTGGTCTGCTAACATTGTAGTGAAAAGGACAGGGAGACTTGAGCCCAGAAGCTTGAGAACCAGTTCTACTTTGATGCAAAAGAAAAGAAAAGAAAAGACCCATTCTGTTCCTGTGTCCTTATTTCTACTTCTTCTTTTTTTTTTTATAATTTAATCTGAGGCCATGTCAGAGCATAACTTTTCTTTACTTTGAGACCTGGTTAGCTAATCAATCATCTCTCTCAGCTGCCACAGCCGAGACCAGCACAGGGATCTGAGCAGGACCATCTTCAGTATATGGCAGAGGAAGATACTGGCCAAGGTGTTCTCTGTTATGTGTCCTTGTTTAACACTTGGGTCAATTTTCCAACATCTGTGCTATATTCTCCATCCCTGATGCTCTTCCAAAAGATCTGCTCAAAGAATTATTTGGAGGGAGGTTCTCTAGCCTGTGTTCTCCAGGAGGCTTGATTAGTTGATCACAATGGACAGTTCTGGCCTTGATATCTATGAATTTTGGAACTTGCTCCCTCATTTACCTGCTAACATTGTAGCACTCCAAATACCATGTCCCCCCCTATTTACTCTGGCTACTGAGAAGACTGATGTTACTGTACATAGGGCAATCCTCTTGTTTAGACTGAGATTCTTAATTTAGAGGACCAATGCTCAGGGTGCTGTTGGGAATCTGCTGTTGTATGTTAAAAATTGGAATAAATAGTAACAAATAAAGCATTGTGTACATCTGCAGTCTGATGCCATTGCCATGATCCCAAGAGAGGTCAATGTGCAGAATCTAGGACCTGGTTTCTCAGAGTTGCTGTGAAATGCTGTCCTACCCACTTAGACTTCTCTGAGGGCCTATCTTCATTGATGGTGGCAACTTCACCACCATCAGTTTGAGTTTACTGATTGACTGATTGGGTCTATGAAGACCTGGTTAGCCAATCAGGAAGTTCAGTCCCTGAACACCACCCTGGCAACTGGGTGTTGCTGAGTTGAATGGAGGACCCTTCCCTTTGGCTCAGCATAGTGAATGTAACAGGGTTAGGGAAGCCAAACACAGACAAGGAAGTTGTATTAGGTAACTTACACATCTCAGTTTAATTGCTGCCAAAAAGGGCAGGCAGTGTAAATCTGCTCTGAGTCCTCAAAACTCCAGATGGAGGGAGCTGTGGATGCACAGCTTCAGTGAAAATCAGACCCTGAGAGCTTTTCTACACAGGGGAAAAGTCCAGACTTGCTAGTCAACAACTCAGTGTCAGAGTCAGGATTAGCACTCATGAGCCATGCGCTTTGATCCACTGCATTCATAGTGCTTCTTTCCACCAGGAAAATACCCCTGCTCCCACATAAAGATCTTGAGATCTTCAATGAGCACAAGTGGTCAGGAGCCTTCATCTCTCACTTGAAGAATAAACCCTTCCAGTGGAAGAGAATCCCCAACAAGCTAGGAAAGGGAAGATTGCCACCTGCTGGATTATCAGCACCTTTTCCTACAGCACTGTCTGCAGAAGCTTTGTTGTGATTTAACTGATGCACTCTCAGGCTGCTGTGCAATAGCTGCAGGCTCTGAAACACCCCCCTCTAGAGTACAGGATTTTGGAAAACTGAGTTGCCATACCCTTCCCCAGTACTAAAAAATAAAAAGAAACAAAACACACACACACACACACACATACACACACACACACACACACATTTGCAATCTCCATTTGGACCAGAAACGCAGTCTTATTTAATTAAGTTGTAAAGGTTTTCCTGGTAAATAATCACTTTATCATAGTTTCAGAAAATTATCTGTTGAGAGTCGGATGTAAATCATGGAATTTATTATACTTCCTGCCTAGTGTCAGTCTCATCGCATTTCGAACCTCTGGATTCTTATAAGTAATTGATATGTCTTTCTCTTCTCTCCGTCTGTCTGTCTGTTGCTATCTTTTGGGGAAAGCAGTGTCATCACTCTGACTAACAGTCTCAGCTGTGGGGATGTCATTAGAATTAAAAATACTGATGGAAGAAATGAACAGAAATAAACAACGAGCAATTTACAGCCTAAAAACAGTGACAGAAGGTGCAGAATAATGGAATATGGAAAAAAATACAATGATGACTAGTTGACAGATTGTTGTCATTCAACTCTCCGGGGCTTTGTCACAACCTTCCAGTAGAGATGCAATATTGAACATCTGGTAGACAACTAGTGCGGAACCTCAAGGCTGTTTAATAGAGGCAATAGTATCAGAGAGGCTTGGGGCATAAAGCTCCCCCACCCACCAGCCTGCTCCAATCAACTTCTCTTTTTATGTGTCCCCTTTAAAGTGGTTTGTCCCTTTGGGCAGCCCCTTTCCTTCTCAGATTAAGATAAAGTCATGTTGCATTTGCTTAGAGCACATAGATGGCTTTGGCTTTATTTTACTGAGGCAAGAAATACTTAGGGACAGTGTGTATACATTAGAGTCAGTCAGAGAAGTCTGTAGTGGAGAAGACACAGTAAGGTTAAATCTCACTATTCTATAGGTCATATCATCTATCTCTGTGTGTGAAATACAGTTACATCCTCTTCATTTGTCGGGATACTCAGGAATCACATACCACTTAGTGAGATTTTTGAAAGAGGTTAGAAGTTCACCCATCTGGATCAAAATTCAGGAGCAAGGTCTTAGATTGTTAACCACTTCAGGACCGGTACAATGGGGCAGAGTTTCCTTCCCTTTCCACAGGTGTAGCTCAGGGTAAGTCCAATGAAATCAGAAAAGTCCAACTGGAGTAGAAGGGGTGTACATGAAGGAGAATCAGGCCATAGGGGTCCCATTTTAAAAAATAACTGACTAATAATTAGGGGCTCAGTGGTTTCTGGGCACCCCAATGGAGACCACTGGAAAAGTCTAATTTTTAGAACATCTCAGTACTCAGTCTCTGAAAATTAAGCCCCTAATGAGCATCACAAATTGGGCATCTAAAACTCTTGACACTTACAATTAAACCATTTTATAAAATGTGAGGGAACTCCTACGTATCTGGGCACTCAGGAAAGAAAAAACTAACTGAGTGAAGAAACTAATAGCTGATGCAACACTCAAAAAAGAAAATATACACTTGCTTAGTATCAGAAACTCCTTAGCAGTGTGGCCTTTTGGGCACAGAACTGGATTTAGACTAGGAGATTGGAATTTTCCTCCTAGTTTTATTAATGGCTTGCTAGCTGACTTCTGGCAAGATGCCTTACAGACCATGCCTCAGTTTTCCCACTTGCAAAATGGGGATAATTACACCATCCTCCTTGATAAAAATACTTTGAGATCTATTGATGAAAAATGCTATATAAGTGAAAAACATCACTAGTAAAAGTGAATTGTGGGATGAAAGTTACTCATGGTACTAAAGGTGGGTTTACACTTAAAGGTTTTATCACCATAACTGGCAGTTAGGGGTTGTTATTTCTTGCCAAAATAGTTACACTGGGAAAAATCTATAGTGGAGATGTTGTTAATACCAGTATAAAGGTGCTTTGTAATAGTATAGCTTGTTTCTGTTCCTGAACCGGTATGAGCAGCTTTATATTAATATAATTGCTTTCAAATTGGGTGCAGGAGGTGGAAATTTGCTGCTCTAACTCCACTGACATGGTTAACCATTAAATGTAGACAAGCCCTAAAGCTCTGGGTCTGTCATTCAACAGATCTGGGTCCCAAGATTAACATCACCACCACCCTGTACGGAAAACCTACTGATCGGTAAAGTTACCTACATCCTTCGAGCTTCCATCCTAAACATACCACACGATCCATTGTCTACAGCCAAGCCCTTAGATATAACCACATCTGCTCTGCTCCCTCAGACAGAGACAGACATCTTGAGGATCTCTATCAAGCATTCTTGAAACTACAGTACCCACCTGGGGAAGTAAGAAAACAAATTGGCAGAGCTAGACGGGTTCCCTGAAGTCATCTACTACAGGAGAGACCCAAGAAAGAAAGCAACAGAACACCACTAGTCACCACATACAATCCTCAAGTCAGACCTCTGCAAAAGATCATTAAGGTCCTACAGCCTATTCTAAAAGATGATCCCTCTCTCTCTCAAGCCTTGGGAGACAGACCTCTCCTTGCCTACAGACAGCCACCCAATCTTAAACAGATACTCACCAGCAACTACAGATCTAACAAAAGAAGCATTAAAGCAGGCACACACCCCTGCAACAAACCACGCTGCCAAGTCTGCCCACATATCTGCACAACAGATACCATCATAGGTCCTAATCAAGCCTGCTACTCCATCAAAGGCTCATTTACCTGCTCATCTACTAATGTGGTCTATGCCATCATGTGCAAGAAATGCCCCAACACCTTATGCATTGGACAAACAGGACGATCGCTGTGTAAAAGCTTGAATGAACACAGAGCTGATATCAGAAATCACAAAACAAAGAAACCAGTTGCTGAGCACGTCCATCTTTCTAATCACTCAACGAATGATTTGTTAATGACCGTCGTCAGACATGTGGCTGGGACATCAAGACTTCAAAGAGAAACAGCTGAACTCGAATTAATATGCAAGCTAAATTCTGTGACAGCAGGATTGAATGGAGACTATGGGTTCCTTTCCCATTGCAAAAGGTAATTTGACTTGAGGCTTCCCATGGTTTGAACCTAACAACTGCTCTGATTTGCTGTTACTGTATGACCTGATCCTTTGTTTTACACCCCCTTGCATTTATTTTCATTCCATTCTGTAAGTTCACCCATCTTCGAAGCATCTGACGAAGTGGGATTTTCTCCCACGAAAGCTCATGTGAAAAATAAATCTGTTAGTCTTAAAGTGCCACATGACTCCTTGGTTTTTTTGCTGGACTAGACTAGCACGGCTATCCTTTTGGAATGTGACACTTTGGCCCAATCCAGATTTTAAATGCTATTTAGGGACTGATACATTCAACATTTCAATCCTGATAAACGGGCCTAAATATCATTTTCAAAAGGAATTTAGGCACTTAGGCGATGGACTTTAGGCTCCTAAATCAGTGAAGTGTTGCAACGCTGTGCTAGCTCCACAATGCCTAACTGCTTTAAAAACCTGGGCCACTATCCCATTGGTCATTGGTAATGGGAAGTGGTCAGTCACTTGAAGACTTAAAACTTCAGTGGATATTCTTCTTAACGACGTGATCTACTTCAACCACAAATACTTGGACTAGATATAGATCACCTGATGATACTATATGGCCAATGTTATTTAAGATTTTAAATGAGATGACCATACTTGTCCATTCTGGTCTTAAAATCCACAAAGATGTCTATTGCTTTACTTGTAGCCCTAGGCCAAATTCTGCTTACCTCACTTTTGCTAGATCTGCTGGTGCCTTACTTCAGCAAATGAACAGGTGGGTGGGTTCAGGAGTTAACACGGTAGCAAAAGTCCAGCTGTAGAAATTTTATCATATGTTTAAAAAGTGTTACACAAAGTAATTCTTAGTTGCCTTGATGCTAATAGCTATGTGGAAAGGTTTACGGTAATTGCATTATGTTGCATTTAAATAGTGCCTTTGTGTGATCCAAAACAGCAGGGAAGGGTAACAGATGAGCATAAATAAATATCATCTGACAGGATAGAGAAATGTGGCCTGATCTATCCTGTAGCACATGCTGAAACTGAGAAAAGAGCTGGATAAATGACATTGTCCGCCTAGGACCACATAGAAAAAGGTGGGAGTTGTTATATGAGGCCTTACTGCCCTTACAATAGTTTGCTTTGGGAGTGCTCCTTGGATTTATCCACCTACCTATGATTCTGCTGTCTAAGTGCTTGATCTAGTGATTCACTGAGAACCTCCAAATGCTGGGTATTTGGTCTGATGGGGAAGCCCAAACAAAAATATCAGCTCTAGCACAGAGGGCACTGGACTGGACATTGAGAGAGTACCTTCTATTTCTGGCTCTGCTAATACATTTGTGGGTGTCCTTGGGCAAGTTTCCTTACTGCTCATCACCTCCTTTTCTTTGTCTGTCTAATCAATTTAGACTACAATCTCTTTGGGGCTGGGATTGCCTCTTACTGTCATAGAATTATAGAATCATGGGGTTGGAAGGGACCTCCGGAGGTCATGCAGTCCAAAACCCTACTCAAAGCAGGGCCAGCCCCAGCTAATCACATGTTTTTTACATTGCCACTAGGTTTCTTCATCTCTGACATAGTAAGTCTGGCTTGGGGTGATGTATCCTGAATATCCTTGTATAGATTTATTCTTTATTTACTTAAATAGGTGCCTGGAAAGTGTCCTTCCAGTGACCTGAACACTGTGGCAAAAATAAGGTAAGTATCAATTTGAAAATTATCTTTTATTATTCCTATTTCAGAACACTCACAATTTATGAGGTCCATAGGAAGAGGTAATTCCTGTCTCAAAGAGTTCTGTCTCCCCCCCTTCCTTTCTAAACACGCATTCCCTGCCTCCACTCCCCTTCCTGCTTCTCTATGCGGCACTGCTGGCCTTCCAGATGGAAGACACACCTAGTATTGTTTCTTCATAGGACAGTAGGGCAATGTCTACACACAAAGTTGTATTTCAAAATAAGTCATTTCAGAATGACTTATTTCAAAATAAAACCCTTATTTTGAAATGACTTATTTCAAAATAAGGGAAAGCCTGCTATCAAAACGGCTGCTATTTCAAAATGGTTATTTTGAAATATAGCCATTTGGACATGTTGTTTTGAAAGCTGTTTTGAAACAATGGTGTTGTTTCGAAACAACATGTCCAAACGGCCTTATTTTGAAATAACCCTTTCGAAACAATCGGGGTTTAACCTGTTTCAAAACAACGGTTCTTATTTTGAAAGGATGGGATCCATCCTTTTGAAATAAGAAAACGTCATGTAGACCAGATTTCTTTTATTTCAAAATAGCCAGTGTTATTTCAAAATAAAAGTGCTGTGTAGATATAGCCTAGGAGATCAGATGCCCATTGTATTATTTATCATACCCAACTATAGTCAGAGGCAAGCCTGCCCCATGGAGCTACAATCTACATTGACAAGATGGGGAAAGTTTGAAAGAAAGGCAAGATTTTTAACTCCCGTTTCATATCAGACAATAAATAATTCCCCCTATGGTTCAGCTGGGAAGTATTCCTACCATTTTAATGTTCACTTAATTCAAGGCACTCAGTATAACATTGTGTTAACCATTTTTCTAGGATGGGGATTTCACAGTTTCTTCATAATCATCAGTACCAAAAATGTGGCTTCATTCTCCTTTGCCCCTGTGTGCTCATTGTGAAAGATGATAGTATGATGCTATAGATTGTAGAAAAGACTAAGATTGATTTAGTAGAAGACAGTTCCAGTCCCAAACTTAAACCACTGCCTATCATGATGACCAAGAGCGTCTCATGGTTTTCTTGTATTCCCCTTTCTGTGTGTACAGATCTATTGTCTCTTGCCTTATTCTTAGCTGAAATCTATGTGGGGAAAAGACCTTTTGCTCTGTCTCAGTAAGCACCTAACGCAATCTGATCCTGGTTGATAAGTCTCCGATACAGACCACAATATAAATAATGAATTAATAATAAAAAAGATACAATAATACATAATTGGAGCTTGATATATAATTGGACTTCTTCCTAGTCTGAAGAAGTTCCATTTCCTTTTTTAAAAGTTTGTTCACCCAATATAGAAGCAAGATGTCCATTAAATAATGTGCTGGAGGAGTCCCTTTCTACAAGAGATGTCTCCTGGATTCACCTAACCATGGCTGATGCAGCTAAGATCTTATACCAAAACCTTCAAGTCTTTTGAGTTTTGCCTGCTATTTTAATGCTATGAGACATTATAAGGTAGCAGTGGAGATACACAGAGGCACTGGCTGGGGCTCCATTGAAACTAGGGGGAAAAATAATGTTTCAGTCCATTGATCAATTGCTTCTTCTAGAGCAGGTGCAGCAACAGGCTTTCAGCAGGTAGTTGACCTCGATGAACTGCTGAGATCTCTTCCAAGCCTATCCTTCTGTGGTTCTATGACATGTTGAGCCCAGAAAGTGAATCTACCCCCAAAAACTTCCAACAAGTTCAAAGGTACAAACAAAGCCAGTGCTGTGCCATTGACTCGTGGCCACTGTTGGTTTATTTGTGCACTTCAAGCTGCAGATCAGTAGTTGACACCAAATCCAGTTACACAGGCTTTTGTCCTTTCTTGCACAGAGAAGGAATTTGTAAGATAGTGGAAGCAGACAGTAGAATAATCTGCCTTAGACATCACTAATGAATTATGAAGGAGGAAATTCCTGAATCCAGCTCCCAGCCTTGCTCTGTGTGGAGAATGAGGCATGGTAGGGCATCTTATTCTTCTCCTCATACCCACAGCTGATGCAGCCTTTGCAGACGTCTATGCAATCCTGTTGTTGCTGAAGGATGAAAAGATCTTAATAACAGGGTCCCGGGCCCCAGCTTCTTTAGCCCAGCCACTTGGAGGCACTCAGAATCCAGAAACAGAGAGAGGCTTCTCATTTCACTGGCGTGTGTATCTCCTCTTATATGCCCCACCTCATAAATAGATTACAATAATTCTTCCAGCCACACCTAACTTGCATGTGGACCCTTTCTAGTTTGGGTGCAGGGATAGGATTTTCCCCAAACTAATAATTGGAGATGAATAATGGCAAAAACTCCAATAAAGGATAGGTCTTCCCCAGAGACAAGGGAGAAAGATGACTTATGGTCATGAAACAATCTACAGCATACATGCCTGTTGATAGCAAGAAAAATGAGAGAGCTTTGACCCAAGCCTTTTCCTCATGAGTGGGCTCTTCCCCTTCCTCATTGTCTAGTATTGAACCAAAAATTTGTTTGAATGAAGTTCCTTACTCTGCTGCAGATTTTGTGTTTGACCTTGGAGAGAGCGTTGAGGTGCCCTTTGTCTCATTTGTCTGTTATTAAAATAGGGTTCACAGCACTTCCGTACCTCTCAGGAGAGTTATGAGAATAGACATGTTAAAAAGTTGTGGAATGCTATGGTGATGGGAGCCACATGTGCACCTATGATATATCTAACTTTTAAAAGATTGGATAGAGGACAACTCAGAACTGAAGACACTTGACATTATCGTAATCTTCTTCCAATTCAACCAGCATTGACCTCTGTCAAAAACAATTGGTATGGGGCTGAACTAGAGAACTGTTGGTCAATCCTTGATGCTGATTTGTAATTATTTAATGTTCTGTTACAGATTTGTGCAACAACATTGAGGCTAAATCTGACTTTCGGAAGAGAAGATGTCAGCCTGCCTTTTCAGTTAGCTCACACAGTCTATTTAGTTTTGCTAGGTTGTTTGGAAGCTTGAGGGGGTTTAATTGAAAGTGTCAGAAGGGAACATTTTAATTTGACTGCATTTGATATTGTGGTTAATGCATTCAGCAATTCATTGTTATTCAAAGCATACTTTTCATTCCACAACTGGCATTGCTGTTATTTTAGGATGTGAGATCTTTCACTGTTAATCAACCTGCATGTTAAGAGTAGATTTTATTGTATGTTGATATTTTTGGCATTTATATGCCACACCTTTATCAGGGCCTAAACATATGTATATTTTCTGGTCTAAGCTAGCAAAAATTATCTACAGGTTCTAGAAGATCACTGGACTTCTTTGATCTCCTGACCAGATCCAAATCTCACCAAAGTCAATGGCAGATTTCTGTCTTTAGTGGGCTTTCAGTCAGATCACTATGGATCCCAAATTTGAAATGCTGGAGAGAGCTATCATGCTTTCATTCCATATTTGGATAGCACCCAGCAAAATGGGGGGGCTCTGATCCTGCATGGGGACTCTAAAAACCTTCTTATTTTTAAGGATGATCAGTTATCAATCATTAATGTAAGTATGGTTTTGTCAGGGTTTGGCACTGATTATTTTAAAAGTGAGTTGAAAAGTGTATTTGTACAATTTACAATTTGCTTTTCAATTACATCACTGTACTAACTGCTAGCCTTAATAGATATGACAAAGACTGAATGGACATGGACCTGAATCTTCCTTTCCTCTGTAGAAGTGCTTCCTTCAGCTGAGGTTTGTAGGGTTGCTGGGGTTGGCATCCTGCCAGTGACCATATTGTGCCTCTTCTGTAGTTAACTGGAAGGACTTTATCTCCATGACTGCTAATCCAGGATCTATCATGGGCACTAAAATTTCACCAAAGAAGGACAATAAATACCAATCTGTCTTGCTCTTTAGTACAGATCATGCAAAGCTTGTACTGCTCTCTACTGGGAATAAGAACTCTTCCTCAGTATTTCAGTCATGGAAGTTGTAATTCTTCATGTTCTGCACTAATACTCACTCAGGTGTCTTCATATCCTTTTCTGATCAGCACTGTATTACATAGCTGTACTGATGTCTAATCAATGCTTTCAAAAATAGTCTGTCACGGAAGCAAGCCTGGTGAATGATAGCAATTCCCACCCAGTCACTAACAAAGAAACACAAACTTTATGCTGATTTAGTCAAATAATTGTTTTCTATATTCTAATCTAATGCAATATGTATGTCAGCCAGCTTCTCTGTTAAAGTAATTTCCTTGACTTCAATGGAGCTATGCAAAGGATCTAGGGTCAGTCTTTAGCTGCCTCCTCAAATAACCATGTTAAGTGTAGCAAAAGCAGAGAGAGTCCTGTGGCACCTTATAGACTGACAGATATCTTTGTGCATAAGGTTTCATGGGCTTCAACCCACTTCGTCAGATGTGAAAAATGATTATGCCAAAACTTTCTAATTTTCTTCTTAGCAAATATAAATTTGATTTGCAATAATCTGTGTCCTCCTGAGCTGAGTTGAAGCCCACAAAAGCTTGTGCTTGAAGATATCTGTTAGTCTATAAGGTGCCACAGGACTCACGCTGCTTTTGTTATACACAGACTAACATGGCTACCCCTCTGGAAATTTCTACCATGTTAAGTGTGAATTGTAAGTGAAAGGGTTTTCCCCCCCCCCACTTTTATTTCTTGTTTAA
Source organism: Podocnemis expansa (assembly GCA_007922195.1). Classification (NCBI taxonomy): domain Eukaryota; kingdom Metazoa; phylum Chordata; order Testudines; family Podocnemididae; genus Podocnemis; species Podocnemis expansa. The sequence goes on from ML682046.1 coordinate 9,195,440, forward strand.
TTTTGCTAATAAAACCAATTTCACATTAAGAAATTGTATCTGAAAAATCAAAATTTAGGCATGATTGCATCAACAAACACACCATGAAACATCTTTGTGATCTAAAGAATCCTAACACAGACAAAAATAAAGCAAATGTGAGAACAGTTTGCATAACTCACAAAATAATGGGAAGTTCATGCAACTGAACACAGTTTTGATTGCCATAAGTTTTTTTTTTTCCTGATGTAGTATGAAGGCTTGATCTCTTCTTAGTAAATGTCTGTTAATGAATGCTTGTACACAGCATTGGTTGAAAAATAATCCCAATACTTCATCCCAATACTTCAGAATTTCTTTTCATAACAAATTGGGAAGAATCATAGACTCATAGATGATTAGGGTTGAAAGGGACCTCAGAAACTCACCTAGTCCAGCACTCAAAAGAAAAATTGCAATATTACAATGTTCAAATTTTTCACATAATGGAGCTTTCAAAAAATGTTAGCTCAGAAATCTCAGATTGTTTCTGTTTGGTTTGACAATAATCTGAGGTCATCTGAACTAGTTCAGTGCTTCAAGAAAAGTATAGTTTCGGTGTCTGGATAGTCTCCACCAGCCAGCCTAATCTCCCTTGATGACCCATGGTGGCAGGGCTGATCCAAGGTATTTTAGTGCCCCAGGTGCCTGGGATTTTGCCTGCCCTATGGCCCAGGCCGGGTCAGATGGTTGCCCCCTTGTGCCCCCCCCCCCAAAAAAAAAACGTAGCCAGGTGGTGGGCAGGTGCTGCACAGGCTGCCAGGACAAATAGCAGTGGTCATTTTGCTCCCTCGGCCGCGGCCGGCTTCCTGCCCCCAGCCCAATGCCAGTGGGGGCACAGCTCCCCCTGCTGAGGCCAGCAACCCCCCTGCGGCCTCATGCCAGTGGAGCATGGTGGGAGGCTTGCTGGCCCCAGCCCCAGCCCAGCCCTTGGCGCCTCCTATAGGCCGGCGCCTTAGATGACCACCTAGGTCATCTCTATGGGTCAACCGGCACTGCATGGTGGTTCAGCCAGAAGTTAGACTATCTTCTGAATCAAAACTTCTATGAGGCACTAGGACAGCTCAGGCAGACACGGATTAATGTAAACTGGCAGAAAATCAAATTTATGTTTTCTAAGAAGAAAATTGGAAAGTTTTGGCAAAATCATTTTTGCTCCCAGAAAATCTAGGCCCAAGTCACAAAACATTGACGCTCTTTGTCCTATGACAGGGGTCAGCAACCTTTGCCGACCCCTGTGCTGGTCCTTCCTCCCTGCCCCTCAGCTGTTGCTGGCGGCCCCCTCTGCTGAAAAAGTGTGATGGCTGCCTGAAAATTCAGCAGTGGTCACGGCTGGATTGGGAGCGCTTCCCAGGCGTGCCACTGAAAGGAGTCACCCAGAGTGGCTCATCTCAGCGGTGTGCCTGGGGACAGGGGTCCACAGGCGTGCCATGAAAAGAAGCAGCTCCTTTTGGAGGTTCCCAGGAATGCTGCAGAAAGAAGCTGCTTGGAGTGGCTCCTTTGGGGAGCATCACACTACAGAGAGGAGCCACTCCTGGCAGGTTTTTTTTTTCTGTGTCACATGGAGACATAGGCATGGTGGGACACCCTGTGTCCCAGCTGCACTCAAAGGAAGATGCCCAGACTGGCTGTCGGTGGCAGGAGTGGCAATTTCTGTGGTACTGCAGAGGGTACCATGTGCTGCTCTGAATGGGTTCGAGTGCCACTGTTGGCACAAGTGCCAGGGGTTGCCTACTCCTGTCCTGTGAGTAAATGGTCAGGTCCCTGCTTCAAACTCAAGTCACAAACAAGGTCATGGTTTATATTTTTGTGCAAAAGCCACAGGACTGAGATTTCAGTCAAGCTTCACACTGAATGTGGAAAGTACCTTTCAGCCAGGAAGGGTTGTGCTTGTGCCATTTTCTCTATTACAAAATAAGGTAGGAATTATTTCAAAATAGAGAGGCTTCACTAGACTCTATTTCAAAATAGGGAAAGGCAGGGAAAAGTATTGGGCCATTATTTTGAAAGAAAGCCAATTTCACAACTTGGAATGGCTTTTTTTGTTTTTCAAAATAACTATTTTGACAGAATTGCTCTTTTGAAATAAAAGCAGTTTTAGTTATTTCAAAATAGTCTTTTTTTTGGTTTGAAATAATGAAGCACTTATTTTGAAATAACAAAATGCCTGCATGGCTTCCTTATTTGTCCTGCTTACTTGCAAAAAAACCAAACCAAACCAAACCAAAACAAAACAAACTAAAAAAAAAAAAAAACCAAAAAACAAAACAAAACAAAACAAACTTTTCAGTGTAGGCATACCCAATCTGCATGGCTATCGAATCCTTGTTTAGGACAAATGACAGCTGGAAAATAAATCTGCTTTGATGCACGTATAAGCTATTTCATCAGAGAGAGACTTCACAGAGATTCAATGAGTCAGCTGTGTGGAGGATACTTTCTAGCTCACCTGGTAAATGCACTTCCCTTTAGCTTCTGATTTACCTGAATGGCAGGATGTGGGTCACTTGATGATTGCTCTGTTTTGTTATGTCCTCTATCAGAAGACGTCCAGCGGCGTAACCATGTTAGTCTGTATATCGCAAAACAACGAGTCCTGTGGCACCTTAAAGATTAAGACTGTGTCCACACCAGTATTTTATTTCAAAACAACAACCATTGTTTTGAAATAAAACCGAGCATGTCCGAACAACATTTAGTTATTTCAAAATGATGGGACCCCGTCATTTCAAAATAACGGCTGTCATTTCAAAACAGTAAAACCTCATATGAAATCAAAATAGCCGTTGTTTCAAAATGGTTGTTTCAAAATAATGGCATTTGGACATGTTGTTTCAAAACAACGGATATTTCGAGTCTGGCGTGGCTTGACCTTCTTCCTCCCATGGTGCTCAGGGACCAGCAAGAGCCCTACCAGCCTGGTATCGCATGCCTGCACGCTATGAGCAGCATGGTCCAGGCTCGAGGAGCTGGGCACCCATGTGGTCCCAGGACGAGACCCTGTCCCTCCTGCGGATCTGGGGCAGGGAGGACATCCAGGCCAGGTTCCAGGCACACCACAGAAATATAGACGTATCCTGGGACATTGCTGAAGCCCTGTCTGCTGACGGCTACGAGCGCACCACAGAGCAGGTACGCTCAAAAGTCAAAAGCCTCAGGCAGGACTATGGCCAGACCAGGGAGGCCAGGTGGCTCCAGGGGCCAGCTGCTGCCACCAGCTGCCCCTTCTTTGCTGAGCAGGACACCTTTTTGGGCCAGGAGTCCAGCGGCCTTCCATCTCAGCTGGAGGACTCCGGCGAGCTCCGCACCCTGGCCACGTCGCCAGAGGGAGTCCCCCTTAGAGGCTGAGGCTGTCCTCTATGTAGGCAAAATCAGCCAGCCCAGCAGCGCACCACCTGGCAGCCTGGAGCTGATCCCTGAGGCGACGAGAGGACCAGCAGCCCCGAGCAGGAGACAGAGAGCGAGGCAGCTGCCCTGGAAGAGACACCGAGCCGGACATCAGGTGTACCAGTCGGTGAGTGTCCCGCCCCCACCAGGTAGGCGGGCCCAGGAGTGCAAGTCATAGGCCCCGAGGGGGGCACAGCCCTGGGACAGTAGGGTTCAGGCGTGGGAGAGGGGCACAGACTCTCCCGTGGATGCAGGTGGCAGGGAAGCATGTAGAGACAGGGTCCCGGGGCCAAGCAAGGATGGAGGTCCCTCAACACAAGGGTGGCAATAGGTAGACGTGGCAGCATGCAGGGCAAAAAGCCTGCAGCCAGCACTGCTGTCACATGGGCTTGGGAGACTTCCCAGGCCACATGATGCCAAGTACAGCTCACTACTGTGGGCCACGAGGCCACGTGCCCCTGAGTGCAGTGTACACAACACACAGCTTGGCAATCCTGCTGGCAGTCAAGGCAGAGGTGTTTGCGGCTCACAGGCTGCAGACACCAAGGCCAGCAAGCTGACAGTAACCGTTCTCACTGCTGCTCTGCAGCTTGTGCGCTCACCCACCGGCCTACTCCTGTGAGCCTACTGACCACTGCAAGGGCAAGGAGGAGAGCCCACCGGACCTGGGATGAGATCCTCACCAGCCTGCTGCAGGTCAACCACTGAGCAGAAGACTTTTCCTGGGCCTGCCGAGTGAAGCAGGGGAGGCTCCAAGACACCGCCCTCCGGCAGCTTCAGCATGCTGCAGATGCCGACAACCGCGTTGTGGTGGCGCTGGAGCGGCAGGCCACTGCCCTGGAGTGGCAGGCAACAGGCCTGGCCAGCCTGAACATTGCTGTGCACCACATTGGCACCCACCTTTCTCCCCAGGACACTGAAGGACCCGCACCTTGGGACCTCACTGTCCCTCACTGCCGGTGCCCCTGGACCTGGTGTGGCCACAGGGAAGGACGTGGGGCAGCAGGCCATGCCCCAGGGGCAGCTCCCCCATAATATTTCCCCACCTAGCTGTCTCCAAATCACCACTCCACATCCCAGCTCCTACTTAAGTCCCCCCCCAATTCTGCCCCCACTCAAACCTTGCTGCCTCCCAAGCTCCGCCTTCCCTGACCCCCTTCTTTGTATAAATAAAACAAGTTCACCCATGTTAACATTTGAAGTGGAGTGTTTTATTGGGTTGGGCTCAGGGTGTGGGTGGGGGCTGTCAGTGGCAGAACAGGGGAGAGGGCAGTGTGGTGGGGCAGGCCTGGCCCTCAAATGTCCTCCTGGACAAACAAGTCTCTCAATGCCTCCTGCACAGCACTTGATCTGGGCAGCAGTTGCTCCCTTGGATCCAACATCTCTGGCTGCTGGAACTGGGCACCGATGAACTCTGCCTCGGCCTCCCAGACGGTGGGTACGGGCTCCCCCCGGAGCTCACAGGGGTTATGCTGCGCCACGCAGGCACTGATGACCTCTGCAATTCTGTCCTTGGCAAGGTGCAGGTGCGTGAGGAGGCACCTCCAGCGGGCCTTCAGTCTGCCAAATGCCTGCTCAAAGGTCTGGCAGCAGCGACTGATGCAGCAATTAAAAAGCTGCTGCCTGGTGTCGCGGGGTCCTGTGTAGAGGCGCATGAGCCAGGGGCAGAGGGGGTACGCCACATCAGAAACAATGAGGATGGACACATCGACTTCCCCAATGGTGATAGTATGGTGGGGGAAGAAGATGCCCGCCTCCATGCCCTGGTACAGGGAGGAGCTGAGCAGAGCCCTGGCATCATGTGCCCTCCCTGGCCATCCAATGTAGCAGTTCTGAAAGATGCCCAGCTGGTCCACAAAGGCTTGCAGAATGACTGAGTGGTATCCCTTTCTGTTCCAGCACTCAGCTGCCTGGTGTGGTGGTGCTTGCACAGGGATGTGGATGGCATCAAGTATCCCCCCGCAGTTTGGAAAGCCCAGGGAAGCAGGGCTGGTGATGGTGTCTTGCAGTGCTCCTTGGCTGACAAGGTGTGTCAGCACGACTGTGTTAATGGCATGGGCACTTCGCCAATGATGGATCTCCGAATGCTGAAGAGATGGGCAATGGACCTGTGGGACTTGGGAATGGCCATCTTCCAGAAAGCAATGGCCACTCTCTTGTCCACTGGGATGGCTGCCCTCATCACCATGTCCCTTCGGCACAGGACTAGAGTGAGCTCAGCGATGAGGTGGGTGAAGGTCTCCGTGCTACCCTGGAGGTTCGTCCTCCATTGCTCGTTGCTCCAGGTTTGCAGGACAACCCGCTCCCACCACTCTGTGCTGGTGTCCAGAGCCCAGATGTGCTGTGGCACAGAAGGGCGACAGGGAGCTATTGCTGCTGCAAGGGCTGCTGAGACAGTGGCCTGCGGCTCAGCTCCGAGCTCATGGGCTCAGGGAAGACTGTGTCCCAGAGCAGGGCAGCACCCTGCAGGCTAGCAACGGGTCTACCAACATGGCTGCTAACATGTCCCAGCGAGGGGACCATGTTCCCACACCTCTCATGCTACCTCTCTCCTGAAGTAAAATAGCATGTTCACACACAGGGCATGCTATTTTGCTATGAGGGTTTCCCTTATTTTGATTTAATATTTTCTTATTTCAATTTAAGTTGTTTTGAAATAAGGATTTTATTTTGAAATAACTTATTTCAAAATAACTTATTTCAAAATAACAGTTTATGTGTGAACATAGCCTAAGAAATTAGTTTGACAAAGGGCATCTGACAAAGTGGATTGCAGCCCAGGAAAGCTTATGCCCAAAGAAATTTATTAGTCTTCAAGGTGCCACAGAAATCTTGTTTCTTTGTTTGTTTGTTTGTTTGTTTGTTTGTTTTTTGTTTTTTTCTGTATACAGACTACCACATCAACTCCTTTGGAAATTTTCACCAAGTAAGGCACTGAAGTTAGCCATATGAAATGGAAATCAATGAACCTCTGGCATCTGACAAAGTTGGTTGCAGCCACAAAAGTTTATGTCTGAAGAAATGTGTTAGTCTTTAAGGTGCCACAGGACTCACATTGTTTTTATTAGACAGCAGGATTCTGGACTATATTGACCACCCATAGATCTGACCAATTATGGTCATTCTTCTTAGGTCCTAATTCAAGTGCTGAATATACTTTGAATTTACAGAATATTAAGCACATCTTGAGAGGTGTTGTCAGCTCCCACTTAAGTCAATGGGAATTGTGTATTTAACACTTCATACAGAGCATGAAATAAAGATCTAAGTCTTTAGGGGGCAAGACATACACATACCCATACATATCCCAGACCAGCACAGACAAGAAAACTCTGATTTAATACCTGACATGAGTGAGCTAAAAGAAAAACTGTAGAGATCTTGTAAAGGTTTTGCATGGTTAATTTCTTCTCCAGTATAGCAACACGGTCCATCGAGAAAATCAAATTTGAGACAAGTGTGAGCGTTAAAACTCCTCCATGTTTTTTAAATGTTCCAAGCAATCTTTGCTTTTACAGAAATAATGAAGACAAGTGAGGTGCTATACTCAATAAGATGGCATTTCTCTAGTTGTCCAATGACTTTTGAATGCTGCATCTACTCCATTCTAAAAAGGCCAGAGATGTAGGCATGTTGATGGCATCAGTGATGTTGTAGGCATCAGTGAACAGAGATTCTATTGATTTTGGTTAAAACTGGAAAGAGGAAATGGGAGGAATCATAGAAAACGGTTTTAAAATATTGTGATCTTCAATAAAAACACTCATATACAAACAAACAAACAAACAAACAAACAAACAAACAAACAAAAATAGTGGATGCCAGATGGGACACACAAAACCCCTGGCAAGAGGAAAGAAGATAGGATTGGGTTACCTTATATCCGTTTTGTTTTAGGGAAAACAGGTACAAATAGATTACATACACACACAAATCATGTCCAGTGCCAGGACATCAGAGATTTCTGTCTCATAATATCTTGATCCCACCACTCCCTTAAGTTCACTTTATGCAAGAGGAATAAAGAAAGTTATAGCATTTAACATTAGTGTTACTTAGAGGGTCTAACCAATACAGGGCTCACCATGTTAGACACAGCATAGGTATAACCCAGGCCTGCTTTTTGTGGTGCCCTATCCACCTCTATTTGTAACAGAACTAACCAGAGATCAATGAGCCACCTACAGCCATGATTAAGTGATTGATGTCTTCTGCATCAATCTGTAGCCACCTATCCATTAACCTTCTAAGACCCCAGGTTTGATCCTTCCTTCTGATATGGGGCGTTATGCAAGTGGTATATGATGGTCCCTGTCGCAAAGCTCATATAATTGAAACTGATAAAGATTGAGAGAGGAAATAGAACAATTAAGCAATTTGCCCCAAGTAACTCATTGGTAGAACTGGGAGTAGATTCTAAGTCTCAAAATCATGTGCTAAGACTTGACGCCCTACAACCATTTTCCACCTCAAACATTATTTGTGCTCTTTATAAAGAAGACAGATTTGGGCACCATCATTCGCAGAAGCATCTATGTGCTCAGTTTCAGCATGTCTCTGTTCTGAATGAACTGCTGAGGGTGTTGGATCATGAGTCCTCATGTCTTGGGTCTTCATTTGCTCAGAAGTTATTTTTTAAAGAAAACTAAAGTGAAAGCCTACCTTCTAGAGAGAGCTATAGTCTCAGCAAAGGAGGAAGTGGGAATTTGTAGGATTGGAAGATGAATCCAAAGTTACTTTCTGATTTGCAAATGACATGGCTTAGAATAATAGTGAATAGAAATGTTGCCAGTGTGTCTCCTTGTAAATAACTTTGCAGTGGTCAGAATGAACCCCAGAGACAGGATAACTCTGCAAGTAAAATACATGTAGCAGAAAATCCAGATGGTGCCTTAGTTTTAATCTGTTAACCACTTACCAGCCTGTATGGACTCTACTGGCATAAGCTTGCATTTAGTGCTTCAGAACTCATTTTTTTGATCTGTGAACACTATTTTTTCCTAAATCAAACTGTGGAAATGAAAATGAACCTTTATAACTTTGCTCTGTAAGTTCTGGAACAGATATTCTAATAAGGAATTTTCCAACCCCTCTCCTCAGCATTTCTTCCTGGCTGCCTTAGCTTGCTTTCTTCTTAGCTTGCTCGCCTCAGAGAATTCCACTCTTATGCTTCTCACCTATGGACATGAAGTTCATTAAGTTTCAGGATGTGTAAAGTTATGTGTTGCAATGCCTAAATCCCTTTGTGGATCTAACTCAGAAATAACTTCACCAGTATTCTGTCAAAAAATGTTTGAGTCTCAACTCACACCTAAAAGAGTGTGACTTGGTGGCCTAGCAAATACCTTTAATCGGCTTTCTACTTGTGTCCATTCAGCATATGGCTCATGCAATGTTATTTTCAAATAAACATGAATAAGATGGTGGTATCAAATAGAGTGGGTTGAACAATCTGAAAAATAATCACCCACATGTCCCTGGACCCACACACATTGAGTCTCATGTGTTCAAACATTTACATTATCAGGACCTCTCAGCATCTGTCTCTCTCATTTCCTTTGAAACATCTAGAATTAAAAAAAAAAGAGAGAGAGCTGGAAAGGCCTTCAAGATGTCTGTAGTTCATTTCCTTGTACCCAGGCAGGACAAAGTATTCCTAGAATCATAGAAGAATAATGTTGGATGGGATTGCAAGAGGTTATCTACTCCAATGCCATCTAAATCATCCCAGGCAGGGCTTTGTCAAGTCTGGCCTTAAAAACCTCTAAGGGTGGAGATTCTGCCACCTTTCTAGGTAACCCATTTCCATGCTTCACCTCCTTCCCAGTGAATTTTTTTCCCCTAATTGTTGAAGATTAAATTTAGTACAGAACAAAGGACCTTGCCTGAGCCACAGGTAACTATGTTGATCGGGTTACTACAGGCAGTCCTTGTGTCTCTGTAAATGGAATTTTTGTTGCAATGTTTTATTTTCCCTTTTCTCACTCCCTCCCCACAACTAGTTCAAGAAATGTAACTAAAAGATTGTATCTTTCCTCTCCTGAGTAAGATCTTTGGAGGGTACATGCCCATCATCATCCCTCCTCTTCCCCTTCCTTGCTAAATGCTTCATTAGTAGTTTGTAGGCATCACTGATACATTAAAAAAAAAAATCACAAGTTAAATGCCTGCACACCATTCACTAAACCTGTAAACAATAAACAAAGGTGGATATAATTATATTTACCACATAGTTATTCATATTTATTGCTTGGGTTTTAATGTAACCAAAAAAGGTCTTTGAGGAGCCGTTATGAATGTAAGCTCTTACATACTGTCAAGCATGAAAGGATCGTAATCCATCCTCTGCTCACCTGAGGTATTGAGGAGGAATGAGGAGATAATAAAGAGTAACTTTCTACCCAATCCATCTCTGGGTTACACGTTTTCTTCTTCTAACATTATTTTGCAAAATAGAAGATTTACAACCAATATTTAATTATGTCCAATTATGGGAATGTAATAACCTCCCTAAATGATCTGTTCCAGGGCTAAACTTTCCTTACATTTAGCAATTTTCCTAACATCAGACCTAAATCTCCCAAGCTACAAACTAAACAGGCCAACATACAGGCCTTATTTAACTTGAGTACAAAGCAGGCCAGCTACCACTGATACCAAAAGAAGACAGGTCTATCTAGAGCAGGGTGGTAGGCTTCTGGGGTGCCCCAAAGTTCTAGCCCATGCGTCAAATGCTGGATGTGATTTTCACAAGACTAGTGGCAACACATCCTTCTCCATTTGCCTTCTTGAGGACTCTTTGCAAGGATGGGGAAACATTGACCCTGTGTTTTCCTTGAGTGCAGAAACTTTAGATTTGTATTTTAATGGCCTGAAAGTTCCAATCTAATTACAGGGCAGTAATTTGAGGAAGACTGGTAATAGGCACAACACTGAGAACTTTTGTTCTTTGGTGCAGTGAAGGAAACCTCATTAGAGAGGATTTTCTTAGTTAGCAGTGTTTCAGGGTTAATGAGATGTGAGTGATAATATATAGTACTACTCTCTCATGGCTGTAACAAGTTGTATTTTATAAATTCCTTAATCTCAGTAGTGAAGGAGAAGTGAGGTACTGAGAAGAGAAATAACTAATTTGCAAGGCTCAGGGAAAATCTGTTCCCTGTCTGGAACTTACTTGACAGGAATACAGACATGCCATGCAGGAAAGAAATGAATATTACTTATATGACCATATAGTGGGCTGCATTCACCTCTCTGATCACCTCCTTGTGTCCAGGCCCAGTGAAATTCTTCAGCTTACAGTACCCCCTTCATGCTAACAGTTCACCTCTGAGGGTCTTCTGTGGCTTGGCCTTCCAGCTGGGTCACAAAGTCCAAACCCCATCCAGAGTGCAACAAACTCAAAATAGAAAAGTTTCTTGCCCTACAGAGCCAATTATAAATGAAATAGGTTCTCACCTTTCTGGTTAAATTCCACCTCTAGAGTTGAACAACATGTTTTTCGTGTATGTGCGCGTGCGTGTGTGGGTTTTTTCCCCTCCATCCTTGACTTACTGCTCCTGTTTGTAGCCAGTAATAGGCCCTGGCCTGACGCATTTCCCCTGGCTGTGACCTAGGCAGAATCCCTCATCAGCCCTCTGTCTCCACCCAGGAACTGTCTGGCAGTGGGCAGCTTCTTTCATTTCAGCCTGCTGGGTCTTTGTTGTCTGTTGGGTCCCCAGCACTTCTGGCCATTGGAGGATAGGATAGACTGATCAAACATCATAATTTGTATAGGGACAGTCCTGCTCTTCAGATTCTATTATCATCTGCCCAGCACCCATTTTTCTATTTGCTTCCTCTTTTTCTCACATAAAACTGAAAAGGGGTATTCATGTTAGTCTGCATATAACAAAATAACAGAAGTCCTGTGGCACCTTAAAGACCCACAAATTATTTTGGGCATGAGCTTTCATTGGGTATGTCTATACTCTGGGCTTAAGTCAACTTAATCAAAGCCCTGGCCACATCTGGAGTTTATTAAGTCGATTTAAGGACTTCCTTAAGTCAACGTAATGACTCTCACTCTCTAAGTTGACTTAGGCATTAAGTTGACTTTATTAAGTTAACTTAATGCAATGTTACCATCTAAGTCAACTTAAGAAGCCCTGTGAAATAACATTTGCCTGACTTAAGCAAATACATTTTTTATTAGAACACTTTCTTAAGTTGACTTAACCAACTTTGTTAAGTCAACTTAAGACAAGTGTGGACTCACTAGGTCACCTTAATAAAGTTGACTTTAAGTAGACTTTATTAAGTCAGCTTAATAAAGTCAACTTAGCTTTTGTAGTGTAGACATAGTCACCGGCTCCAACCCAGTTTGTCAGATGTGTGAGGTGTAAACTACATTTAGAAGGTGTATATTGACTTGCAAGGGTGAGATGTACTACAATTGGGAGGGGAAGTGTTTAAAAAAAGTCAGTTTAGTTAAGGCAGATGAGGCTCTTATACCTAAAGAAGCTCATGCCCAAAGAAATGTGTTAGTCTTTAAGGTCCACAGGACTTTTCATTGTTTTCACATAAAACCATTTCCTGGGGGATTGCTCAGAGCTTAACACAGGCCCCCAGCACCATAGTATATGAGCACCTCATAACACCATGTGAGGTAGGGAAGTCTTGTTATCCTGGTTTTTACAGATTGAGGCACAGAGAGATCAAGTTGCTTAACACCATGAAAATGACCATACTGGGTCAGATCTATGGTTCATCTAGCCCACAATTCTGTCTTCTGACAATGACTAGCATCGAATGATTCAAGGGGAATTCACAGAATAGGAAAATTATTGAGAGAGCCATCTCCTGCTGTAGAGTTACAACTTCCGGCAGTCAGATGTTTAGGGACATCCAGAGCATGAGGTTGCATCCCTGACATCTTTGCTAATGGATGTTCATGGACCTATCCTCCCATGCACTTATCTGATTTTGGTTTTGGAACTAGTTGTGGGATAGCTATGGTTATAGCTGAAACTTATTATACTTTTGGCCTTCACAGCATCCCCTGACAATATGTTCCACAGGTTGGCTATGCGTTATATGAAAAAAAAAATCCTTTTGTTTGTTTAACCCTGATGCCTCTTAATTTCATTCAATGACCCCTGGTTCTTGTGTTCTGTGAATGAGTAAATAATACTTCCTTGGTTGCTTTCTCCACATCTTAATCATTTCTTTTCTAAACTGAACAGTTGTGCTCATTTTAATCTCTTCCTATGGAAGCTTTCCATATTCTAATCATTTTTGTTGTACTTCTCTGTTCTTTTCCCATTTCTAACATAACTTTTTTTGAGAATCGCATGCAGTATTCAAGGTGTGGGTGTACCATGCATTTATATAGTGGCATTATGATATTTTCTGTCTTATTTTCTATCTCTTCCCTAATGTTTCCCAACATTCTGTTAGCTTGTTTGACTGCTGCTGCACATTGAGCAGATATTTTCTGAGAACTATCCACAATAACTCCAAGATCTCTTGTCTGAAATGATAACAGCTAATTTAGACCCCCATCATGTTGTATATCTAGTTGGGATTACATTTTACAATGTGCATTGCTTTGAATTTATCAGCACTGAATTCCATCTACCATTTTGTCTCCCAGTTACCCAGTTTTATGAGATTCTCTTTGTAACTCTTTGCAGTCATTTTAACTATCTAGAGAAATTTTGTATTGTCTGAAAAATTCACTACTATACTGTTTGTCTGTTTTTCCAAATAATCTGCTATTGAATAGTCATGATCAGATCCTTAGGGAATCCCATTATTTATCACTCTTCACTATGAAAACTGGCCATTTACTCCTACCCAGTTATATTTTTTGTAACCAGCTATCAATTCATGGCAGAAGCTTTCCTCTTAACCCATGACTCCAGTTTGTTTATGAACCTTTGGTGAAGGACCTTGTCAAAAGTTTTTTTGGGCAAATCCAAGTCCACTATATCCACTTGATTACCTTTGTCCGTAAGTTTACTGACACCCTCAAATGATTGGTGAGGTACAATTGTTGTTTACAAAAGCTGTGTTGACTCTTTCCCAACACATTGTGCACATCTATGTGTTTGATAATTCTGTTTTTAGCATAGTTTCAGTTAATTTCCCTAGTACTGGTTAAGCTTACTGATATGTAATTGCCAGGATGGCCTCTAGAGCTTTTTTATAAAATAGGCATTACATTAGCTGTTAACCTGTCATTTGGTGCAGAGACTGATATGAGTATTGAGTTACATCCCACAGTTAGGAGTTATGCAATTTCATATCTAAGTTCCTTCAGAACTTTTGGGTAAATCACTTCCAGTCCAGGTGACATATTACTGTTTAATTTATCAGTTTGTTCCACACCTCCTCTATTGACACCTTATTCTAGGATAGTTCCTCAGAGTCGTGACTTATAAAGAATGTCTCAGGTGTGGTACTCTCCCACACAGCCACTGAAGTGAAGACCACATGAAGACTTCATTTAGCCTCTCCACAACAGCCTTGTCATCCTTGAGTGCTCCTTTAGTATCTCACCCATGGTGCCCAAAGCAGGGAATTGTCTTCATGTCACCAGAGTTTCAAACACCCATAGGTCACACTTTTTCCCTCTTAGAATCTATGGAGAGGAATTCCATCCAGTTCTATGTTATTCACTGATCTGTGGTTTTCCAACTGGAAGGTGGGCTACTCAAATGAATTTGACTAATTAAATAATTTTATGCTTAGGTGGTCAGTCACATTGGGGCAGATCCTTTCTTGCACAAGAGCTCTGTTGCTTACAGAAGGGAGGGGACTCCAGCTCCCTGATTTGGAGGCCATCACTGAGCTCAGGGGTACTTGGAGCTGTTTTAATTTGTGCCACTGGAATAGTTCCTTAATGACTCCAAGGCCAAAGGAGGAATCTGTAGAGGAGTGCAGTTCAGACACATACTGTTCCTGTCCCTGGGAGCATAGGTTATGTCTACATCAGCCAAACTTAGTTCAGACTTGTTAGTCCAAACTAAAAAGTTTGAGCTTAGTTCAAACTAACCCGTGGTTTGTTCAAACTACCCTTGTGCTTCTAAGTTTGAACTAATCATGTGTTCTGGTTTAAACTAACACTTAGTTTGAACTAGAATGTGCAGATAGTTTTAACTAACCATCTTAATTCAGACTTCTTAAATCTGAACTAACTATTAGTCCTGGTCCACATCATGCCTACTTCAAACTAAGCTTAGAACTAAGTCTGGACTAACCAGGGATGCTAACTAGTTCGAACTAATCATTCCTTAGTTCAGACTAAGAAATTTCTTAGTTTGAACTAGGGAAAGCCTAGTGTGACCATGGGTTAAATTAGTCAAGACTAAGCCTCCTTAGTCCAGGCTAATTTGCCAGTGTAGACATAGCCATAGAGTCCAAGGTCCAGGACTGAGTAGTGGCACAAATAAAGCAGCAGGGAGTTCAACCTCCAACATCTATGGCTGAATGAGAATCCCTTTGCACCACCTGAGTGACACAGACACATCTACTGTGGTAATCTGACCTGCTAGGCCTCATTTTTCTCATTTATACTAGTTTTCAAACCTGTGATTCTCCACTGATTACAGTGGAACTGCTTCTAATTTCCTCTTGGACACAAACAAACAAACAGGCCCAACACATTCACATCGAGCATATTTAACACAACTGAGAATCAAGCCAGCAAAACATGTGATTCATGGGCTGCACTTTAAAGAATGGTTCTAACAGGATATTAGGTCTGATTTTCAATGAACTCACCCACCCTCCCCAAATATGTTTTAAACCTAAAGGTTTTGAGCTGTATTAACTGTAACACAATGAGTCAGTGGTATACTCATATGAGCAAAGGCACACACATGCTTAAGTGTATCCCGATAGACCTGGGAAATAAATGTTTTTCGTGTCCCACAAAAAAGAAAGAAAGAAAGAAAGAAAGAAAGAAAGAAAGAAAGAAAGAAAGAAAGAAAGAAGAGGGATTAAATAAAAAATCTCATCCTTAATTGGAAAACTGTCAAATTCTTGAAATTTTTGACTAACCCATGACTTGATTATCTTTTTTCTTTATAATTGGGCCAGTGATTTTGATTTGGATCTTTAGATTTTTTTAAATCTTTTTTAGTATAAATTCAAAATACTGTTTTTAATTAAAAAAGTCAAATCAGTATATTCTGATGACTAAAAACAAACAAACAAAAACCCAGAAATCAGGAAATTTATCCAACCTGACCCATTGCTGCAAAGTGTTTTAATTTTGATGAGCTTGACATTTTCTGATGAAACAATGCAAAATAAAACAGTGTTATTGGAAAATTCTCAACCAGCCCTAGTTGCTAAAGCCTCTATCATAGGAAATATTGAGGAGCACTGTGGAGTAGATCCTCTTTGTCATAGATATATTGACTTCAAAGGAGTTACACCAATTTACAGCAGCTGAAAATTTTTGCCCAATATATTCCATGGGCACTTAGCTCTTCTCATGAAGCAATCAATAGCTCTCTAAATTGGGTTCTAAATACAGAATAAGAGTTATGGAGGGACCAGATTAAAAAAATCCACTGAAGTGAACCTTCTCTTTACTACACCTAGGTTTGGGCAAGGTAACAATTCCACAACTCAATTTCTTCTCCCATTATCCTGCAGAATTATTTGCTTTAGTGTTTAGATTTTTTTTTTTTAATGGAAGCCATTGCCTCTGAAAGGAGGGTTGTAATTCATGAAACACCCCAGTTGAGCTTCATGCAAACATTTTCATTAGATTTAGTACACCTGGAGTCATGCTCTTCCAATTTCACTTTGAAATTGTGTTCAGATGCACCTAAAATCTCAGTGTGACATCAACTGATTTCTATCTCGAACTGTCAATCAGTTTATGTCCATTTGAAAATCCACTGAGACTAATTGAAAACTCAGCTCAGTTTAACAAATGCAGGAAAAATTTAGAGGTTGTTTCAGTTTTGATGGGTTCCAAATGGACCTATTTTCTGTCATCACAATTTTAAAAATAAATATAACTATTGAAATTGTAGCAATTTCTAAATGTAAATCATTTTCAAGAACAGCATCAAAATGTTCATTGACAAAACACACATTTTTTTGCTGAAAACTAGGGTTTTGTTAAATGAAAATGTGACTAAGGATCAGAAAATATTTGGCTGAATGATTAATAAAACCCTGAAGAAAACATCTTGGTAACTGGACAATTGTGATCATCCTGACTGGTTTTGTTTTTGAAACAAAGATTTTTTTTTTTCTTAACAGAACAAAACTTCTGTGAAAAAATGCCAGTCATCTCTACCAATGTTATTACAAAGGCTATTGTTAAATAGTTATACGTACTGGAAATGATATGTGGAACACAGTGGTATAGTTCTTTATTTAGAACAGTAAATAAAACTGAAAGTATCTCAAATACCACTTTGCAAAAATCGTGGGTAAACTGTTTAATGATGACCATTTTAGCTTTCCTACAGGATTTTATGGACATTAATACTTACAATACTGCTGTAATGTTGATAAGTATTAATCTTCAGGTGCTGTAAATCAGTGCAGCTCTATTCCTTACAACTTGTAGAAAATGTTCCCTAAAAATCGTTTTTCAAATGAAATTGGATTTTTGACTAAGCAATATTGTTTTGTGCTATTTGGGGGAGGTGGGGTTGCAAAAAGGATCTCCTTTCTATGGACAATTTTGATTTTTATATTGTAAAACAAACTGCCCCAAACCAAAACTATTTTGGTCTCAAATCCATAGTTTTTATTTAAATATGCTATTATGGTGCCTTATGGTAATAGAAGTTTTGTTGCTTCCATTGTCCCCTGAAGTCCAAGCTCCCCAGTCAGCCTCCGTCTTCCATGGTGCACTGCCTTGCCACATCAACATGGGACACGATGGTGTTTTACGCTGAAATATTTTGATTAGGCAGTGAAAAGCCAAAATTTCTTTTGCTAAATTCCATAAGATTTTTTTTTTTCAATCTGAACAGACATACCATTGACTACTGATTAATGCTAACCATTGATCAGGTACATTTTCTCCATCTTATGGACTGTTTAATGACTTGCCACAACAACAGAAAAAGTCAGTGTTCAAAGTCCTTGACTGCAGACCATAGTTCTTTTGAAATGTAGTGAACCCTTCAGAGAACTTGGCCTGAGTTTTTAATTTGTCAGGAAATGTGACAAGTGGGTTTTGCTTGGTATTTCTTAGAAGTGTTTCACATAGTTTTACAGCTGATACAATCAAACCCGAGTAGTTCCAGCCGTTACAGTGTATTTCTCAGCTATCATAGCTGGAGACGCTGATGAGCAAAGGTGAGGAGGAATACAAACAGAATGGTTAGGAATGAGGCATCTGAGAGTTGAATGTGACCGAGTCATTGAGAGACATCATAAAGCAGAGTGAGGAAACAGATTGTCAGGCATGATCTGAAGGAAATCGAGGCATCCATAATGCCTAATAAGTCCAACTGCAGCTCTGAAGGCACTTAAACAGCAGAGATTAGAAAGGGAAGGTGATTTGCCTAAAAGTCACACAGCAGGTCACTGGCAGACCTGGGGAAGACGTCAGTTGACTTCAGTGGGCACTGAATCAGACCAGTACTGGGAAAGGTCTCACTCATGGACACCAATCTCGGGAACCACTTCAGCATGTGCTTTCACTCCACAGATGTAGACTTAAGGATGTGCTGAAAGTTTATCAGGTGCTGAAGTGTGTCCTGCACAGGGAAAATTCTCTGCAATGGGGGTGTGGGCTAATTATCCAAAAATAGAAATAGATTAGGAGCAGGGATGTAGTTGTTCATGAGAAAAATATAACAAACAGGCTAGGAAATACAAAAGACTCAGAGATGGAGGAAAATCATTGTTTACAGCAAAAGATTTAAATGTCTCTAAACGAAACTCTTGAGATAAATCTGAAAATAAAGTGTGATATTACCACAGAGTCATATTGTCAGCAGCAAGATGACTTAAAAAAAGGAAGAAGGCAGAAAATAACTGACTGATAATATTGTAAAGGGTAACCAGTGCTCACAAGCAGCTGCAGTAAGACATTAAGAAAGAGAGCACAGTAATGTTAACAGCTCTCTTGGTAAGAGTGGTAAATGAAATAAACCCCAGCATCCGGTGTATCATTAATCTATAGTGAATAATGGCACTGGTGGTCTAAGGAGATTAAAAAGGGCATTGTAAACATTTGTGGCTGTATAATATACAAATTAAAAATGTGTGAATGCACGCAGCTGCATAATCTACAAATTAAAATGTGCAATAGCATAGCATTAATTACTAGCTGATCAATTTGCCCATAATTGCTGGCATGTAGATGAACAATTATAGGTCTGAAATGTTATTTGAGAAAGAGACATTGACCTTGGAACCATAAGAAATGATAATATGTTGTAAGGCAATATAAGCACATGTCTGAATTCTCTATCCGTATTTGCTGTGGCAGGCCGGTTTGCTCACTAACTCAGATCATACTTTTTCCTTATGCTATTATACATCAGTTACAACCTTTTTTTTTTTTTTTTTAATTACAGAAAGATCTGACTGTGTGGCATTCTCTTTAAGGACCATAGAGAAATACAAATATGCATGTAACCAAGAAGAGATAAACAACAAAGGCTAAAGTTTGTTATAAGTGGATTTCCTGCACCCCCTACGCTTAAAATTGCCTGATGCTGACCACTGTGAGATCCCATTTTTCTGCAGTTTACAGCTTTGCCAAACTGTAACTGCTATAGTTGAAATTTTTCACACTAGGCTTCTATCACAGGCTGAACGCTTTGGAAAATTTTGGACAAAACAGGTCAACTGTGCATGGGGAAAATGCTAGGGAAGAAAATATAGGTTTTTGCTGACTTTATAAATTCTAGATACTTTATCTTTGAGACTCACTAGCAACACACACTTTGGATCAGGAACTTAAAATTTGGCAGATGGGTAGCCTCTGTGATAGGGATTTACCCTGTGCCTTTCACTTGACCATGGGTAATTCATAAGCCTTTTGAAAATCAAGAGTTCACACACGCTCAGTAGAGACATCTTGGACTTTAGCAACAGATCCCCCAAGGCTGAGCAGGCCGTTCCATGCCTGGTAACTCTGGAGATGCTGCAGGATGTGCTGAGGCTAGTCTGGGCAACTAAATGGAGAGCAGAGACACTGTCCCTCCTGGAGAGCTCAGTTATTTCCTGCTGGGTCCAGGCAGCATAGAGGAAGACGGCATCTTAGCTGAAGACAAGGATGACTGGAACTGTGAGTGAGGTGAGGTTAGTAGATTGGTAAAGTGAAATTGGGGGAGGGATTGGCAAAAACTGGGACTGGAGGCTGGGGAAAGTAAGAAGGAAACTGAGACTGCGAGATGGGATGGGAGCCCAGGGGAGGATTGGGATTGGCTGGACAAAGAGACTGGGAGTGGGAAGAAGATAAGGATGATCGTGTTTGGTCCCTTTGTATGCATGCATTATGACAGACTCTTTAATTACATAATCCCATATTATTTTTTCCACATTACTCCTGCCTCATTCTGTGCACAGGGCAATAATATGTAATAAGAATAAATACCAATTAAGGTTTGAAAGCCATCATTTTTTGCAACTGTGAATATTTAAATAAAAATTGAAAAACTTCTTTGGCAAAAACATTGATATTGTCATCAGAATTATGTATATAAAATACTGAATTCTGCCAAGCTTATGGAGAAAGAATTTCATACCCAAAGTCTTATTTGTGATAGACTAAACTCAGTGTGAAATTCATACATGAAAATAATTCGTGCTATGCAGTAGTGACTTCCAAGAGTAAAATTATGGGATTGGTAACAGCATGAGTAAAAAACATGGAGGCACCATGGACAGCAGGACAGAAAGTCTAATTTAAATTTTCAGAAAGACCAGGAAGTTTACCTCCATCAACAGAAAATAAAGTAATCACATATTTAAATAAACTTTGTCCTAACGTTTGTCTATCTATCTGTGTCAAAATCTATTTCAAATGAAATAAATTTTAGAGTGTATGAGAGCCTAGACTTGGTCAGAATTTTCTCAAATTAGATTTTTCAACATTTTACTTTTGGAAATTTTGAATTTGAACAAAAAAAGGAACGAACTGTTAGTGGAAATTATCCTCTTTTTTGACTGGTATAGAAAATGTTTATTTCAATAAAACAATACTGGAAAGATAGTCAGGCCTCATGGTTATGGGCCTGGCCTGAAAACCTCAGGTGCTGCCAAATTCATACTCTTTTATTGCACATTTCATGATCAGAGCATTTTAAACAAGCTGCATTTCATGGTTTCATGGAAATCTTAACATTAATGGTGTTGTAACAACCCATGGTGTTTTTTTTCCTTAAATGGCAAAATATAACCATGTCAATTCCCTGAGATTTAGTGGTCTCAGACTGGATATTCTGGCCAAAAGGGGGATCCCAAAGCTATTGTGTGGTAGTTGTGGTATTGCCACCCTTACTTACGTGCTGCTTTCAGATTTGGAGAGCAGCAGTTGCTGGATGGGTGCCTGATTCCAAAGTATGTGTGGCATGGTATGGTGGGAGCACTATTGACACCCATACTTCTGTATTGCTTGTAGAACTGGGCTCCTTGCTGTCTGGCCACTGAGGTCTGAAGGATAAGGTAAAAGGAGAGGTATAAGGAAGACAAAAGTTCCCAGAGGTGGCCAGATTTCACTGTTCCTCACATATTTTCACAGCTGTGAATCTTGTAAGGCCCTATAGATGAAGAAGAAGGAAGCAACTTTGTGGCAAGATAACAGAACTCTGGTTTCATTTCTTTACATAGGTTGCTTATGCTCCAGTGATGTACATGATGGGCCCCCCCACAGGAGAGAGGGTCCTCTTGAAATTCTGTGAGCAAGGTAATGGAGGCAATTTGACAATGATGAATCTGTCTGGTTCAGGGGTACGTAATCTCTGTTCTTTTTGAACATCAAGTCTCTTTGTCATAGCTGGGTTCTCATTTGGAGGAGTCACACAAGGAAGAGGCATAATAAAGGGATGCCACTGAGAACCATGTGTAGCAGGATGCTTGAATGTGAGTGAGTCAACCAAGACTACACTTCCCATGGGATATGGTTACATCTGCCAGCATCATTCCCTGGGGCCCAATTTCCAGTGGGAATGGAGAAGACAAGACGGAGTCACAGACTATTTGTCTGAGAAGAGAATATACCTCAACAGGCTCGTCAGACCAATGCTGGCATTACACATATATTTGACCGGAGGTTTTTTTTGTTTGTTTTTTTTTTTTTTTTCTTTTTCTGGTGAAAATTGAAGATGAGACAGGAAATCTTTTTTTTTCTTGCTTTTGTCAATGCTGTTCATTGAAAATCTTAGTATTTTCATTGAAACAATCACAAAATGAAAATGCTATGGTTCAGAGCAACCAACATTTTTGAATTGTTGACCACTATCATTTCAGAATTTCAGTTTAACCCTCCTCCCCCCAAAAACCACCACATTTTCTAACACATTTTCAGTATTCAGATTTTTGCTTATTTTTATTGTTAATGTTTATTCTCTGTATTATGGTAATGTCTAGAAACCCCAACTAAAATTTTACTAAGTGTGGTACAAATATAGGGTGAGAAACAGTCCTAATTCTGAAGACCATACAATCTGTATAGGCAAAGACAAAAAATGGTAGAAAGGAAGTATTATTATTTCATTTTGCTGAGGAGAAACCAAATCTTAGTAATATAAGAGTGGGATTTTCAAGAGTGATTCATGATTTTGGATGCCTTAACTTTTGGGTATCCAACTTTAGACACCATAAAGGGGCCTGAATTTTAGAAAATGCTATGGACCCATCCTCTTAAAAGCATATTTAAGGTATTTCCAACTGGGCCCTTAAACCTAAGTCACACCAAATCATTGGATGGATTTGAAAATCTTGCTTTTAATAAGTGACTCATCTGTAGAAAGTCTTTGCCAGAGTTAGGCTCTGAATCCATCTTTGCTAACTCAATGTCTATTGCTTTAACCTTGGGCCATCATCACCTGTGGGTGTGTTCCCTCTTGAAAGTGGGAACTATATCCCTGACTTTAAGATCCAAGAGGTTGGTAAAGCTTCTGTGTCTATGGAAGCTATATGGACTAACCAGGACCTTAGTAAGAAAGAATAATGCTGCCGAATCCTTGACAATGTCCTTATGGATTATGCCAACTAGAAGATGTAGTTCATTATCTATAAAGAACAGATTTTTTTCACTATTAGAAATAAATGGATTTTAAATGGATTGATCTCTTTTCAAGGAGAATAGTCTGATGAGCAATGAGAAGGTTATTTCTCAGTATAGAAAAAACCTGTAATACTTTCTGTCAGCTTCTTACATGTCTTCCTACAAGAACTAGGAAGACAAAAATGAATAGTACTAGATGGACCCCTAACCCAACATAGAGATTTATCATAACAGGTGTTTTTATATATTTGCAAGTAATGTTCATGTCTGAAACTTCAAAATTGCTTCCATGACACTGTGGTGTCTGTGGAATTATATTTATATTTATTGCAATGTGGGATGGCATTCCTGTTTTATATCTTGGCCTCTTTTAGCTAGATTGGGATTTTATATGCATTCTGTTATTTCATATGTCAGGGGAAAAAATAAACACTGCTTCTTTATAAACTGTAGTAAATGTATAAAACACTGTTGCTTTATAAACTGCAGTAAATATATAAAAGGGGTTTAGTTTCCAAATCAATGACTGAATATGTGTGCAGATTTTTAAAATACAAATAAACACAGTTTGCAAAAAAATACAAGAGGAATAAAACAGTTCCTTCCTTCCTGGATTGCCAAGATCTGAATTCAGGATTCAGTGCTTCCTCTATTACCGGTGAAAGCAGTGTAGAGCTTTAACTTATGACTGAGTTACTCAGTCCTCAAATAATAAATTAAAGACTTCAGGGTACAGAGAGTCATCAGAGATCTCACCAGAAAGTGTTCCATGACCCATGCTGCTGAAGAAGATGAAGACCATCCTGGGCCTCCGCCAATCATCACAGGGAAAATTTCTTCCTGATCCCAGATATGTTGATCAGGAAAACCCTGAGCACATGAGCAAGACTCACCTGCCAGACACTCAGAAAAATTCTCTCTAGTAACTCAGAACCCCCCATATAACATCCCATCACAGGCCACTGGACATATTTACTGCTAGTTGTCAAAGTTCAGTTAATTGCCAAAAGAGTCTGTCCCATCACACCATCCCCTTTATAAATTATCAAGATCAGACTTGAAGTCAGATTTTTTTTTATTTTTTATGCCCCCACTACTCCTCTTGGAAGGCTGTTACAGCTCTATACACCCGTCTTTTAACCTTTTGGGGTCCTTTTCTTTTATACTTTCAATGAACCGGTCCTTTTTAGAACTTGGCACATTTAAGGAAGTGATGGTCACAGAGATGTGATGCCACTGGTGCACCTCCTTTATCCTGGGATCATTGGGCTGGTACCACTGTGAAATTTTGAACAGCCACAGAACAATTTTGAGATGAGCAGGCTATCAATGACCTTCAGTTGGGTAATCCAGTAGAAGGTCTTATGAGGATATAGGGACACTTTGGCCACATTGCCTTCTTCTGTGGACATGCTTGTGTGGCCGGAGCCAAGAGGGCAGGTAGCCTAGAGTCAGTATCAGGACATCCACTGAGCCAGCTCTAGTTTGCTTTGCGCCGCAATGACACAAAGTATGCATAGCTGGGACAAAGACACAAGCCAAAGACAGCCACATGCTGATTGAAGTTACATTATTTTGCCAACTGCACCAGTCATGAATCTAATTTCTGACCCACATGCTCTCAGTATGCCACTAATGTCATTCTGTGTTGTGGTTCATTCTGACCCACCAGAGTAGGTTCTTCAAAGAAGTCAAGGCTACATTTCCTAGTGCCCAGCTTGCAAAACTCAAGCAAGATTTTCAAGGAAGCTCAGCACCTTGCAGCTCCTGCTGTGACCCTGGCAGACAGATTTTCACTTTGGTTTGTTGAGTAATTTCACAAATGTGGCTGATCACTCTGGTGCTAAGGTGAGAGCTGAGATCTTTTGATAATATGTTTCTTTGTCTATATCAAGTTTTTTGGGGTAAAGTATGACTTAGCAATCACAGATGGCACAGTAGGAAAAAAGAAATTCAGTGAAATGAATAAAATATACTCTCATTCACAATTTCCTAGCAGCTCCTGAGCTGTTAATTGAAACTTTTGTCTACTTTATTGAACAATAAAAGTGACAGAAACTACTCCCAGGTGTCCTTCAGTATTAAAAAAAGGATAAAGGGTTCCTAGCAAAGGTGACAGAAATTAATGTGGTGAGCCCAGCTATCAAACATTTTGATATGTGAATTGCCTGATATTTCTATAATGCCTTCTTATGATTGGAAATGTTATCGCTTCTATTGAATCAATAGAAAATGTTAAAGCTCCATGGAACCCCAATTACAGAATAAAGCTAGAAGGTTAACATCTGGGACCAGAAGAGATAGAAACAATTTCTATTGTCATACCTTTCTGACAAGTAAATGTCAGATACATAACACCTTCCACCGGGCTCAGTATAGAGCACATGTAAAAGAGTGATTGCAAGGCAGTCTCAAGTCAAATCACCTGTCATCTCAGCTTTGACATGGAATTACTTTTGCTTTATGCATCTATTAACCTTGAACTATCAGCATTTGTTTTAATGTTCTGGTCTGAAGTGACCTAAATGTACTTATTTAATGCACTTGCTGCTGCTGCACGGTAAGACAGAAAGAAATATATATGAATATATGAGGAAAGGTTGGGTGAAGTTTGTGAAGTGTCTGAGCACTCCTTACTCTCCTGTACGACTCAGGATCACAAGCACTAATCCAACAGAATGCATTAGAATATGAGGTCTCAGAAGGTTATGCTGGGAGCTGATATTTTCAAACAAAAGGGAATCATGTTAGCTGTCTCAATCTGATCGTATTTACGGAAGTCCAGTTGCTGTGGAGTTACTCCTGAAGTGCACCAGAGAAAAGATGATCAGAAGAAGGCACACTGCCAATATTTTGGTGGAATCAAAGGGAGGCGGTATCAAATTCTCCTAAGCAAAATAATGGAAGTTTTTTATCTGTGCATAATATAAGATCCAACTTTAATCCACCTAGGAGACTGATCATAAACCATTTGTCATTAATGCAAGGAATATCACTCACTTCAATGATATTAGGATCAAGTCCCTAGGGAGGATTAAATTTAATTTATAGAAGAAGGAAATGCATCATTTTGAGGCCAGTGCTGCCAGCCCTGCTCCCACAAAATTCCTTCCAGCTTGGAGGATTTGGCCCATTGAGTTCTGAGTGTCACTTAAATATATGGGCCCAGTATGTGCCCACCTAAGCCCTGGTCTTCACTGAGAGAGAAGTTTGATGTATGCTGCTTACCTCAACCTCCTGCAGCCTGTGCCTCCACCATCAGAGCATTAAGATAAAAGTAAATGGAGCTCTAATTCGACCAGCTAACACCACGCCTGCAAGTGGCGCAGCACTGAGGTTGAAATCTACAATTTGAATTTAGGTCCCTGCCACCAGAGAACAGTGAAATTGGAGCTCACTGGCCTCAAGAATTTATCCCAGAACTCTGTTCTTTTCTTGCTGCTCTTGATTTTTCCCTGTGCTGTATCATCATCATGGCAGATAAGCAGCATATTGTTCCTCCTCTGCCTGCAACCCCAGGAAGTATTTAAATTCATCCGTCTTTCTGCCTGCAGCACAGTGCCTCACTATGTGTGCAGCAAAGGACAGCACAGAAAGCTTGTATTTTTTTTTTCTTTTTTGAGAGAAGAGGGGGGGGAGGAACAAGTACATTGCATTATGGGAGGATGACTGCCCCCCAACAAGTCCCTGCTCTTAGTTGCACTGTAGGACAGCTACCCACAGTGGGATGCATTTCAGGAAGAAGTATTGATGACCAGCAGTCAGAAAAGAGCCTAGAACCATATGCAGAGAGTGATCAGTCTCTCACAGATTCTGTAATTCAACAGCCTAAGACTGAATTGCAATCTGACTCCCAGTATAGACAAGCCCCCTGTTACTTCTCTAGCTCCATTACCAAGCTGAGTGTCTCAGAGGCTATGTCCACACGTACAGGGTTAATTTGATTTAAGTTAAATCAAAATAAGTAAATTTGAAATAAAATCAAATTAAGCAAAAACATGAAATTGAAATAGCTAGTCTGGACACAGGACTTGCTATTTTGATTCAGGAGAGGGGCACCATGGGAGGTGTGGCAAGATGGCCTCCTAGAACCGCCATGCCCCCATGCAATATATAGAAAAAGGAAGGCACCCTGGGAAGGAGAAGGGCAAAACTATCAAATCAAAATAACAGTTATTTTGAAATAACACATCCAAGTGGTGTTATTTCAAAACAACCGTTTCAATTTAATGGCTATTTCAATTTCTTCCTACATTTTCCTGCTTCAAAATAAGGTTTGTTGTTTCAAAATGATGGGGCTCATCATTTTGAAATAATGAAACGCCATTTGGACATGACTTTTTTTTTAAATCAAAACAAAGATTGTTGTTTGATTTAAAAGCAATGTGTGGACATAGCCAGAGTTGTTAACACATTCATCCTCACTACATCACTGGGAAGTGGAGAAGCTCTATTATCCCCTTTTTTTAGATCAGGAACTAAGACAGGGTATGCCTACACTAGAGGCTTAAGTAGACTTTAGCAACTCCAGGGCAACATTTAGAATTCATTAAGGCCACTTCAGCACTTGCTAAGTCGACATAATAACTCTTACCCTTAAAGTCGACTTTAAGTTGACTTAACAAAAAGTGTCCATAAAAGTCAACTTAATAAAGTTGACTTAATGCAGGAGAGCCATTTAAGTCAAGTTTATAAATTCAGTTTAAGCCCAGGGACCCATTTAAAGTTGATTTCATTAACTTTAAATGGGTCCCCTGGCTTAAGTCCACTTAATAAGGTCGACTTAAGGTTGACTTTATTAAGTGAACTTAGAGAGTCCCCATTTATTTAAATTGACTTTAAAGTCGTCTTAACTGAGCCCACTAGTGTAGACATAGCCACAGAGGAGTTGGAGTTTCATATTCACCAATGTCCATTAAGTCCCTATATCCCTGTTAAAAGGAAGGTAGGGAGAGTGAGACACCTGTCTGCCATATGTGCCTTTAAAACTGCATCCCACAGAAGATGAGACCCCAAATTTTCAAAACTATTTAGGTGCCTAAAGAAAGGCACCTATTGGAATTTTCTAAAGCACCTATGCAGCTGGCAAAACTCTGTACTTGAGTTCTATGGAGTTATATAAGCAGAGAATTGGGTTTGAAGACTTTTACATATATATGATGCATCCAGCTCAGAATTTGACATTGTCATACTGCACCTTTATGTGTTGTCACCTTCTACACAATAGCATGAACAATAGCAAAGTCCTTAGTGGACTTCATGATATGTCTGGCACTTCTGCTTTCATGATTTCAGAACTCTGCTGAGGATAGGAGTTTGTTTTGTTTTGAGGTGGCAGGGATGAGACTACAAGGGTTGAGAACAAAAGAAGGGAAATTTGTTTCATAGCCCATTCCCTTCAACAGAGACCACTTTGTTCATAGCTCTCACATGCTTTGTCTTAGGCTTTAAAATCTGTGTTATTCCAGAGGAACACAGTTCTCACAGTCGCTCATAGATTGTAATTCATTCATTGATGTAGCTAGGGTTTGATCAAGCATTTGCTTTGAATTTAGGATTAAGGTCTTTAAACAAGTATAGGAACCTGACTGGCAGCCAGTGGAGGTACTGGAGCATAGGTCTGAAGTGCTCACAGAAAGTAACAATAATTGCATAATGATAGCAACCACACGTCCCGATAGTTCTTGTGTTCCAGTGTGCTGGGTACTATAGAAAACTAGAAAAGAAAGAGGTTTCTGATTACACCCAATAAATAATAAAACTCTATCAATGTGCTTCATTTGTGTGGACTATGACTGGCTGGGGAGAAAAAATCTTATAGCCTATGTTCACATGTACAGGCTTAATTTGATTTAAGTTAAATTGAAATAAACTAATTCAAAATAAAATCATTAAATCGATTTAACTTAAATTGAATTAAGCAAAAACACCAAATCGAACTAGCAAGTCTGAACACAGGATTTGCTATTTCGATTCAGTAGAGGAGCATAATGGGAGGTGTGGCAACATGGCCCCCTCACTGAGCCATGCCCCTACCCAATATATAGAGAAAGGACAGCACCCCGGGAAGGAAAAGGGCAAATCGCATTACATCGAAATAATGGTTATTTTGAAGTAACACGTCCGAACGGCGTTATTTCAAAATATCCATTTCAATTTAACAGATGATTCAATTTAAAGTAGGTTTAAGCTATTTCAATTCAATGTCTCTTGAATCAAAATGATGGAGCTTGTCATTTTGATTCAGAAGAACATTGTGTGGACCTAATATTTTTTAAATTGAAATAACCACCATTATTTCAATTTAAAAGGTACGTGTGGACATACCCATATACTTATTAATCTGTGTTGTATAGTCACTGACGTCGATGGAATTACCCAAGGATGAATTTGGCTTCATGTTATTCAAAATATTTTGCTCTACAAGCACAGAAGGCAGGCAGTCATTCTGAATGACAGGCACAAGTACATTACACATTCTTGGCTGAATTTAGAAATAAGAGTGAAGCAATTAGAACAAATCTTGATTTTTTTAAAAAGAAAATATTGTGAAATACTGTGGAAAATATTGCTTCTATGATAGAAAAGTTATTTTGGTTCTGATATAATGAATTGAAAAATCACAATCTCTGAGACATTTTGGATCCCTTGGCCAACTTTGTTAGCTTCAGTGCCCTGAAGAAAATCACATTTTTCTTTGTGCATATTGTCTTGAGTCTATGGTGTTTTGAAAAATCTGCACAGTCTATGCAATCCTCATGCAATTATGTCTTCAGGGATGATTTTTGCACCTGAACATTTACAAGCAATTTTCTGTGTGTGGCAGGGACCCGAAGCTGCAACCTGGTCTGTTGGACCACTGAGACCTCCAAGCCAACCAGCCTGGACAATCCCTGACACTCAGATATTAACATCAAGCTACAAGCTTCTGCCAAGCACTGCACTTACGTAGGCAGAGACACACCCAGCTGAGTTACATGAATGATCTCCCTGCCACTCATGAAGCAACAACTGAGAGGCTTCAGTAAATTCTCCCCAGCTCCAGCTCTACATCCCAGAATTGTACTATTTTACATTGTTCAAGACTCCCTTGGACAATGCTGGTTAGTTATCTCTTGATGTGGAATGGATGCACGCTAACCTTTTTAACCTGAGCTGAGATTTCCCAAGCACTTCAACCAAACCCACATTGTTTCAGGTAAATTATAAAACAAGTTAATTAATCACAAAAAGATAAGTTTAAGTGATTATAAGCAGTTGTTACAGAGTTGAAAGTTGGTTACTTAGGAAATAAACATAAATTCACAATCTAAATTCTAACTTTACCAGACAAAAGGAAAATTTGAATCTGTCTTGCCCTAACAGACGGCACAATCAGCTTAGAGTTCATCAGCCCACAGACTGGACCCCTTTCCAGCCTGGGACCAATCTTTCTCAGTTCATAGACTTTTTCTTCCTGACATTTTGCCAGGTGTTGAGATGGATGGGAGAGTGAAGAAGGAAGAGACGCCAAGTGATGACGTCACTGTCTCTTCTCTAAACCCTCTTCTAGCTTGCTGGAAAGATCCCCGTTGTGATGTCACCCAGTTCTCCCTCACACTGCATGTCCCTCTCTGAGAAGTCTCTGGGACTATGTGTTGAAGAGCCTTTGACAATTCCCTGGCTGGACATGGCTACATCCCCTCTGCAGCTGAAAATTCAGCTGGGGGTGCTCCTAACTTCAACACATACTCTGTTGATGCACAAAACAACACCTGACAACCACACATAAAATAGCACACACAATCCAATAGGATGTTAATGTTCAACAGACCAAGACCTCCAAAATGACAATCCACAAGGCGTACACAGTACAAAATATATCACATTTACATGACAAAGGTGAACATGTAGCTTCCAGGGTCCCAGTCTGAGGTACTCTGTGAAAGGAACTTTCTTACCCAGTCTATGAAGGAAATGGAAAAACCTTACCCTTCAACTCATCCTATTAATTCCAAAGGGAGCATTCAAGGATCCTGCAATGAGGTCATCCTGGGAGGTGCTGTGTGGCTTCCTAAAACCCTACTGGAGTTCATAAGTTCATAGCTTAAGATATTAACTATGAGTAAGGACATTGGGGTGACTGGAATGATAAGTTTAGGTCTAAAATGAAACCCTTAATCCACAGTGTGAATGGGTGTACAAGCCTAGCACAGGTCCATCTAGGGTTAGTCCCACTCAGTGGGCTGAGGAAGCTACACCCTCTTTTCTTTAGTGGGCATGCTCCACCTACATCCCTAGTACAAAAGGGAGCAGCCCATCTTAACTGGGGTGTAGTGCTGAGGAGAGAGGATACATTTTGTGGTCTCCTCCCCAGAGCTGTGAGAAGCCCAGGCTGTGCAGATGAAGAGCATCACTAACCCAAAGGAGACCTAGATGAAGCAGAGACACTTGGAGTAACAGCTGCTGTTGACCCCAGAGACCTAGTAGAGCAGTGAACTTCATTGCCAGGGAATGGATAAAAAGTAGCCTGACACACTTAAACTTTGCTACAGGAGGCAAATCGGGGAACCAGACAGTGTGTTTTGGGAGATCCCCGACTATCGAAGTGATTGCTACTCCGGCTACTGCCTCAGTCTTGGGCTGAGGCTCGAAGGAGCAGGGAGGGCCTAAGTCCCTGTACCCTAGGCACCACACATGGTGCCCCATCCCTTCAACATAACATTAGGACATTCTCCCCTGACTGAGAGGGGAAGCTTTATTGATTTCAGCTGCTAGGCCTGGTTGCCCTGAGATCAAGGGTCAGCATACAGATTCCCAGACTGCAGGAGTTACTATATTGACTTGGGACTCTGGACCAAACTGCTCTGAAATGCGGGGTGGGAAGTCTGACACAATCACAATGCCCTGGCCCCCACCAAAGGAGGGCAGAATGTACAAACCCCACTACACACAAATTCATGGATTCCATCACTCTTATCATCTAATCTGTCCTCCTGTGTGATACTGGCCTTCTGCAAAGTAATTCTTAGAGCAGAACTTTTAGAAAAATACATCCAGTCTTGATTTTAAAATGACAGTGATGGAGACTCTTGGCAAATTGTACCAATGATTAATTGGACTCACTGTTAAAAATTCATGCCTTATTTCCAGCCTGAATATCTGTACCTTCAGCTACCAATCACTAGATAATGTTACACCTTTCTCTGGTAGATTGAAGAGCCCGCTATCAAATATTTGTTAGCAATGTAGATATTTATAAACTTTGATGAAATAACCCCTTCATCTTCTGTTTGTAAAGCTAAATCGATTCATTTCCTTGAGCCTATCACTATAGGGAATGTTTTGTCATTCTTTAATCATTCTCAAGGTTCTTCTCTGAACCCCCACCAATTTATCAACATACTTCTTAAAATATGGACACAGAACTCAGCACAATATTCCAGCAGTATTTGTAATACACAGAGATGTAAAATAACCTTTCTGCTCCTTCTTGTGGCACCCTTGTTTATGAATTCAATAATTGCATTAGCCATATTGGCCACAGAATTAATGTGAGATCAGATTCAGATGACTATCCTCCATGATCCCCACATCTTTCTCAGACTCACTCTTTCCTAGGACAGAGTTCCCCATCTTTTAAATATGATGAACATTCTTTGTTCCTTGTTATAAAGATCTACATTTGACCACATTAAAATGCATATAGTTTGCTCATACCCCATTTACAAAGTGATCCAGATTGCTCTGTATCAGTGATCTGTCCTATTTATTATTTACCCCCCAAATTTGTATCATCTGCAAGTTGTATCACAAAATCATTTATGTGCTCTTCTAGGTCACAAAAGCTATGTTCACACATAAATGCCTATTTCCAAATAAGTTAATTTGAAATAAGTTGTTTTGAAATAAAATCCTTAATTCAAAATAAGCAAGTATTACATCAAAATAAGGGAAAACCTCAAATCAAAATAGCAAGTCCAGACACAGGACTTGCTATTTCAATTCAGAAGAGGGGCACCATGGGACGTGTGGCAAGATGGCCCCCTCCCTGGGCCATGCCCCCACCTAATATATAGAAGAAGTAAGACACCCTGGGAAGGAGAAGGGGAAATGTGTTAATTCAAAATAATGGTTATTTTGAAATAACACGTCCAAATGGTGTTATTTTGAAACAACCAGTTCGAAACAATGGCTATTTCAATTTTACCCTAGGTTTTATTGTTCTGAAATAACGGATGTTATTTTGAAATGATGGGGGTTCATCATTTTGAAATAAAGAAATGTCGTTCAGACATCTCAAATTTTATTTTGAAACAACGGTGGTTGTTTCGAATTAACAGCCTCGTGTGGACATAGCCAAAGAGCGAGAGAGCCACTTACAGAGGCAGGTAACAGAAGGGTTCTGGAGGGTGTAGCTGTGGACTGTGTGCTTGGCAGTTGTAAAACTTGGTAGGCAGTGTGTTTGATTCACTGGTAGATTAGTTCTTTGCCTGTTGGCTTGTTCCCTGTGTCGGGTTGTATGGGATCTGTTTGGTGGTCCGTGGTAAGGATTGCAAGGTTCTGACCCTTGGCGGCCACCTGATTCAGCCTAAAAGTATAGCTCTGCTTCCATGAAAAATGGAGACTCTGACTTTGGTGGAAGTTTGTTTGGGGCCTAAATGAGAATGGCCTGGAAAGCCTCATTGTGATATTGGATCGGGTTTGAAGCCTAGCATTGTCAACAGTACCATATTACTATGGATGTCTCTTATTTAAAGAGAAATTTGCCTGCCACATCCTAAATCAGCATAGGATGCCTTTTATCTCCTATTTCAACAAATTACACACATAATCGTTATGCAAGGCCAGTTTTATTATCTTAAATTCCAAAGCTATAAATTTTGTAAAATTAGACGATCTAGTAATCATCATAGAATCATAGAAACTACACTCCTGGCAGGACCACGTACCCTCTTAAACAATCCCCAGGTGCTTATCTAAACTGTTCTTAGAAATTTCCAATAATGGAGATTCCACAACCTGCCTAAGCAACTTATTCCAGTGGTTAATTAGCCTGATGGTTAGGAATTTCTTTCCTAACGTCCAGCTGAAACCTCCCTTGCTGTAATTTAAGCTCATTTCTTCTTGGCCTATCACTGTCCGTTAAGGAGAACAAATTTTCTCCCTTCTCCTCATTACAACCTCTTGCATACTTGAAACTGTTATTGTGTCCCCTCTCAGTGTCCTCTTTTCCAGACTAAACAAACCCAGCTCTTTCAATCTTCCCTCATCAGTTTAGCATTCGAGACCTCTAATCTTCTGTGTCACTCTTCTCTGGACTCTTCAATTTGTCCACATCTTTCCTGAAATGAGGTGCCCAGAACTGGACACAATACTCCAGTTGAGGCCTAATTAGGGTGGAGTAGAGTGGAATAATTACCTCTCACATCTTTTTTAAAATACTGCCAAATCCGTCCCAAGATTTACCAAACCTATATAATTATTGTGTGGAGGTTCCCTGGCTATGGGTTTGGCCCCTCTCAGGAGGTGCAATAATATTGTCAGGGGACATGAAGACCTGATGGGGCAAGCCCAAAAGGCAGGAGACAGAAATGGACCAGTAATCCCTGGTTCATCTTTTCACTCCCCTCCCCACTCTGGCTCTTTAGTTGTGTCCTTCTCACTTCTACAGCTGTGTCTAACTGCCAAGACTTCCCGACTGGTGCAGGGGGTGGAAGATTTTTTTCACTGTTGTAAAGAGAAAAAAATCCCAGTCCCTCTTGGATACAGCATACTTCTTCCCCTTATGAATGCTTAGTATTTTTAAATACAATGTTGGCAATCATAATGGAACATTTTGGCGGGGGACCACCTCCAAATATCTCCACCACAGGGTCTGATTTTAGTGGAGGGTCTTGTGTACCCTGGTGTTTTTCATCCTTTGCTATGTTAATGAGTGACATGGTCAGGAGTCCCTACTCCTGTACATTGATTTTCATACCATTATATTAACACAGAAGTGGGGTAACAGTTGAGAATTAGGTAGGTCTCTTTTATTATGACTTATAATTATTATACTCATATTATATACATTGTTCTAAGGTGTTCTCACAATGTATTCTGGATTTGTACAGTTCTTAGGACAATGGAGGTCCATGACTAGAGCTCTGAAATGCTACTGTAGTGTAAATAAATTTATTATTAATAATAATTAATCAACAACACATCAGTATATTATATTACACAGTAATAACTGGCAAATCAAGGGAAACTTTTGCAGTTTGTTCATTGTGCCCCACTTCTAGCCATGTCCAGGGCCCTTGGGGAAGAAAAAAAATGAGGTGCTCACAATAAGCAAATGCACAGCAGAACTGCAATGAGGAGGAAGGAAAGGTGGGGATACAAAGTCACTATGAAAACTCCAACAGGGAAAGAGCCCAGATGGCCTAGGAAAATGTTGAAATTAAGTCTTAAATTGATGGTGATGCTAAACTTGGGGCTTGATTATTCTGACAGATGTGCATGCTGCTCCCATTGACTCCAATGAGAGATGAACATGTGCAGCTGGTGGGAAAATCAGACTTTAGAGCATCTGAATTGTTTGCAGAGCAGAAGAGAGACTGAGAGAGATAAAAATCTCTAGGTAAGAAAAATAATTTCAAGTTTATATGGCATCACAGGCCAGAAGGGTGCTGAGTGACTAACAAAATGTAACTTAAAAAACAATCTTGCACTGAGTTAATACAGAAGGAGTATTTCATGTTGCTTAAAGGATAGGAACTCAAATCTACCTGAGAATGAGCTTCATTCCCTGCAAAAGTGTCTTAAATGCAGTGGACCTGATTCTATTCTCAACTATTTTGGTGTAAGTCTGGAAAAACTTCACTGCAATCAGTGGATTTACTTCAGGTTTGTACCAGGGTACATGAGAGCATAGCCTGGCCCAACAGGTGTAAAGAAATATAGGATCATATAAAACTACTAAAAATGATCCTATTTGAGAAAATGAACAATAATTCTATGATTGAAGGGAGCTGAGTGTTATGGCAACTTTAAGGGCTATTAAGCCAGTTCCTATGCGAATCTGTAGTACAAAATATATAAGCATTTGGAATTTGTTGATGATAAAGGGATTCATAAAAGTTGTTATGCTGATTTTATGTTGATAGATGTCGGAATATAAGGTGAATTATTAACCACAGGAAAGTGAGACTAATGTTTAAATGCTATGATCTATGTGTAATTGAAAGCAATTTCTTCTATAGAACAAGGAGAGTGTGGGTGTAAGTGAAACAAAGTTTGAATAAAAATATAAGTGTTGTGGAATCTGCTCAGTGTTCAGAGTAAGGAAAAATAAACCTGGCTGAAAAAACCCACAATATTACTACTAGCAATAAATGATTTGCATTTATATAGAACCTTCCATTGCAAAAAATCCCATACACATTGCCTATTTTATAACATCATTATAAAATAATATTATACATATACATATACATAGTAGTACTTTTCATTTTATGGCTCCCTCCATCTGAGGATCTCAAGGTCT
Source organism: Podocnemis expansa (assembly GCA_007922195.1). Classification (NCBI taxonomy): domain Eukaryota; kingdom Metazoa; phylum Chordata; order Testudines; family Podocnemididae; genus Podocnemis; species Podocnemis expansa. The sequence continues at coordinate 9,231,562 of ML682046.1, forward strand.
CTTTGCAGAGACTGTTTGAATCTTATGGCACTCATGTGAGGCAATATGATTGTTCCCACTTTACAGATGAGTAAATTGTTGCACAGAGAGATTAATGTATATCCTACTCGTGCTCTCATTGAAGTGAATGACAAAACCAGAATAAAGGACAGTGGTGTGAGCAGCTGGTTACATAAATTGCCTCATTCAGATCAATGGGACTACTCACCTCAGTGCTTGCTGTTGTGAGTAAGGAATTCACAGTGTGGCTCTAAATAACATTTCTGAGGTCATGCCACGTACTGATTCAGCAACAATGTCAGCAAGAGCGTCCAGGAATCCTGATTTTTCACTCCTCTACTTTAACCATGGAAATGCTTGTGCATGATTCTCCATTCCTTTATACTAATGTCATTCCAGACATTTTAATGGCATCAATGCTACACACTAGTGTGAGAAAAGAACAAGGTCTCGTTTTAGATGATCTTGATTCACATTTGCACTCTATTGCAATGATTAGCGCTCTAAAGCTTTGTCTACACTAGCAAATTAGTCTGGATTAAGGTGGTTTATTCTGACCTAAATTGACCCCTGTCTACACTAGGCTTTTCCTAGTTTGAACTAAAAAACTTCTTAGCTTGAACTAAGCAAAGCTTAGTCTGAACTAGTTTGTTTGAACTGTTAGTTCAAACTGACCAATTAGTTTGAACTTAGTTTGAATCTTGTTCGAATTAGTATGATGTAGCCATGCTAGTCAGAATTAAGCGGTTAGTTCAAACTGTTTTTTTCTTTTAAGTTTGAACTAAAAAGTTAGTGTGAACCCAACCTAAGCAGTTAGATGTAGACCAGGGGTCTCACACATGTGGCCACATGCGGCCCCTAAAGCTATTTCCTGTGGCCTGCAACAACACTATTGTTACTGATATTTGCAATATGGTTGTATGAAAAGGTTTCAGTAGCCCTCGGGCTAATGTACTAGTCCTCATGCGGGCCTCATGGTGATCTGAGTCTGAGACCCCTGATGTAGACATAGCCTATAGAGTGCTCACCACTACAGTTTGTGAGTAGACCTTGCTTCTATAGTTGGCCCACTGAAAACTGACAACCTCTTAAGGACCAGTTCAATCATATGGCATGCAGTGGTAATTGTTTTAGTGTTGCAGAGTACATGAAGGGTGATATTTTCAACAGCAAGAACTTGAAATGATCAGCATAATCATGACAGAGACAAGATAGGGAAAGTAAAATGTTTTCCAGGAGGAGCTTCTGTTGGTGGAAGAAACACATCTTTTGAGCTACACAGAGACAGGTATGGCGAAAGAAATCAGAATGCATAAGCTGAATATAAGCTGCAACAAATAGTTCCCGTAGTTCCCTTTGTCCCAGCTTGTATCTAGTTCAAACACTCCTATCCCTTCCCCCATACTTGAAGAAGAACACTCTGTAGCTTGAAAGCTTGTCTCTTCCATCAACAAAAGTTCCTCCTAGAAAACATATGACTTTCCCTACCTTTTCTCTTTTCTGTGGCTTGCCCCTTTGCTAATGATATTTTTTTCTGTTTTTCCAATAAACAGAGTGTCATCACCACCACCATCCCATGTACAAACATTTAATGTGATATGGTCAAATGGCTAAAGCAATCATTTTTGCTGATTACTAGACATGATGGGACTCATGCTTTTGTAAAGATTATGATTCTGACACCTTGAGCAACTGAGCTGAAATCACATCTACAGGGAGACAATCATAAATCATAGTTCGGACTACTGTGAAGGGTCAATGTAGTGAGTATAGAGGTTTTAATATCCACTGCCTGTCTACAAAAGCAAATTATGTATTTATTCATTCATTTATTTATTTACTCATTTACTTTTACAGGCCTTGGGTGAAATGAAAGATGCCTTAAGAAATGGCGCAGAACATAGAAATGCGCCCTCTTTATAGCCAGCTCAAGGCAAGTCGTTTTTGTGAATCTTCTTTCTCATGAGACCTTTTTCTCTTCTCAGGTGCAAAAAGCTTCCCTGCAGATTTCTCTTTCTCTCTCTTCCTCTCCTAAGACTAATTATGTTCCACTGAAAGTCACACACAAGCTTTTTGAAAATGTTGTAGAAATGGAACCAGTTCTTGAAAAATGAAGAAACACACACACAAGCTGGAGATGACAAAGAATTTGAAGGGGTTAAATACCTAAGTCTTTAACACATAGGCTCAGATTGTTTCAGGCCCAGGTACAAATGCCCAAGGGTCTGTGCTTCACATCATGGTGTCCCCTTGAAAGTCCTGTGAGGGATGCAGTGGCCAAAAGAGCCTGGAGCTTTGAGTGTTTATTCCAGGCCAAGGTTCAGTGGCAGCCCAGGGATCTAATTTGATGCAGCAAGCAGGACTGGATTATTGAGGGGGCTATTGGGGCTGAAGCCATGGGCCCTGGCTGAAAGAGGGACTCCAGGCTCCAGTCACTAAAACCACTACATGCTCCATCCCTCCCGCTCTGGCAGGTGTTGGGAAAGCACTCAGAATGCACCTGCCCTGCCAGTGCTTGCGGGGTGAGCAGGGCTCTGGGGCCAGAGTCTTGGTTTGACGCTCCTGCCCTACCCCTTGGCCAGCTGATCTGACCACAGGGCAGGGCCGGATGGACCAGCACCTCTTTCATTCATCTGGGGGGTGGGGCCAACTGGTGCATGGTGCTGCCTCTGCTCTGGCATGGTCTTCCAGGGCCCATGACTCTGGAGGGTCGCACCAGGGCCAGCTTGACCCATGCCCAAGACCAGACTGGCTGGACCAGGACCAGGGCCAGGGCGGGAGCACTCCCTGGCCCCAGGGACACCCCCAGCAATGGCCTGCCTAAAGGTGACCATGTTGGGGTGAATGCCCTGTGGTGAAGAGTTGGGGTCCTGAGGGGGGGCATGTGGTCTGGGGTGAGGCGCAGAGCAGGGGGGCTTGTAGTGGGAAGCAGCCCAGGGCCCCCAGACTGGATAATCCAGCCCTGGCATTTAGTCAAAAGAAGTGAGTGCTATTCTCAGGCCTCTAGAAATTTCCTCCTTACCGTTTTTCACTGTTGCAAACACCATTGCTATGCCACTAGGGGGAGCAGTGTGAAAAACTCTCATGTAGACAAAACAACAGTGTTTCAACTTCTGCACTCTATCGCTATGTCTACATTAGCGGGCTATTTTAAGTTGACTTCACAAGGTTGATTTTAAGTCGACATAAAGTTGACATTGTGAAGTTGACTTAGGGGTATGTCTGTGTTAATAGACATACCCTGGGCAAGGACTCGGGCCCCAACCCCTACCATGTCCAGGGTGTTATATGACTCCAGGGCCAGATCTGACTTTTGCCCTGCAGCAAGGAGCTGTGAGCCGGATCCTGCTCCCAGCCCCTAGCAACAGGTGGTGGAGGCTTAGAACAGGCTGCTGCCACCCATGGAGAGGGGTTGGGAGCCCAATCAGTTTCCCAGCCTATCTCTGTGGACTGGCTGCTGTCCCCCACTGCCCACGGAGAGAGGCTGGGACCCTGGTTTGGCCCCCAACTGCTTGCCACAGGCTGCAGGGGGCTAGAAGCCAGCCCACACCCTCTGTTGCAATGGGATGGGAGACCAATGTGGCTCCAAGCTCCCTGTGGAAATGTACTCATGTCTGGATTGGGCCCTACACAACCGGCTGGTGGTGACAGGTGGCTCGGAGCCCAGTCAGTTTCACAGGCTAGGAATGAAACTGACCAGGCTGTGAGCCGCCTACCAATGGCAGCAGACAGCTCATGGCCAGATGGGGCGCCGAGCCTCCTGCCACCTCCAGCCACTGGCTCGGAACCTGATCCAGCCACAGCCACTTGTGGCAAGGGGCTCGGAGACAGATCGGGCTCCCAGGACATTGCTGCTGGTGGCAGGAGCTGGCTCCCTGTCCCTGCTGTCTGCTGCAATGGGCTGGGAGCTGAATCTAGCTCCCAGCCACTTGTTGGTGGCAGCTGAAGTCAGATCAGGCCCCCATAAGCTGATCGGGCTCTGGAAGTCTGATCAGGACCCAAGGTGGGGCAGGGGGTGAGGCCCTGGGCTTCCTGGCCTGTAAAGTTGACTTAAAGCTTAATTTAACTTACAGGTCATGAGTTATTAAGTCAACTTAAGCAAATGCTTAAGTCAACTTAATAAATTTTAAATATAACCCCGGGTTTGCTTAGGTCTACCCAAGCCTGCTGAAGTCGACTTAAGTCCCTGGTGTAGAAATAACCTGCAAGCCTGACCTGGTTAGGACTGCATATCATGTTTGTCCAAACACCAGCAGCTTGAGCACCTTGTTGGCAGTAGCATTCCCACCATTGTTAGAGGGTCTGCATGTATCATGGAGATACACCAAGGAAGAAAGAAGCAGAGTGGGCTTCTGGATAGCACTGTGGCCTCACTTGTTTTATTTTTTTTCCGCCTCTGACTATGCCTCTGATTTGATTCAGGACCATGATTAAAGCACTTCACTACTGCCTCTATAGTACTGCTAGGTGGTTCATATCAAGCAGCAGAACCCCATTGGCCGAGGAAATGCTTTTATTCAGATGCATAATTAGATCCTTTATACAGAGAGGTTCCAAAGGGACAGCCATGTTAGTCTCATTCAGTAAAACAAATAAGGAGTCTTGTGTCACTTAAAGAATAACAAATTTATTTATTGCATGAGCTTTCGTGGGAGTTTTCTGCATTTATTTCCTCCCATTCTGTAAGTTCCCCCATCTTCAAAACATCTGACAAGGTGGGATTTTTTCTGATGAAAGCTCATGCAATAAATAAATTTGCTAGTCTTTAAGTGCAACAGGACTCCTGGTTCATTTTACTGAACTACACTAACATGGCTGCCCCTTTGGAACTTGGCAACATGCAAGGCACTGAACAGAACCATTTGTAGTGGCAATCCATCAACTTCACGAAACACTTTGCACAGATGCAGACAGATATCATCTTCCTTTCCAAATGCAAACAATTGGACATTAAACCTAATGAACTGAAGGTAAAATATCCTTTACTATCAACACAGTACACAGATTACAGTGAGGGATCATGCCACACATTCTCACAGAAACTTAGAAGCAACCTGATCAGCATCTTTTACAGCAAAAGAAGAAAAATAAAAATTAACTCTCAACACTGGAATTTCTTATTCAAAACCAACCTACAGCACATTCCTCCACATGGCTGGACTTCACAGAAAAGACATCCATCTATAACACACACTTTGCTTTTCTACAGAGGAAGAAAGACACCAAACTGCCTTTACACTATGCACCACAAAAGCCAACAAAAGTGACACCTTCAACCTATTCAACAACACTGTTAATATTTCATACTACATGCTTACTTCAGCAGAGGACTCTGTGCTATTTCAGTAACTTTCCTTCTGCCCCATAGTCCCCAGATGTAAGATAAAATTCAGCAGTGACCCGGAGGACTATTTTCACTGTTTCAGACTCAAGGCATATTTCCACCTCACGAATGATCTGTGCAGTGACCTAGAGCTTCCTTCTTCCCAACACTGCAAGAACAAATATTCTTCATGGACTCCTTCTGATGGTAGGAACAACAAAATAGACTTCTACATTGATTGTTTCTGCCACCGTGGAAAAGCTGAAATTGTGGACAGACAACATCCCTTACACGATAACATCAGACCTGCAGAATGCACTGCCATCTACCGCCTCAGAAACAACTCTGACATTATTATTAAGGAAGCTGAAAAAAAGGGGTGCTGTCATCATCATAAATAAATTGGATTATGCTCAGGAGGCTTATAGACAACTCTCCAACATAATGGTCTACAAAGCACTTTTCTCTGACCCCACTGAAAAGTACCAAAAAGAACCACACCAACTACCCAAGAAACTCCCCAAGGCACCACAGGAATCAATGAAGACACGCACACCACCAGATCCCTGACCTGGGATAGTCTGTCTACTACCTAAAATCCATAAAAAAGGAAACCCTATGCTATAAGACTCCTAGCTATCTTCAAGACACCATGGGCTTCCTGATTAAAAACAATCCATAGGGGAGCTTCCAGAAAACAACATCCTGGCCACTATGGATGTAGAAGCTCTTTAGAGTAACATCCCACACAAAGATGGATTAAAAAGTTATTAGAAGAACAATTCCTGATGATACCACAGCAAACCTCGTGGCTGAACTTTGTGACTTTATACTCGCCCACAACCATTTTATATTTGAGGATAATTTATATCTTCAAGTCAGCGGCACAGCCTTATATATTAGACAAACAGGTCAGTCACTGTGCAAAAGAATAAATGGGCACAAATCTGACATCAGAAATCACAACATTTGAAAATCAGTGGGTCAGCATTTCAATCTTCCTGATCACTCCATTGATGATTTACTAATTGCAGTACTCAGAAAGATGAATACCAAAGCTTCAAAGAGAAACTGCTGAGATTAAATTTATGTGCAAATTTGATTGCATTGCTTCAGGGCTTAGTGAAGGTGTTGGATTTTTCCCTCATTACAATAGGTGATTTGACTTTATTTTCCTCTATATACTGTTCCCCAGTGTTTGAATCTTTACAACTGCTTTTATTTGCTGTTACAGTGTGACCTGTTCCCATGACTTACACTCCCCTTCATTTATTTCCTCCCATTCTGTAAGTTCCTCCATCTTCAAAGCATCTGACAAAGTGGAATTTTCTCCCACAAAAACTCTTGTGATAAATAACTTTGTTAATCTTTAAGTGCTGCAGGGCTCCTTGTTTGTTATACAGAGAGGGTAGCTGTGAAATTTTAATCTGAATACAGAAACTGTGGTCTAGGGATTTGGTACAAGCTCTGTCACTGTTTCAGTTACTTATTTTTTACAGTGTTTTCTGCACTTCACCTTCTTCCATTTCTTTATGGTCATTTTCCTAGTTATTTTCTTTTTGTGATGCTCATTCTGCTCATTCATCTGTCTTTATATTATTTCCTCACAGATTTCCCATCATCGGACTTCTAGCTTTTTCTTCAGTGAATACTGGTCAATTCTTTTGTTCTTTAACCTCTTCTCACTTTGATTCCTTTCCTTTCCTTTTTTTTTTTTTTTTTTTTTTTAATTCTCTTCCATTCTGTGTTTGTTTCCTTAAGGGATAGGAGCAAAGAACATTGAGCCATTAAGAAAAACACCAAGCATTTTCTGCAAAGCAGTTTGGGCAAATGAGAGATCTATTGGAAGATGTAACAAATGTGTCTAGACTGGAAGATATAAAATAGTTTCCACTGATGCTTACAGCAATACATAGGAAATATTTGTGAAACAGTAAAAAGTTCCTGTACATTTTTCTCCAGTACTGCTGGGCAAACATTCCTTTCTTTAAGTTCTCCCACATTTTACATCTCCTCCATTATTTAGGGAATTTTTGTATCTTTAGTAACAATATTTACTATACCCAATATAAGTATAAGGTAATATATTAATCTGCATAATTTTCATGTTATTTTTATGGTGATAACTGGTGTATGTTGCAGACGGAGAGAAAGAGGACACATTCACTCCCCTAGTAGGTATGGCTTGGACAAAAATAATCTATGGCATGGATCCTGCAAGTTGGTCTGTATAAATATACACTACTGCGCTTCTAGAGTCTGATTGAAATACATGAGGCTCTTTACAGGTGCAGGAGTTTACCTGGACGGAACACCTCACAGGTAGAGCTGGGCAGGGAATCGATTTCTTATTCCTCAAGGATTTTTAAGGAATTATTTTTTTTTCCTCTATCCTGAAACCAGACAAAAATTTGAAAATTAAAACTTAAAAAGAAAAAAAATCCCCCTACTCCCCTAAAAAAGCAGAGAGGGTCAATCAAAATCTTTTGTTGTCATTGTGTGACTTTTTATATTTTTATCTTAAATTTACTTTCACATTGAAACAAAACCACATTTTTGTAGTGCCAATTTGTATAACTTTTTAAAGATTAGTTTTATTAAAAATTCATCATAATTAAGTCTTGCCCACATCCAGTTTCAGTAATCAACATCTTTCAACAACAACATCAAAAATGTTTTGTCCAAAAATTGCTGATCTGCTCTGGTTGCAGGTGGGGGGCCTATAATGACAGACCTAACTGTGCTGAAAAAATTCTTTGCACTCCAGCATTTCTTTCTTTTTGTCTTAGCTTCACCCAGTTCATGAACTATTGGTAACAATGTTGCACTCAGGGCCAGCCCAAGGTTTTCTGACACCCGAGGTGCCAGTGATTTTGGCACCCCACTAGCGGGGCCTGGGGCAATTGGCCTGTGTGATCACCCCCCCATGCTGGGGGACAGGGACTGGCCCCACACTCCCACCTTCCCCTGAACTGAGGGTGGAGCGGGCTGGTCCAGGTACTGGGCTCTGCTCTCCTGCCCCACCTCTGGGCTAGTCCGCCCTGCCTCTAGAGCAAAAGAGCTGGCCCAGAGGAGGGGTAGGAAAGTGGAGCCTGGCCTCTAGGATGGCCTGCTCTGCCCTGGGCTAGCTGTTCCCTGCCCTTTGGGCAGGGTGAGCTGGCCCAGCTCAGAGACCGGCTGCATGGTCCTGCTCCCCCCACCTTGCTGCCTTTGGCTCCCCACCGAAAGTAGCAGGAAGGGGGTGGAGGACAGCATGTCTGAGGGGGCAGCTGATGGGGTCCCATGCTGCCCACGGAACCACAGGGCCAGCGGTGATCGCCCTTCTCGCCCCCCTCCAAAGATGTCCCTGCTTCTGGGGTGTGCCTCGGTGCCCCCTATTGTTTGGTGCCCTAGACTACCACCTCCATGGTAGGACCAGCCCTGGATGAACATTTTACAGTGAACAGTAACGTTAAAGTTGAAGGCATTATTTGGGTGGGTCAAGTAACTTGAATTGAACCAGACAAGATCACTAGTGCATTTATATGTGGAAAGTTTAGAAGCATATTAACAACAGCCATTATGGAGGCCAACAGAAGCCTAGTAGGTGACTGGATGTATTGGGCTACGGAGCCTTTCACCATTAAGTTAGACATATCTATACTTTGGATTGGGGATATAATTTCTATCCTGAGGACACATACCTGCACTAACTCTGAGCCGGTGCATTCTAAGTAAAGAGTACCTGGAGCAATGTGAGGCTAGCGACCCCCCAACTCTCCACAAGGTGCCCATCAGAGAGTCCAGGAATGTATTAAAGATAACAACCCCTTTCCACCCGCTCAACTACAATGGCTGTTTTTAAGTTCCAAAGGGGCAACTGTGTTAGCAGAAGTGTCGCTGCCCCAGGGAAGGACCCACGGCACCAGCCCAGGCCCCGCCTCTGACCACAGGCCACGCCCCCATGCTGGCAACAGGGCAGGAAGCTGCAGCTGTGGCCGCAGGACTGCCTGGCCTAGGAAGGGCCAGAAGCAGCCACTGCTTTGGGCAGACAGCCCTGGCTCTCCGGCAGGGGCCATGCCAGGACCCGGGGCACTGGTGCATGTTAGTCTAGTTCATCAGAACAAACAAGGAATCCTGTGGCAAAAGACTAACAAATTTATTTTTTGCCAGTGTGGACTCTGGCATCTGACAAAGTGGGACTTTGCCCACAAAAGCTCATGTGAAACACAAATTTGCTAATCTTTAAATGTGCCACAGGACTCTATGTTATCCTGTTTTTAGTTAGCTTTGCTCAATAACAAGTAGTATGAACCTGTCTCTTAAACTGGGAAGGACAGCCAAAGTCAGTGACAGGTTTAGGGGGAGGTGAAGCAGGCAGCCCCCTAGGCCCCGAGCAGTAAGGGGACTCATGCTCAATTTTGTGGACAGAAATGAAAATATAGACAAATATAGAAATTGTTCCCAAGTAGCAGCGGGCTGGAAGCCTAAGCACTTTTCAGTGTTGGCTCATCAAGGCAAAATATTTTTAGGATCTGACCTTCATCTGAATTGCAGATTCCACCATTACCTTTCCATCACCTTCATGTTGACATGCTAAAAAAGCAGGAGCAAATGTACCCTTCAAGAGTGGGCTAGAATTCCTACAATAGCCCCTCTCCATTGCCCAAAAGAGAAACCCCCCTGGAGAAAGCAGCTGGAGAGCCAGCATTCAGTTCTAAAGGGGCTCACAGCAAAGACTGCTCAGGTACCACCCCACATTAAAATGCTACCGAGAATAAACATAACAATAAACTTTATTAACTACTAACATGAAACCCTTATCCTTAAAAAAAAAACCCAAAATGAATTTAAACAGAGCAGTAAGAAACCCACTAGTCCCAAAGTTCAGGTGGAGTCACCATTATCTCAGTTGCAGTCTCTGTTCCAATCCTTGAGGCTTGAGTGGAAAGATGTTGCAACTCTCTTCTTCTTTGGCTGCAGGAATCTTCAGGAGAATTCTCTGCGGTCCTTTCTTTCTCCTCTGCAACCAGTACCACATAGTCAATCCACTAGTCAACCAGCTCGCAGTCCCATCAGAGAAAACTCCTCTGCAAAATGCTGCACAGCTGGGAGAAAACATCTTGCAGTTTACTCTTGGCTCAGCTCCTTTCACTCGAGCACTGAGCACATGGATGCTGCAGCTCTCTGTAGTTGCTGCTTTCAAGGCTGCTGCTCTCTTGGTATCTCTCACGCATCTGACCACAATAATAAACCTTGTGGAGCATGCTCCAAATGCCACCACTCCCTACTACCAGAAAGATCTGGTTGCTGGGCCCCTAATTTGCCCACCAACAGTAACCCACCCTGGATAGGTCTCAAAGAGATAGCCTGTTTTTGGCATATGGGTTATACAAGCAATAGACAGCACACTAGTGGGAACTTCTCCAAGGCTACGTTCACACACAGGGGGCTATTTCGATCCAAGTTGTTTTGAAACAACTTGTATTGAAATAAGGGGTTATTTCAAAATAAATTAATTCGAATTAACAGTTTGTTAATTTGAATTAAGGAAAGAAGCTCAAAGTGAAATGGCAGGTTCAGACAACAGTTATTTTGAAACAAGTCACCGTTGTTTCGAAACAACATGTTCGGATGGCATTGTTTCAAAACAATCATTTTGAAACAACGTTGTTTTGTCCCCACATGGGGTTTAAGTTATTTCGAAACAACACTGTTGTTTCGAAACAACGGAAGACATTGTTTTGATACAACCATGCGTCGTGTGAACAGGGTAATTCTTATTTCAAAACAACCTCTGTTGTTTCGAAATAAGAGTGCTGTGTGAACACACCCCAATAGTCTCATCTTTTAGTTCCTCAATGTGGCTATTTATTCTGCCATTTTTTAAATCACACTTCCGAAATATTGCCTTTTCCTTTACTTTTTTACCTGTTCTTCTTTTGCCTTTTCCTTTGCCTTTGTGACAATATTTTTTGTTTGGCTGTGGTTAGCTCAGGTTACCAGGTAGGTCCACATAGGCTGCTACATATAAATACAGCATTGCCATTATAGCTGTGTGTGATGTCTGCGCTGCATGTCTTTCTTTTCGTAAGTAATATTTTAGCTTCTCTTGTACTTACTGTTTAATATTTTTGAGGGGGGCAGAGTTTTATAAACTTGAGTGCTTTAAGAGAAGTTCATTGAAATCTGGTGTTTTTCATGTATAGCTACACACTAAAAACCTTCTTGTCACTTATTTTTATTTATTACAATTATTTGTATTAAACTTCTAGTGCACATAAATCCAAGCCTATATGAAAAATTGGTGAGATTTGACTGCCAAAATTTAAATGTGTTATTTTAGTTATTTTTGAGTCATCATTAATTTTACCACTTTTTATTTGTTAATTAATGCACATACTTTTTAATTTTAACTTTGTAGTTCAGCATTAGCTCATTTATGTTAAGTAAAAGTTGATTAACTTACACGCTTCATGGTGGAAAGATCTTTAAAAGTATCATACCCAAGAATAATTTATGAGTTCCAGAAGGATAGTCATGTTAGTCTGGTTCAGCAAAACAAACAAGGAGTCCGGGGGCAGGGGGGTGTAGCGCATCAGTGGGATTGGGCCATGGGTAGGGAGGCAGTAGGGGCCTATAGGGGGCTCCACAATAGGCCTTCACCTAGGGCCCCCAATTACCTAAGGCTATCTCTGGCCAAAGTGGAGACATATTCCTGCCTACTAAAGTGAAGCCTTTCTCTATCTGGTAGCTGTTTGTTGACCAATGAAAATAACGTTTTGGTTTCAGTCCAGTGGCCATTAGAGAAGATATTATAAAATCTCACTCTGCTATTGATATTAATTGGTCACTTGGCTAACAGTCTCAGGAGAGAAGCCAAGGACTGAATGAACAATGGTGCTCTCTCAAATGTAGGCCTGAAGAAGGTTGGCAGGGCAGTATGGCAAAGGAATCAATACTGCTGGCCTTTCTTTGTCTGATCTGTGGATAAAACAGAGAACTTTAATCTTCAGAGCTGTTACTGTTGTACCGTTTATTAGCACATGTATCCACAAATAAGCAACAACATTTAAAAAAAAAATCCAAGTCACTTCAAGCATTGCCACAGGAGATTAAATTATTGTCAGCTGTGGCTTACAAGGCATACACTTGTCTATACCAGGGGGTCACAGTTCCTCATGAATAATGGCAGTACAAATCAATGGACTTCTGAGAAATGGAAAGGTGAAAGAGGGAACAGGTTTTACAGTTTTCCCTGCAATTACTTTAAATGTCAAATGAAGTTGTTTTGTTAGCAAGGTATACTGTGGCTACGCTATAAATGAGGAAGAGCTCTATGTATCTTGAAAGTTTGTCTTTCTCAGCAGAAGGTATTGGTCCACTAAAAGATATGACCTCCCCCAACTTGTCTCTAAAATCATAGGTTTAACAGACTTATGACAACTCTGCCTACTATTCTTCCTGGTGAATTCCATGAATGACATGCAAAGAGCTCATCTACATGGCCACATGAGAAATTTGCATAACGGAGAAGATATGTGTGTGAAGATAAACCAATGGCTAAGAATCCCACCTTTTATGTTGCCTTTCAAAGTGTGAGCCTTACAGTGTTTGAAAATGACTGTGCTGAATGTGAATGGAATAAGAGGCAACTGATAATAGAAATACCTGGCTATGTGGTGTGGAGCAGACTGCTGCTAGGCCACTGTAAATACACAAGGAGAAGAAGGGGAAAAAAAAAAGATGAAGATGTCTCCTGTGGGGTTACACATGTTTTGGAATAATGGATCATGACCAAAATCATTTGCATTGCCAAACAGAGTTGGGACACACAGTTTAACATGGGTTAATTAGTTGGATGACTTGGACAATGGAGTGAAGAGTATGCTTATATAACTTTCACATGAAAACAAACAGGGAGGGTTTGCAACCACTTGGGAGGAAAAATTAGAATTCAAAATGGCCATAACACATTGGAGAAATGGTTTGAAATCAATGAGATGAAATTCAGTTACAACAAGAGCAAAGTGCTGCAGTGAGGATGGAAAAATCAAATGTACAACTACAAAATGGGGAGTAACTAGCTAGCTAGCAGTACCACTGAAAATGATCTGATGGTTCTAATGCATCATCAAGTGAATATAATTTAAAATGTGAAGCAGTTGAAAAAAGTTTAATGTAATTCTGAGATGCATTAACAGAAGTATCATATATAAGATACAGACTAAATATCCTGTTCTACTCAGCACTGGAGAGGCCTCAGATGGAATTTTGTGTCCAGTTCTGGGCACTGCGTTCTAGGCAAGATGTGGACAGCCCAGAGAAGAACAACAAAAAATATTAAAAAGTTTAGAAGAGCTAATTTATAAAAATATTTTTAAAAAATCTGGGCATGTCTAGTCTTGAGACGATATAACTGAGAACTTGATAACAGATTTCACATGTGTTACGGGTCATTATAAAGAGGACAGTAATCAATTTTTCTCTGTGTTCACTGAAGGTAGGAGAAGATGTAGCCCCTAGCTTAACTTATTCTCAGTTTGCATGTAGATATTCATCAATAAATCTTTCTTTATAAAGTATTGTAATTCTAAATTTACATTAGGATAAGTTTATCAATTATCATAACTTTTTATATTGATTGCTGTAACACAAGGTAACTTACAGGCATGTGAAAGAAATTGTACAGCTTGTATGAAATGTTAATGGCATAATCATAAATTGCACAGAAGCTTAGAAGATAAGCTAATATTAGATAGAGAGTAGGCACGGGTGGGCCTGTTCGTTGGATAAGCAGTGATGCAACTTTCCAGGAAGGTATATTTTGATCATGATCCCAAAGTCAACAGACAGAAAAACAACCCAGAATATGCCAGCTTGAACCCTTAACGTTTAGTGAAACACCTCAATACCAACAAAAATATCCATACATAACAAAAGAAGATGATAATTGAACATTATGGAGGGCAGAAATGTGTCAATCATATGTCAGTTATAAGCACAAGTCCCTTGGCTAATGACATAGATGTACCCCTATAATTTCAGGGGTGAAGACCTCATATTTGGGGGATAGAGGAGGATCTAATGTGCTATACATTGAGAAGAGCATAAAAGACCAAACCCTGTTACTAAGGGTACCTTTCAGCTCCTAGCATTCCAGCGAAACTCCTCAAGAAGAATACCACAGACCAGACTTTATCTCCCTTATTTACTAGTTAGTTTCAGTTGCTTTCATAAGCTTATCAGTTAAAGTTACTTAACTCTTTACCCTTCCAGTCAGCCAAGGCCCCGGACATCTCTCTTGACCAAGCCTGGAAACTAGCATGTAAGTATCAACCATAAATTTTAATAACAAAGGATATGTTAATACTGGAGTGTTAGGTCAACTTAACCTTCCTTAAGTTGACCTAAGGAACCCTCCATCCACATCTGGAATTTATTACGTTGAGTTAAGGGCTTTCTTAAATTGACTTAATAACACCACCTCTTAAGTTTGACTTAAACACTTAAGGTGACCTTATTAAGTTGACTTAAGGGCTATGCCCTGTCTACGCTGGCTTCAGCTGACTTGATAAGGTCAACTTAAGCATTAAGTTGACCTAGCAGTTGCCAGTGTGGATGTGGGAATTCAACAGGAGATTGGAATGTGAATTGTCTATGTCGACTTAACAAGGTCGACTTTAAGTCGACTTCAAGTTGACCTCGTAAAGTCAGCTTAACAGAGCCTTCAGTGTAGACATATCCAAACTTAGCAAACTATAAACAACATGAGATTTCCTGTATGTATCAAAATATAAGTTAACTGTAATTTGGTTATGAATTTATTTAACTAACCTTTTTCTCAATTCTCTGTTTATCATTTTTGGCAATAAAAGGATTTCATAAAATAATTTAAAGTGTCTGTGTGACAATCCCTGTGAGATATCTCTAGGAATCCATGTTTTAAATTTTGTCTGTGGTTGGATTTGAGCAAGAACCCAAATCCCTTGGCAAAATCTATTGGCAATCCCAATCTAAAATCCAAATCATAAAGGATCTAGCTATAAAGAAGTAGTTCACAGCAAGTGAGACTTAAATTAGGTTGCCTTTCTCAACAGACTTAGTTGTGAGCTACTAAATGGGCTGGTATAGGGAGTAAGTGGGGAAAGAGAGCCACCAGTAGACTACTACTTCCTTTTCTGATCAGGTGAGTGGGGAACAGG